>JAJMHA010000006.1:0-574887 GCA_030583085.1 Hermanozyma aechmeae | reverse complement strand
TCTCTCTCTCTCTCTCTCTCTCTCTCTCTCTCTCTCTCTCTCTCTCTCTCTCTCTCTCTCTCTCTCTCTCTCTCTCTCTCTCTCTCTAAACTTCTGCTCTCTATCTACTCCCACCATGGGCAGCATCACTCATCCACCACCACCGGCGCATCCTCATCTCGCTCATCATGATCACCGATTTCATACACCTCAAATCTCTCCTCATCAAACGCCAGCGAGACTCGGAAATCGTACCCAAATCGGCGCACACACACCTCCACAACATTAGCCCACCCACCACGGTTTTCCAACATATGGGCAATGTTCTCCATAATTCGGCAAAATGCATTCACATCCACCACAGCGTCGGTCTCGTCCATGTACTCCAGCGGAATCAGCTCTAATTGCGCAACAAGAACTTGAAGTAGTTGAGATGTGAATTCGTCGTGTTCTTGTACAAACGTCGGACTCATCAGCACGAGCTTGAGAAGCAGCAACCACTGTGTACACGAACACAAGTTTCCCAACACGATGAAGGTCACGTAGGCAAGCTGGAACTCAGCCAACATGGCGCTGGGAGAGAATAACGAAGATAGTAGCCACAGCCGGTCAAGCATTCGAGAAGTCACATTTGATGGTTTCTCAAGGGCACTGGTTTGCAGTCGAAGCGCTCCTCTTTCGTCCACAATGGTGTAGTTTAGCTCTCTCTCCAGCTGGTCTTGAAATTCTTGTTCAGGACTTCGTGATTTTAGAATGGATGTGAGCACGATATTCTCTTCTTTCAGTGATGTGAATGTAGAGATAGACTCCGCTTGGGGACAGACCCTTTCAAGAAGCGTCTTTTCGATCGATCTGCTCAATTTGCTCCACACTGTGATGTCTTCCGGATAGTCCACCATCTGGCCATAAATGTCGCCTAAATTGGAAGGAACCTCGACAGAGAATTTCAAATTCCATTTTTCATCGAATGTTGCCACAATAACATCGCCATCACGGCACATGATCCACTGGCCTGTTCTTGAGGAAGTGCCATTTTGAATGTCATCACAGCAGTGTAATAAGTGTGGCCCGGCGGGAATATTCTTGAATCCTAAGAAACCATTGGGGGCAGAGAGAAATTTTGTATCTAGGCCGATTGTGTTAATTTGAGGGTCCAAATGTAGAACGATCGTGGTGTTTGGAGGACGTGCCATGCGATGAGATAATGTGGGGTAGAGTGGAGATGGCAAGCAGATAAGAGAATGGAAGAATATGAATTTTGCTATGGCGGCACCAATGCAATGAAATTTATTCGCCTCAAAAAGGAGCTACATCAACAGCAATCACTTCACTTTTCTTCTCTATGTTGTGGGGTTCCTATTCGCTGTCACTGATCTCGAACTCATCCAATGTTTGAAAGAAAGACGCATCGTTATTGAGCAGCGCAAAGGACAGTTCGATCAAACGTGTGAGCACAAATCGATCGATGAATCCAGTCATCTTGTTGCCCTTGGTGAGCACGAGGTAGTTCAAGTTCATGCGCTCAAACATCTCAATCACCTGTTTCAATGACGTAGAATCTCGGACCACGAATATCGATTCGTTTATTTCCACGGGTATCACCACTGTGGAAGACGGAAGCTTCTGCTCAAATTCTCTCTGGCGCTCGGCCAACTGGGCGGGCACGCTCATCCTCAAAGAAACAATGGTGTCGATTGTCTGTGCCATCCCCAAGGATTCTGCCAATCGCACATAGATTTCCGCCTTTGGCAAATAGCCCACAAATGTCATTTCATCTGTAGTGGTGATCACGGGGTATCCCTCGTGTGTATCACCAGCCAAGAACGAGTGCAACTCGCCTAGTGTAAGGGGCCGTGGCGGGAAAGCCTGAAGTGTCCGAGTTCTTGACAATGGAATCATCAGACTTGACACGGGAACATCTGGAAGTTTGGATTTGAAGTTCGCCGAAAATTTCTCGAAAGTCACGAGCCCATTACCCTTCTCGGCATTTACATCGGTGACCGTTGTGCTGCCTGGAACAGCCAGCGCCAAATTGATCTGCTGCCTCAACCAGGCATCGTATATGTTTTCCCTCGTGAGCCAGTCACTGAAAAACTTAGCTGTCATCACGGCAATCATGATTGGAAGTACATAGGTGACTGCACCCGTTAGCTCAAAGAGAATCAACACCACTGTGAGCGTAAGTTTTGTAATTCCGCTGATGAATGCAGCCGCTCCAACCACAGCATACGATGACGGTGAAACCAAGCATGAGCTGGCGGTGCAGGTGCCCAAGTATTCAGGGTTGTAATGATTCTGAATTGCATGACACACGATTCCAACAAGCCGGCCCAATGTGCCGCCCAACGCCATTGATGGCAGCAAAACTCCTCCAGGAAGTGGAAGGCCGAACGAGTAGGCAGCTAACACGAATCCTTGGAGGAATATGAATCCAAGCTTAACGGCTGTCCACTTATCTGATGCCAGGCACATGAAGTTGGTGGCGTTCTTCTCCAAGTCTGCATTTTCAGGACAGTCTTTGAAGAGTAGCATAGAGAATGCCAGGAGAGGGAGCTTGGTTAGGGGTGTCAAGAACAGCAACAGGGCCGTGATGAGAGCAACAATCAAAACTTCAAGATATCTTCCCAGTCCAGGATTGGCACCAAGCAAAGAAGCAATTCTGGCTTGGAACCGTTTTCTGGTGCCGGAGTTAGAAAACATGAGGTAGGTCTTGCTGAAGAGATGGCCGTAAAGACCACCGGCTAGACCAAGGAGAACGAATGGCACTGTCTCGAGAAACATCCACGACACGTTGCCGAACAGCACCCGAAAAAGATCTTCTTCTTTGTAGAACTTGCCGTCAGTGAAAAGCTTGAACCCGCTCATCACCACCACCGTGATCGTGGCGCTGAAGAACGAATTCCACATGATCTTCGTAGGATTGAAGTAACTTGGAAGTAGCTCTACAACGAAGAAAACACCACCAAGGGGAGATTTGAACGCGGCGGCAATTCCCGTGGCGGCCGCTGCACTGAGCAATTCCCGTCGAAGTCCCTCGGATGCATTTTCACCAACAACTTGATTGAAAACGATGGAAGCAACACAGGATGCGATATGCACCAAAGGTCCCTCTTTTCCGAGCCAAAGTCCAGAGCTCACGACTAGCGCAAGTCCGCACGTTTTGTAGAATAGCGCTCTCAACCCCAAGTATTCTTCCATGTTGTAGTTGAGACCAGCTACAATAAGCTTAGTCTCGGGAATGCCACTCTGTTTTATTAAGGGTGCACGGTTTATTACAATCCATGCTGCCGAGACGGCGAACACGCACACGAATGCGGTGTAAATTGGGAAATCCACAAGGACAGTGAAAACGTCTGCTTCAAGACCAAAAATCTGGGACCAGTTCTGCCAGTCTTCGGCTGGACACGACAGATAGGGATCTAGTAGCGACCAGCGAGCCAATTTTGAGAAGCACATGCCTTTGCGGAGATCGTTGAGCAGCACGGATGTGAGATCAATCAACACAGTTATGTAGCCCGTGAGAACAGCCACAACAGTAAGAACAAGCCATTTCTTACCTCCTGAAATGGACAAGTGATGTACAGACTCTCGAAGCCAGTCAATGTAGGCGAAATTCTCGTAGGCAACTGCCTGAGGTGGTTTCCTCGGTAGATCGAGATTGGGACACTGTATTCTTTCCATGGATGAGTAGTCGCAAGATCTGGAATGTTTGATGCAATTTCAGGGCTTCCTCTTGTGATTTTCGTTCAGCTTTTGGTGAACACGCAGACAATGTACAGATCGTAGATCGTTGCACACGTGGAAGGTTTGGTGAATCAGTGAAATTCACAGCTGGCACTCTCCAATTGCAATGACTACTTTGGATTAATGCCAATGTCAGTGCTGGTGGGTAGCGCACTGGAAACGTCAGGGTGTCACCGGTGAGATACTTCAGTGGCAGTTTTTATAATCTGTGAAGTTTGGCGCACAGTGCTCAAAGTGTGCAGTCTGTAGGTAGAGAGAGATACGAAAAGGCAGAAGCGAAAGTTGAAAATATGGGTAGGGCAGAAATTTCATGCCATTTTGCCACCACTGCAATTGGCAGATTTTCGAAGCTCAATTTGCGGTTTGCGTGTATCGGAGCACTAAGAAGGTGGGGGACGAGGCCACGCTGCCCGAATTCAAAAGCCAGATGTTGCCGGACATGTTCAAGTAGCCAAAATGGCGAGACCGAATTGCGCGAGTTTCTCACTCCAGTTTTTCTCTCCAGTCCTCATTTTTCGTGGTAACGCTACTCCGTACCCGCCCAACTAACACCACTCAACCAAAGTAGCAACTTCACAACAGCCAAAACACAAAAACACAAAAACCCGTCTCGCCACCGATTCCACTAGCCGCCCAAGTTCACCACTAGCCGCCCACCTTTTTCCACCACCACCACCACCTCCTCCATCGCCGACAGTTCCTGCACATTCGCATCACCATGTCTCTCTTCCAGTCAAGTCAAACAACCAGTGCCGCCACTGGCCAGGAACTCATCAACGACATCGTTCTAGCAAATGGGCCAGAAGACACTGTCACAGACCTAGCGTTTTCGCCCCAGCTGGACTTGCTTGCGGTGGCGTCGTGGGACAAAAAGGTCCGCATCTACGAGATCGACCCAAACACAGGCAACTCGCAGGGAAGAGCGTTGTTTGAGCACGACGGACCGGTTTTCAGCGCAAGATGGTCTGTGGATGGTGCACGTATTTGCTCAGGCGGTGCAGACAAGCAGGTCAAGTTGTTTGATTTGGCGTCTCAACAGTCGCAGCAAATTGGAGTCCACGATGCGCCAGTGAGATGTGTGAGAAGCGTGCAGTGTGGGCCTACGAACACTGAGGTTGTGGTGTCTGGGTCGTGGGACAAAACCCTTAAATATTGGGACATGAGGCTGCCGCAGCCGGTGTCGGTGATCAACTTGCCAGAGAGAGTGTACTGTATGGACTCGGCACAAAAATTGCTCGTGGTTGGCTGTGCAGACCGTCATCTTGCCATTGTCGATTTGACCAATCCTCAGACCGTATTCAAGTCTTTGCAGCTGCCGCTCAAGTATCAGACCAGAGCAGTGGCTTGTTATCCGGAAGGCACGGGCTATGCGGTTGCGTCGATCGAGGGACGCTGTGCCATTCAGTATATTGATGAGGCAGAGCAGCAGAAACTGGGATTTTCGTTCCGCTGTCACCGCAAGACTCCCACCGGAGCACTGGCTACTCTGACCAGGACGGCAGTCAGCAACCTGGAGACACACATTTATGCGGTGAACTCGATTGCGGTGCATCCTATTTACGGCACTTTTGCTACGGCTGGAGGTGACGGCACATTCTGTTTCTGGGATAAAGATGCGCGCCAGCGATTGAAGAACTTCCCCAACGTGGGCGCTGCGGTGACGGCTACCGCGTTCAACAGAAACGGCAACATTTTTGCATATGCCAGAGGGTATGACTGGGCGCAGGGTTTCCAGGGCAACCGGCCGGACATTCCCACCGACGTCAAGTTGCATCCTCTGAAGGATGACGAGATCAAGCAGAAGAAGAAGAGATAAGGAGGGAGAGACCAGGAAAGGGTGAATGGAGATGAATGAAGAATCGGTGAGAACGTAAAAGAGCCAGGAGATGGAGGAGATAAAAAGGACCACGTGCTGGCAGTTGGATTTCCAGCGGTCACAAAGGTCTCGAGAACGAAAAAAGACCGTCCGTCGCTACCATGAGGACGCTCTCTCCCTAGTCTTCGTCGGCCCACAGCAATTTCCACGGCGTTTGCCGAATCCTTAAGCTTCGTTATCTGACTCGCGGAGATTGCCTAACCGCGCTCGGCGCTAAAATGGCGTAGCCGAGAAGTCAAAGTTCTATATCCGAAGAAAACTGCACAAGCTAAAGCGCCCCGCCCGAAAGGGTACGAGCGCCGCCGCCACACTATGTCGTCTTGCGGATGTCGGCCCTTCCGCCTAGTCACGTGACGCGGGCCACCAGGGTGGTCATGGCGCAAGCGGCGCAACTGCCGTAGCCGGCAGCCCAGCCGCGGCCTATACACTAAAAGCAACCTCTAGACACGTCTGCATCTGTATTCTCCCACTTCCGCCTTCTTTTTTCCCGCAACAACCCCCCTGGTCGCCGTCCTGCATACACTGGCACGCAACCCGCCAGTCACTTGTCGTCGAATCGCGCGGGAAATTTTCCATCTCCTACAAGCGGCACAGATCTGTGGTAAAAACACGAACCCTTATAGATTTCAAAATCGCATACATTTTCCATGGAGTATCCGCCCCGCACGCTTGTTGCTGAGCCGTTTGCTCACCAGTTTGAACTTATCGAGAAAACCTTGATTGAGATCCAGAACCAGCCAGCGTCATACTACGGCCGCAGAAGGACCAACTACCAACAACAACAGCAACAGCTGCAACAACAACATCAACAACAACATCATCAGCCTGCGTACAGGAACTACACGCAGCCTCAGTCGGCGCAACAGCAGCAGCAGACGCTGTTCCAGAACTCTCGGCTGCCCGAGATGTTCTACAGAAAGAGCGGGCCCACGCCAGTGCCAACCGCCAACATCGCCGCCTCCAGTCACGTGCCCAGCATTTTTGACGATAAGCCGGTGGACCACGTGAGCGGCGGAGCCGGGTCTCGCTTTTCGACCTTCGATCCGTTTGCTAATCCGATGACCGGAAACGCACCATCGGGCGCGGGATTCACCTCGTCGTCTTCGCTTTTGGGCACCAGTTTTGGTAGCGGCAACGTGGCCAGCATTTGGGGCGATAGCAACAGCAAATCGGATGCTGCGGTTTGGGGCTAAATTCTGCGGCGTAGACTGAGATCAACGCGGCGCTGTATTATTGGTGCACCAAAAGGACAGGCGAGAGGCCAGAGGAGCAGAAAAAGGCCAGAGGAGAAGGCGAGAGGTCCGAAGGAAACGGACGGAATTTTGAATAGGATCGGCTAAAAAATCGGCCACGGGGCCGTCGGGGTTTGTTTGAGAAAAGACTGCAAAAGTACGGTTTGTGTTATGCCCGGGAGAGGGCAGGTATATTATAGGAACACCGAGGTGTGAATGGAGTAATTTGGCCCCGCCGTAGCATGTCACGTGGTATTCGTCGTGTTGTATCTCTGCCATCGCTCGTGGTTGTGGCGCCAGCGACACCCGTGCACCACACCCGTGCACCACACCCGTGCACCCGAGGCCCCCAAGCCCGCCACGGCGGCGGGACGGCGGCTGCTGCGCTGCCTTGTCTGCTGCTGCCCTGGCGGCGCGGCGCCTGCTCTTTTTCTCCCGTAGCTCGCAGGCAAACGCCATTCCCCTCTCTGCTCCCCAATGCGGAACCGGCTTATATACAGGGCGCCCTATTTCCCTCCCACGAACCGTCGCAGCTCCACCGAAACAGTGTCGGTTATCTGGAGTCAGCGCCAAACCCGGGGATTTCTCTTCACGCTCCCGTCGCCCTTCAGCCCTAGCTCCGTGCCGGCAAAAACCCGTACCTCCCGCCGCAACCCCGCCGGTCCGCCTGTTTCTCCCTGTTGTTGACTCGACACCAGAGGGTGGACGACTTGCCATCGGCAGCTTGAAATTCAGCAAACCCCAACTCGGCGCCAAGTTTACCGCCAAAACAACGACCTGCACCCTTGACAAAAACGCCTCCCCAGACCTGCAACCTCCACGGGATCCCTGACTCCATGAGCCACCAGAGCACCCCCCACCTTCAAAACAAGAAAACGCCGCGTGCGTTCGACACTCCCGGGCAGCCAAATTCCGCGGTTTTGCCAGACTCTCTGTTTGGGCCCGGATCGGCGCCGGCGCCGCCAAATGCCTCGGCGTCCAACCACATTCTCGACCATTCTCGCTGTGTATCTGACTCGGGTGCTGCAAGCGCCAAACAGCTTTTGAATGCGTACATTTACGATTTTTTGCTCAAGCACACGTTGCCACAGACCGCCAAGCAGTTTGTAGCCGAGGCTGATGTTCCTCTGGTTCCTAACGATGGTTCGGGAGGCCTGGGGCATCTGCTGACGAAAACTCTGCCCCACATGCCTGAGGCTGCGGCAGCGCCGTCGGTCGGCACCAACGGGTCAAATACGCCGCTGAACTCCGTGGGCAACCTTGCTCACATGCTTGAAGAACACAATCTTCCTGCAGTCTCGGTGAGCATGGACGCCTCGCTGGGGTTTTTGTACGAATGGTGGCTGATATTCTGCGATCTTCTCAACGTCCGCAACGACCGCCCGCTGCTGCTGCCGCTTGTTCTGCAGTATTACCAGATGCAGAGCGCCAAGCAGAAACAACAGTACGAACTCCAGGGAATGGACCGGCCAACGGGAATTCCCGGCGCCGCGGCTGCTGGCGCGTTGCCTGCCGGGCCCGGACTCCAGAACCAAGGCGCCGCGCCAATGATGCGCCAGTACCAGGATCCTCGCCAGCAGAGGTACATGATGCAGATGATGATGAAGCAACAGCAACAACAGCAGCAGCAGCAACAGCAGCAAAATCAGCCGCAAGCGCAGGGCCAGCCGCAGGACCAAAAACAGAACCCGCAGCAGCAACAGCAGCAGCAGCCGCCGACAGCGCCTAATGTGCCAAATGTGCCAACGGTGCCCAACGCACCAAACGGCCCCAATCCCCAGAACCAGAATCTCCAGCACTCACAGAATGCGCCAAACCCGCTCCCGCCTCATCCGCAGGCCCAGGGTCCTGGTCTGATGCAGAGAGCTGGCCAGATGCTGCCGCAGAATGGGCCACACCAGCTAGGCGGGCTCACCAATCACTTTTTGGATCCGCAGCTTGGAATTCACCAGCCGCCGCAGATTCCCCAGCAGCAGATGTTCATGCACCCGCATGCACACCAGCATCCACCGCAGCAGCAGCAACAACAACACCCGCCACTGCAACAGCAGCAGCAGCAGCAGCAGCAGCAGCAACAGCAGCAACAGTCCGCGCAGCAGAATCGCCTACAGCAGCAGGCGCAGCTCCAGATGAACAACCTCCGCCAGCAGGCCACCGCTAATCAACAACAGCAGCAGCAACAAGGTCCCACCGCAACCGCCGCGGCTGCTGTAGCGGCTGCGGCTGCCGCGGCCGCCGGCACACCTGAGGCGAAGTTCAATATCCAGGGACGCCAACCTCGGCCTCTGGGCCAGGGTCCTCAGCCGTACAATGTAGCTCTCATGCCACATGGCCAGCAGGCCCAGGCACAACAGCAGCAAGCGCAGCAGCCTCCGCCACAACACCCCCACCAGCAGCCCTTGGCCCAGCAGAGCCGCAACACTAATGCCCTTCAGGACTACCAGATGCAGCTCATGCTTTTGGAGAAGCAAAACAAGAAGCGCTTGGATTTCGCCCGCAACAACAGCACTGGCGAACATCCCATGGTAACGCAGCAAGCGCCTCCCAAGGCGTCTCCTGCTCCGCTGCCTGTGGTGGGTTCCAAGGCGTCTCCCATTGGCGCTAAGGGAAAGAAAGCCGTAGCTCCGAAGAAGGGCCGCAAGGCAAGTAGCTCGGCCGCAACGCCGCAGACGGGTTCTGATGGCACGGTTTCCAACGGCAGGGCCCTGGGAAACGGATTGAAGAGGGAGCAGACGACACCGCTCACGCCTGCCGCGGACGGTGAGGTGACGAAGCGGAAACGCAAGGGTCTGACCACCGAACTGCCCAAGAAAGCTGCAAAAAGCGGCAAAAAGGACACCAAGCCGGTCAAGCAGGAAGATTCCGATAATGATAGCAAGAAGCCTTCTGACAGCGAGCAGATGCCTCCGCCATCGGCAAACTACTTTCAGGGCTCGCTTTCCAACGGGTCTGGTGACAAGATTCTTTCCGTTGATATTCTAGGCGGTGCATCCGGTGAGAACAATCTTTTCAGCTCGGGTGCTGCGTCTAGCATTGACGATATGGACTTTGATTTCAACCTGTTCTTGGACGGTGGCGCCGATGCCACTTTGAACGATCCTATCAACCCTTTCAACTGGGGAAACGCCATCGAGGGCGGTGACTAGTTGCATTGTGTAATATATGTAATTTCTGCGGGGCGAATAGCGCCATGTAAATGGATGTTCGGATTTGGATTTATGGAAGTCATCGAGCGAGAGCTTGAGCAGATTTTGAAGCCGACAGTAGTGTAGCATTCTTGGGTTGGTGAGAAAAATTCACTGAAGTCTAAATCATACGATAAGGTTTACGGGGAATGTGGATGGGCCATGGCAAAGCTTGACTTTCTCTCGCGAAAAGCCTTGCATGATGCCTTGGGCTCATACCTCGGACTTTCGTCACTTACAAGCGAAAAACGACCGTTTGGAGCTTGCGCAGTCATACCATTAACTATAAGTCATCCTATTTCTTTTTACGCTGAAGAATTCGTCATAAGAACAATAAAACGTAGAACCGCCATCCATAATATACAGATGCTGCTGCATTGATAAACTTCCATAGACGTAAACACATCTATTTCTTCTTCAGCACCTTTGTCTTCACCTTTCTCACCTTTTTCGTGGATTTGGGTACACCCTCCACGGTTGCGGCAGGACTGGCTTCAGAATTGATGGCGACTTTTGTGGTGTCATCAGTCTCTGCAATGTCAGTCTCGTCCACTTCTGGCACGGGCTCCGGCTCGAACCACGATTCCGTGCTGCCCCAGACTGAGAGAAGAGTCACGCCAAGCATGGCAACAAGCATCTGTGAAGACGCAGCATCCGGGGGATATTTGTTCCAACACCATTCATGCACAAAGAACATCACCACAGACAATACAGGCTGAGCACGTGTCATGTACAACATAAATGGAAACTGCCAGGCATACCAGGAGAGAAACTGGTAGTGCAACGAGCGAGAAAACAACACGCCAATCATGTTGCACGATGAAAAGATAAGCATGATCAACTTGGGACCAGTGCTTGGACCAAGGAGCAAGTTGGAGGGCAGTACAGTTTTAGTGAACGGTCTGGTAGCATCAGTCACGAGCGTTTGAAGCGACTTGCCGGTTATTCTGGGCGAAAGGTACCTGGTGAATGCAAAAATTCCGAGAACCACCACATGGCCAACAAGCAAGACGTAGGCAAACTCATCGGAGAGGAAAGTCTCCTCGGATACGAATTGCCAGTTGATGGACCACTTGTAAAGAAATTTGCGTCTAAAGTCGAACGCCTGAGTCAAGTAATTCCAGCGAAGACGGCATGCCTCTTCATCCCAAAACAATGGCACAAGAAACTCCCATCCAATGAGGACCTGAACAATCGGAATGACCAGCGCAACAAGGAAAAGGTGCAGAATGCGCTCACCGACCAAAAAGTAGACCACCACCAAAAAGGCAGGCAAATAGAGCAACGCGTTCATCTTCACCGACAACCCCAAACTGTAAATATCGGCAGCAACAGCGCAAAGAACCAACATGGCCACGTCCGATAAGCTCAGCGACCAATAGGAGGCCACCTGCAATACGAGAACCGTGAACACCATCGCCAATGTAGTGAAGCAGTCGTTGAAAAGCCGCAACACGTAAATCGACACGAGGCGCTTACTCAAGAGCAAAAGATACAACGGCCACGGCTTGAAACCATCCACCATAGTATAAACCACGCAGGTGGTCAAAAGCGTAATGGCATATAAATAGCCAAATGCAAACTGCGCCCGGGTTATGTTGACGCCGCCGTCAGTCAACCAGTAGAGCATCTGGTACACCTTGATAAATCCCGCTGGGTAGACGATAGGACCAGTGTCGCCCTCGATAATCAGGTAGTCACGCGCTCCAGCATTGACCATTTCGATCTGCTGCATATATGTCGAGAAGTCGATTTCCGTGTATGCCACCAGCGAAATGACGGACTTACAGATGATGGATGCCACGGGGACCACCATAGGTACCACAAGTTTGGAGGCATCAGAACTGACAAACAACGCCTTTGCACCCGCGATTGCATCGCCTACGAGGCTTCGCAACGTGAGTTGAGGAAGTTCTTCCGTCATGGTTAGCAGTGCGAGGTGTAGCTGGAGACAGGACGATAAGAGAAAATACCAGAGGGAGATGGGTGAAATTACTTGGGCGATACCTTCACATCTTTTTCGAATGAAATTCTCGGCGATCTGTTTTCGTTAATTATGGCCCACGGTGGTCGATTGGGGAACTCGCAGAATGGAACTTTGGTCTAGTACATCAGTGGCTGCTAGGACACTCAGAGAAATGCGACGAAAGATGAAAAGCAGCGCAAGTGTAGAAAATTGTATGAGCCCACTTGGAACGTCGGTGGGTATTTTGCTCCACTCGCCGATTTGGTAACGGTTTCTCTCTATATTACCGAAGGCAGTAGTGTAAGTTCATGGAAGATGCGAGCTGGCTGGAAAATTGGAGAACTCCATAATGCCACAGAAAGTTTTTTAGGTTTTGTGCCTCCGTTTTTCAAATTCACACCGATATGCAATCCCTTCTGGAGTTGTTTCTCGCTATACGACTCTTCTTGCGAGAAAACGCTTTGCAAGCAAGACTCTTCAGGAAATGGAGTTCCAATTGAGAAGCTGCAGGATACAGTATCAGCAACAACCTGAATTAGATATTTATCTTCTATTATCCTCAACAATATACCTCCCAGCAATAGGGCCTAGTTGCATAGCTGAAACCTCTCGTTCACGAATAACTCAATGAACCTTTTGACGTCGCAAATATCGATTTCTAGACTTTAAATCATTGTTCTCACGCGCCGCCTCTTAGAGCGAGTCACCTCGTGCTTCCGCCTCTTGCACTCCTTATGAACAGCTCCTCTTTGGGCCCAAAACCACCGCTCGTACGGGTCCGTATTACGGATCTCGCCCTCAGTCTCCGGCAAGATTTCACTTTCAGCTCCAGGCAAATGTACTGGCTCATCGGCACTTCCTATCTTGCTTAGTTGTGTCTGAGTCTGGAGATATGGGGACTCAAAATGTGTCCAGAAGAGGCCAAATTGCGCCGACAGTGTCAGGACTGGTTCGTGAGAGACTTGCTTCTGTTTCTCTGCGATTTGCTTGAGGAGTTTCTCGCGCTCAGCGTCGTCGACAAGTTGTTCGTCATCGATGTCGTCTTCGTCTAAAGCAAGCGAGAAACCACCACTTCCGGCAGCGAAAAGATCACGAAGATTCTCAGTGGTGGAGCTAGGAGGCACGGACGCCAGGGAATCTTTGACTTCCAGTTTCAGATCATTGGTATCTGATGAAATACTCTGCATGTCCTCAGGCGGATCGGATTTATTTCCGGCGGGCGCCTGATTAACAGCAGTCAGGTCGGTGTCAGAATCGGCAGAGTCTTCATCTTCATCAGAGTTGTCACTTTCGTCCGAGTCGTCGCTTTCATCCGAGTCGTCGCTTTCATCTGAGTCCTCACTTTCATCAGATTCCTCGTTCTCGGCAGGTTCATCTCCTTCAGCTGGCTCTTCGTCATTAGCAGGTTCTTGATCCTTGGTAGCGTCTTCACTTTCAGCACTTTCTTCGCTGTCAGAGGTTTCTTCGCTGTCAGAGGTTTCTTCACTTTCAGCACTTTCTTCGCTTTCGGCAGCTTCACCGACACGACCGTCAGCCTCAGCTGGAACGTTTCCATCTGTACTGCTCTCGTCGGCATTTTGTTTGTCCTTATGCACTCCACCTACCTGGTCCTCATGTTCGTCGTCGTAGCGTCTTTCCAATGCTTCCGTATAATAAGCCTCAATGCCTCCCATTTCGGGCCCCAACTCGTTGCCTTCGTCGCTTTCGCTGTAGTAAACTTCCTCGGCGAAATTGTGGTTCTGGCGGTACTCTTCCACCGGAGCCAAATCAATGGACTCCAGATCAGAATCCATCTCTTGGACTGCACTTGCGGCTTCGAAATCGGGACGGAGCGCAGCGTTTCGTCCTTTCCTGTCATACTGGGCACCTTCGTCGTCCAGTACCTCGTCCAAATCTACTGGCTTGTCCATGGACGAGAACATTTTAGCAAGCACGGCAGAGTTACGCGCAGCCTCTGACCCATCATCTTCAAGAGGTACAACTTCAGGAGCCTCAGTGTGTTCGGGAACTCTCACGGCAACACGTTCAACAACGTGATCATCGCCAGACTTCCAGACACCATTGTCATACAGAAAGGTCAAAGCCAGCACGTCACGCTTCTCAAGACCCCACAATTTGGTCTTATAGCACTTGATCTGCTTGAGCTCACCATTAATAAGAATGCGAAGTACCGCGTTGGCGCTGCCATTCTTTTTCAACCTTCCACGAACAACATCTCCACCTCCCGAGGTGTGCGAGTAAAACTGGGCCGACGGGCCCTTAGAAGTCAAGGTTGAAGAGTACGATCTCGAGCCTATGAGATCATGTGACGGTGGGGTGTTTTTCGTTGGGCCACTTGACCGAACTCGGCTGGATTTTCGATATCCTAGACATCCAGAAATGAGCAGTCGCAGAAGCGGCGCCCCAGACTGGCTATTTGCAGGGTAATTTGTGTTATTTTCAGTAATTCTCATGGCACGAGCATTTGCCACTGCCTCTTTATGGGCACTGAGTGTCTTTCGTGGGTTTGGACGTCCTAGATCTGCCTTCCATGTCTCCTTCTTAGCTAGCCCAACGTTCAATTTTCTGCCTTTGAATTGAACACCACTGAGTGCTCTTTTAAGGTCATTCCATTTCTGCTCGGTGAGCTCCACGTTGATGTACCCGAAGTGACAGTCTTGAAGCGGTTTGGTGTGGAGTTCGAGGCTCTGAACGACTGTGCCGTATTTGGCAATTCTCGATTCGAGAAAGTTTGGGTCTTCTGCTAGCTGGTTGGAGATGTTTCCTATATGGAGTCGCCGCTGAGTCGCCATGCTGGTTGATGGAGATTGTACGTTGTGATGCTGAGTGCGATGAGATGAGCGCGATTCCTGAAACATGGTCGAGATGTTGAGAACTGAAACCTGAGCGGCATAAATTCTAAGATACCTTCATTTGCCAGAAGTAATCTGTTTGGTTTGCAACAATTTTTGCGTCGGATTTTTCTTCCCACACTTCATCATTCCATGGTTAGGAAACATCTCAGGTGAGACTCCATACTTCTCTAGAGACTTCAACCTCCACAGGTGGATCACTTGACACTCATAGGAATTCTCATATTCTTTGGATACAAATCATCCTAGTGCTACAAAACTTCCAGCTTTCTGTCGCGACCCGCAACACGACATCTTACATTGAAATCCTACACCATCCTAATACAGCTATTCTGATAAATTATGTCGCGGCCCAGAGATCCTTGAGGCCCATCACAGACGTGATGACACCTGCAAATCCAACATCGCCCTCGGTGAAGTGCAAGTAGTCCAAAGTGTTCAAAGCAATGAACATGTCCAAGAAGTCCCACACCAATTTACGCTTGGCCTGGTAGATCTTGACATTGAGAGCATCAACATCGGTCTTTTCGTCAGCAACCTCCAACTTGGCCAGAGAAATCTTGTATAATCTGATGGAGTTGATGACGCCGGCAATAAGTCCAAGGAGCCAGAAGCGGGTAGCCCACTTAGGAACCCACTGGTAGTTCTTCTTGTCCACAAAGCCCAACATCTTGAACCATGTGATAGAGTCAAGGGACAAGTAGCCCGCGTAACCCAAGTTTCTCACCACGGTTGTTGCCAGCAACACTTGGTCAGCAAGCTTGTTGTCGTAAGCCTTGGACGCAGCCTGCAAATGGTTCAAGGGCTTAAGGAATCTCATACCTTTACGGATGAACGTAGTATGGGCCTTCAAATCCTTGAATTTTTGCACAACCTCGGGGGAGAAACCCTTACGATGAAGGTAGTAACTCAAGAAACGCGAGAGATAAGCCACCAAACGGAAACATTTCTCTCTCTTGGGTGTGGAGTCGATAAACTTGATGAATTTCGTCAACGTGGGGTGGTACACGAGGGTGTCAGCAACCATGGTGAAAGAGTATGTTGTTGGATGAGAGAAATATGGGGAAGTCAGAACGTGAAGTTGCGCGGAGAATATATGGGGTACCGGACCAGTGGAAAAACGCTCGGTGATTGGGGGAGATGGCAGCGAATTGTTATTTGCAAACCGGAATGCCTGTGTTTGTATCGGTGTAAATATTTTCTGGCCTCTTCTTCTTTTCGATTTGTTCTGGCTCTGATAGGTCTGATCTGGACCGAGGCACCGATCCGGGGTGCAGGCCGCGCACGAGATATCGGCCAAATCACGTGCCGCACAGCTGAAAGCGATCTGTAGGCAACGGCAGCCGAGAATTTAGAGAGAAATGACGGTAGGCCCTGACGCTTGGGAGGTACGGCTCTTTCTATCTCCGGGCCGTGAACGCACGTGACCGGATCGATTTCAAGTCTGCAATATTCGTAGCTAACAATATGGCGTTCTCCTATTTTCTATTCTGTACTCTGCTTTTATCTGATTTGAAGGCTGGCTATTCATTTTGCGGCTGGAAATTCCTTCAACTCAAACTTCCACAATTTTACCCTCCGCAATTCGTCGTGGTCGCATGCTTCGTTGATCCGTCCTACATACTGCGCACCACACGTAAACAGACGATGGATGAGGCCAGCGATTCCGAGCTGCAGCCAATCCGGTCGATTCTCAAACGCGACCACGTGAGCCTGCTTCACAATTCTCCAGCCCCAGATGTTTCCGCTGAGTCCACGCTCAAAATCAGTAACAGGCGTGTACTGTTTGCTGATAAAGTGAAACTTCACAAGATCGAATTCAATGGCGGCGGAAAACTGACCGAAGAGAATGGAAACTCAGATAATCGCAGCGGCCCACAGCCAGCGAAGCTAGTTAATGGCCATTCGACGCATCCGCCATCTGGAAACCTGGAGGAGAACGAAGAACATCGGGTTCCTGAGTTGAGTAGCTCGCCGGAAAGCGGTGATGATGAACAACGCGGAGGGTCGACTGAGTTCTCACACGACAGTCTTTTTGAAGAGGAGATGGAGTTCACAGAGCCAATTGGGAATGTTCTCCGAGCACATCACATTCAGGTGCCTGGATTTGATGACGCCAAGTATGCACAGTCCATAAGAACTGAGACGATCACTCAGACAGTCGATGGTGCGAATAGCCTACTCCGGACTGTGCATGAAACCGTGAGCGTCTCGTACGATCTGGAAGAAGATGACGAAAATTCCAGGCCAGAGCTGGTCAACATGGACTTGACTGGAGAGTTGAAGCCAGGCCATAATCTTGCCGAGGACGGGCCATTCTCTGCTGAAAGCCAACAAAACGAAGTTTCCATGGAGGTCACCGGCCCAGTCACTGAATCTCAGGGTTCTGCTGATGGAGAAGTGCCGATGGAGTTGACCGAGCAGATATCTGTCGAAAATCATGGCAACTCTGTAGGAACAGGAGAGGAACAAAACGCAAAGGACAAGGCAAATACTCCGGCTATCTTCGGTGACCAGAGCAATGGCAACCAGGAAAATGATGCCCATGACAACGACCACCATGACAATGATGACGAGGTTGACATGGAGTTCACGCAGCCCATCGGTAAGACGGCAAGTGACTCAAGTCAGCCTGAATCTGAACCACATGCTTCGTCATCTACAAACCACCCCACTCAGGACACAGCGTCTGCTAGTCCCTCTTCTCCATCCGAAGCTGTCCCCGAAACGGACGCTGAAGTTGCCCCAATACAGGCAGACGAACTCTCTGATTCTCAAAGTACTGCTTCCATTGCAGAGGCTGTCGTTGATGACGAGGAATTCGCACCAAAGGAGTTGTCAATCATCGAGGAAGAGGATAGCCTTCTCGAGCTGCAATCTCTGCCGCCCTCTAAGAGGCAGCGTGTTGACTCCAATGATATTGAGTACGCCCCCTTGGCAGATGTTTCTGCTAATAGCGAAACAGAAACTGAGCCTGTTTCACTTGATGACTTCCTAGATGAGATTGGAGTGAAATTCTACGATGACCTTGAAATTGCTCTGGGCAGCGATGTTGCGTTCCGGCTCCCCGGCGATCCCGCCAGAGCTTCAGACGAAGATTTCTATCGGGCAAACGTACACCTCCCGCTTTTGACGGTGTATGAGCTATGTTCAAAAGAGCTTGAGGCAAAAATTCTGCAGGGAAAGACGATTTTCAACGAGTTGCTGGAGCAAACCCGGCTTGTTAATCCGGATGTGTTCAGGCAATATTACAGTGCATCGGTATACGATCGCATGGCCATGAAGCAATACTTCTACACGCTCAAAGAATATACTGCTCAGCAGGCTGCCCAGGTCTGGTACCGGTGGCGTATTCAGCTACTGAGCAACTTGGTGACTATGCTCCAGGATCATTCCGCACAATTAGAGGCTGATCACGAGGCAATCCAAGGTGAACTAGAAACAGCGGAGGCAAAAACCAAAGACCTTCGAAAACAGCATTTGCAAATTGTCGATCAAATCTCGCGTATTCGGAGGATACAGTCAGGTCTTCTCCAAATGGACAGTGCTCAAATTGCCAGCTTCAAGCTGAGGTTAGCAGAGCTCAACAAAGACCTCCTCCTGCACCAGAAGAATATCGCCACGAAAACCAAGCAATTGGAGGAGATTGAAACTCTGCTTAAAAACAAAGATTCCGCTATAGCCGACCTTCTATTACAGCGCGACCAAATCCAAGATGAGGTCACCCGACATAAGCACCTAGACCGTCGAGAGATTGTCGATCTTCAAACCAAGGCAAGCTTGTACCAAGCTTGTGCAGGACTCAAGCATGTTGGCAGAGATGCCAACGTTCACAAATTTCTCTTCTCTCCGGTTTTAGCAGTGCACGTTGACTTTGCAAATCCGTCGCTGACTCTGGCGATTTCTTTTTCGGTGGAACCGGAAGATGGCGGCGCCGAAACGCCCTCTTCGAATATTCTTGCTATTCATAGCCAGAAGCTCGCGGAGCAGACGGGCTTTACCAATATCTACGAGTCGCTTGTCGCTTTCCGCCGCAAGTGGACGGCACTACAGGCCATCGACAGAGACATTGCTCGCGAAGGACTCCGACATCCTGTTGAGTTTCTCTCAGGAAAAGACTCAGCGGCCGTAGAGTTCGCCTTGCAGTTGTTCGATTTCACCAATCAGTCACGCGCGCGCGTGCACGTGACCATCGCGCTCGCCAACCTCGCGCGGTATCCGTCGAGCGCAGAGATACTGCTCGACGAAAAAGTCGACGGAACCGTGGCCAAGCTCATGCAGAACGCGTCCACGCCCTTGGGGCTGCGCATCGCACATGTCGCCGGTGGCGGCCGCTAGCTCCATCGTGCCGGGACTTCCGGCCACGCGGTCACGTGACTCGCTTCGCACTGTCCCCCGATTCCGCAGGTAATCAAAACCATCCGTAACCATCGTAACCTTCTTCGCGAGAAGACCACTGCCCCATATATAAAGAACTGACATCTAGATGGCTTCAAAAGG
Source organism: Hermanozyma aechmeae (assembly GCA_030583085.1). Taxonomy (NCBI): domain Eukaryota; kingdom Fungi; phylum Ascomycota; class Pichiomycetes; order Serinales; family Metschnikowiaceae; genus Hermanozyma; species Hermanozyma aechmeae. Next base: position 555,553 of record JAJMHA010000006.1, on the reverse strand, counting down.
CTCGTCTTCTGCAGTAGGTGGTAGTCCCACGCTGCCCTTCGCAGACTCCCAGAATCCGCCCCTTCCGGATGCCGAGTCTGAATACGACCTGAGTCTGGAAAGCTCAGAATATGTCGCCGAGAAAGGTCCTAGCAAGCGCCCCAAAGAAAACAACTTCACGCAGCAGAGGCTTCTGGCCTACAACCCGGTTTTCACCGCCCGCACGGTGATTCCGCTCCTTGTAACAATGGCAATAATATTCGTCCCTCTAGGCGGCGCCATGTGGTTGGCAGCACACCGAGTCAATGACTTCCGCATAGACTATACGCAGTGTGAGTTTCAGGCACTGTCGGACCACTGGCTGCCTGTGCCGGACCAGTATCTCCAGTACCACATCAATGGTTTCAACGACGTATCCGGAGCACAGTGGAAGCTCACGACGGACGAAACCCAGCAATTCGAGGACGAAAAGAAAGTATGCCAGATTCAGTTTCACGTGCCCACGCGGTTGAAGGGCCCAATCTACTTTTTTTACCGCTTGGAGAAGTTCCACCAAAACCACCGCCGATACGCGAAATCCTACTCTGAGAACCAGTTGAACGGCAAACCCGAGTCTGGCAACGATGTAAAACATGCCACCGGCCAGAACTGTGAGCCTCTCAGTATGGATGAGCACGGAAAGCCGTACTATCCCTGTGGACTTATTGCTAACTCCCTTTTCAACGACACCTATAGCTCGACATTGACAGCAGTGAACGGAACTCTGGGCGATTACGAGATGACAAACTCCGGTATTGCTTGGAGCACCAACAATAACAGATTCAAGAAGACCAAGTACAAGCACACCGAAATCGCCGTCCCCAGAAACTGGGTCAAGCGGTTCCCCAATGGGTACAACGAAACAAACGTGCCGGACATTTCTACGTGGGAGGAATTCCAAAACTGGATGTTTACGTCGGCACTTCCAGAGTTCAACAAGCTTGCCTTGAGAAACGACCACGATGCGCTTGACGAAGGAATCTACCAAGTTGACATCGGATTGCATTTCCCTGTCGTGGAGTACGATGGCAAGAAAATGATCTTCATTTCTCAGCGCTCGGTACTTGGCGGCAAAAACTACTTTTTGGGCTGGTCCTGGGTAGCCGGCGGCGGTTTATGTCTCGTTTTGGCCATCGGTCTTCTCATTGCAAACTCGGTGAAACCAAGAAAAGCAGGAGATGAGAACTTGCTCAGTTGGAACAAAGAATCGTTTAGAAAGGATGAAGCGCCCGAATCTGGCACCCCAAGCAACCTGCTGTGATCACAAGCTCCCCAGTTTAAAGGGGCCTCGAATCCCCACGATGTTGGTTGCTTATTGCATCGTCTATTCCTGCTTCCAGAAACGGATGACGTTTGCTGCATATGGATTTCGCGCAGAGCTTACGTTTATTTTCCAGAAAAATCTAGGATCGCTCGTTTTGTATTTTTGACAGCCCGGCATCTCAATCTGGCCGAGATCTCACCGAGCCGTTGCAAAATCCGGAGATTATTCGGGACACCTTTACTTCGTACCCCGCTTACATAAAAAGTGTCCATCCGTTGTGGGGGTTGCGCAACAAATGGCCCGCGCCATCTCGAGTCTTGCATAATCGCCCCATGTGTGTGCTACTTCGACTTCCTGCTCGAACAGCTCGGCTCTTTCGGTAGTTCAGAATTATCTTTGTGTCTTTCAAAAGCCATTTTCCTTTGTCAGCATTGGTATATGCAGGATGTCGAGGAGACATTTCTCCGATGAACATCGGTGAGCATGAAGAGGTGCAGACCGTGTGTATGCCGAACCTGGGGTTATAAAAAGGCCCACTTCCTCGGTAATGGATCTCCAATAAAGTTAGAACAACAATGGTCTCTCAAATTGTCTTGCAAAAAGCTCCTACTGCCGATGTCACCTTGGGCTTCGGTCCCGACTCCACATTCAAGCTCACCCAACAGCCCACGAAGGCTCTCTCCAATGGTGAGGTGAAGGTGAAGGTGTTGCTCCTTTCGAACGACCCCGCTCAGAGAGGATGGATTTCGGCTAATCAGAACCCAGCCAGAACTTACAGACCACCAGTGAAAGAGGGTGAAATTGTGAGCGCTCTTGGTCTTGGTGAAGTTTTGGAATCCAAGTCCGAGAAATTCAATGTCGGCGACAAGGTGGTTGGATCCTTGGGTTGGGCTACCGAGGCCGTGGTTCACGAGAGTGCTATCTTCAACAAGATTGACGAGCTGAACGGTCTTCCTTTGACCACCTACTTGTCTGCTGTCGGTATGACTGGTTTGACTGCTTACTTTGGATTGACCGAAGTTTGCAAACTCCAGGAGGGTCAGAGTATTCTCATTTCTGCTGCCTCTGGTGCTACTGGTTCCATGGCCGTGCAGATTGCCAAGCACGTCCTCAAGGCATCCAAGGTCATTGGAATTGCTGGTTCCGAGGAAAAGTGTAACTGGGTCAAGTCCCTTGGTGCTGACTACTGCGCCAACTACCGTGAACCCGGCTGGAAGAAGAAGTTGTCCGAGTACATCGGCGGCGACTATGTAGACTGCTACTTTGACAACGTTGGTGGCGACATGTTGTCTTTCGCTTTGCGCCACGTCAAGCTGTTCGGTGCTGTTGCTGCCTGTGGTGCCATTGCTGGCTACAACGATCCATCCAAGCTTGCCGTTGCCGGTTGGTCTGAGATCATCACCAACAGATTGAGAGTGCAAGGTTTCATTGTTATGGACTTTGCTGCGAAATATCCCCAGGCTGTTTCTGCTCTCGTGGCTGGCATCAAGGCTGGGCACATCAAGGTGACCGAGGGTACCAGCGTAGTTGACCTTTCCGGTGAATCCAACCCCATTGAGAAAGTTCCCGAGACGTGGTACTCCTTGTTCACCGAGAAGAAGCCCTTGGGTAAGTTGGTCACCAAGATCTAAACGGAGAGAATCATGGCCTGATTCGTATCAACAACGAAAGTGAAGGAGAACTATTAGGCAAAGGTATAAGAAATAAAATCATAAAAATTAATTACTTGTAAAAGTCAACTGAGATTGATATTATTCTTGATATGTCGCCAACGAATCTCAAATTTTGAGTAACTTCCAGTCTTCTTGGACGCGGCACATAACCGTAGGATTTGATATATTTTCTGGAAACTGCGAACTTCAGGACCACTATCTTTAAGATCCAAATCTGAGATATCAAAGTATTCCCTACTTATTTCAAATTCTTTCATCTCAGGAAATAGTAATTGTTCCACCCATCTCCAGACCCCGTCTCTGTGCCCGTACCAATCTGTCGCGTCTTACTTCTGAGTATCAACCCAAACATACCACCCAGATTTCCAGCGTGGACTATTAGCAACTGCTCACGCTCGCGCAGCCCTGTAAAGCTCACCAGATAAACTAAAACATTCCAATGCTATGGCGTCATTGAGCAAACTGCGCCTTCTTCGCAAGTTTCAGGAAGCTGATGCCGAGCTGGCATTCGATGAGTTTTCCGCCCAGGAGCACGAGCTCCAGTTGGGCAACAGAAACACGCTGGCCATAAAGGAAATGGCAAATGAAAAACCCACAAATATCCGCAGCGGCCACTCTCCATCAAAACGTCATCATGATACACCAAATACATCTCCAGGCGAGATCACATCTCCAAACAAAATCAGGCTAGGGAAAGCGCCCCAGCTCAAGCCTAAAGGAAATGGGCACTATCGCCTGCCGTCGGTCAAAATGTCGCTTACACCTGCGCAGAGAGTGGAGAAGCGGCCGGGTCTACGATCACGAAATGCACTTCGCGATTTCTCGCTTTACGAAAAGATTGGCAGGGGAGCGTTTGCGGATGTATTCCGTGGTCTCAATACGCGAACGGGACAAATTGTGGCGATCAAGCAGATCTCGCTTGACAAAGATCACAGTCTCAACGAGTTGATGGGGGAGATAGATTTGCTCAAGATATTAAAGCATCCACATATCGTCAAGTACCATGGGTTCGTCATGTCATCACACCATCTCAACGTTGTTCTAGAGTTTTGTGGCGGGGGTTCTTTACGAGATGTTTACAAGAATCTTGGGCACGGGCTAGCTGCTAACCAAATTATCTCGTATACAAAACCCGTTCTTGAGGGCTTAGCGTACTTGCATGACCAGGGTGTGGTGCATAGAGATGTCAAGGCGGCGAATGTGCTTCTCTCTTCCTCAGGGGAGGTCAAGCTTGCAGATTTTGGAGTGGCTACTAAGGTGGCCACTTCCCATAATACCATGGTGGGCACTCCCAATTGGATGGCACCTGAGACGATATTAGGAGGTGATGGAATCTGCACCTCATCCGATGTATGGTCTTTGGGGGCCACGTTGATTGAGCTTTTCACGACTCACCCTCCTTATCATGATTTGAACCCAATGGCCACTTTGCATGCCATAGGCACCGAGGAGCACCCGCCCTTACCAAGCGGACTTAGTCCTCTCTTTCGTGACTTCCTCCTCGAATGTTTTCAGCGACAGCCGAGCTTAAGAATTTCTGCAAAGTTGCTCTTAAAGCATCAGTGGCTACTGGAAGGGGAATACATACATGGTAAACCAACTCCTACAGGCGGTCGAGCACCAGCTACCAAGGAGGACTGCAATCCTGATGCAGTCGTCAAAAGGCAATTTTCCCGATCTGCGTTGCTCAAGAAATTCACAGAGAAGAACGACGAGACTGAATACTTGAATGACGTGGTACTGCTCAATGCTGAACTGCTCAAAATGCAGCTTGAAAATGAAGTCAAAGACTTAAGTGACCCTTTTATTGATCTCGACATCGGAAGCTTTGACACGAACGAAATTGAAATCCAGAGCAAGATGGAACTCCTCATGGCAAAACTACGAGCGCGTCTATCCACTCTTGATCAGGGCCACGAAGGATTATCTGCCTCGTTAGTAAAGATTACTGGTCGCCTCCTTCACTTGGTGAAGAAGTACCCAGTTCTGCACGACACGTTCATTCGTGACCACGGAATTCTCACCCTTATGGACCTTCTTGAGCATTCTCTGACAGATTTTGTCGAGCAGCACAAACTATGGTATCATGTGCTTATGACATTAAACACCATTTTTGAGCACCATGGTGCCCAGTTGGATAACTTTGCTTTACTTGGTGGTATCCCTATGATCACACAGTTCTCAAAGCTTTCGTACGGGCTTTTGGTGCGGCTGCAAGTTGTCAAATTTGTTCAGCATCTCAAGAAATCTGAAAAGGCCACCCTCATGTTCGTATCATCCGGAGGTATAAGAGTTCTATCTCGGTTTCTTGAAGAAGATTTTGACGTGAACCCAGAGTTCCCCTTGGTGGCCATTAGCTGTTATCATGAAATCTTATCCGAGGACATTACCAGATTTAAATCGGATATGTGTCGGATCTTATCGCGGTATGGCGTAGTGTTCTGGTTTGCAGTCCTACTCAACAGACTTACAAAGTATGCGAATGAGCAGGCCACAGCAATTTCCCACGAGTCAGCCGAGGACGCAATCGACAAAATGCTTGATATAATGAAACACTTCAGCCAAGCGGAACCGCAGGTCAGAAAAAATATTGCCACTACAGACCTTATCAAGTTGTTGGTGAAAGTGTTCCCGCTGCTCAATTTCAAGAGACGGATAATGATCTTGAAGTTCTTCCGCTCCCTAAGTTCCGTTAAGGAACTATTACGATTGATGTATGCAGCCGACATACTCGAATTCTACGTTGGGCTCTTGATACGATATAACCCATCTGCTGAGCATTACAAGGAAGTCATCAACATCCTCATGCCGTCATTCTACAATTGCTGCTACTTAAATCATTCGAAAGAACTCGAAGTTGTCAAATTAGGGGCAGTGCCACTACTAAGAGATTTATCGAAGATCAACCTCCCGTTTCGACAGTTTGTGCTTCCCATTCTTTGCGAACTCGTTTATTGTGGGGAACATGCCAGGACTATGTTGGCTCGCCACGATGTGTTCAGTGTCTATTTGAACTTACTTGTTGATCCGTACTGGCAATCTAATGCTTTAGAGTCCATCATTCATTGGTCCTCCGAGGACCCCGACGGTCAGTTGCTTGCAATAGGACGTGCACTGGACTGTCTTGTTAGTGGGTTCATGATGAATAACGTCTCTAACTGCGAAGCTGTCCTTGATAGCTACTTCCTAATTCTCTCGACGAATGAGAATGTTTTAAAATTATTTTGCAAGGATTCGATCATGGCTTCAATTATCAGTAAACTTAGTGCCTACCTGAGAATGCCGGCTGCGAAATTGACCCTCCTAAGAATTCTTCAGCACATCGTGGACTTCGCCGGTCTAGCCGGTCAGACAGCCATGCGCTTTGACACAACCGCGATAACTCCTGTTCTTCAAACGATTTCCGAAAACGACAACAGTGTTTTGGTCAAGAACTTGGCCCAGGCTATAGCAGGCAAGCTTCGTGCGTACTGCATATAATATACACATTTGGCCGAGGAAATGCGGAGAAGCAGATACAACTTCCAGTACAATGGCAATACGACACATCATATATCCAGCACCGCGAGTAGCTCAGGTTGACGCCGATATTTTGGATGGAGAGCTATTTTCACTTCTTAAGCAGCAGTTGTCGGATGTTTTCCTGCTCCTCACCAACAAATCGTGGACCTTCGATCTGCATCCCGAGCTCTGGTCTTTGGGGCTCAAGCTTTCGATGTTCTGGTTAACCACTTATAAGAGCGGGTCCTCTTATGGGCATAAACTTCAGAATTTGAAACTCAGTGACAGCAAAACGGGCAGAGTTATTGGCACGAAAACAAGGATATGCATCTTCTCAATCATTATTGGTGAGTATCTCGTCAAAAAAATGCAGTCCTATATATTTTCCCTTGAAGATATTTCACGAAACAGCAATTCATTTATTGAGAAGGTGAAGGAGTTAGTGGTTCGTCGTCGTCATCAAATCATCAAAAAAGCAGATGAAGCGATAAAAATCCTCGGACTCATCAACTTTCTTACATTTTTGGTGTACGGGAAATTTCCATCACTTTTGCATCGGATTCTAGGCGTGTCTCTCACTCCCGTCATTCCGGACTTGTTAAAGTTCAACGGTGACAAGGTGTCTTTCGAGTTCCAAAATCGTCAGTTGGTGTGGAATGTCATGACCGAGTTTTTGGTTTTCATTTTGCCGTTGCTCCAACTTCATAAATGGAAGAAATTAACTCGACTGCTCATCCCGAAACAGACCAGTTCGAACTATCACTTAGTTTCCCTGATACCGGTTGAGACCCGTTTCCTGAATTTACCACAGTCGCAATGCGCTATATGCATTGAAACTATTGAAACAAGTGGCATCAAAGCAGCAAGCACGTTCGTGACGAATCCCCATGTCGCAAATTGTGGGCATATTTACTGCTACATTTGTCTCGCAAGCCGATTCAGCGCTGCGGAAAGTGGTCATGAAGAAGCAGAAGGTTGCCCAAGATGCCGTTTGCGCTTTGAGAGTTTCAAACCATACGGTGAGCTAGAAAGTAACAGAGATTCAAGGGCTATAATTGTCGAGTATGACGAAGTTGACAACGAAATTGAACTTTCTGATGATGAGAATGAGGTTCCAATCGAAAAGGTTGATGGCTCGCTGGCTGATCATGGTCTGTTCCATGACGATGCCGAATCTGTCGCGGAGAGCGAAGCCCTGAGCGAAGAAGAGTACTCTGAACACGAAGATCTCGAGGAGGAGGACCTTGTCGAGAGTGCATTTGATGATGACGACGAATACGACGATGATGATGACGATGCATTTATGGAATAATGCAAGAGATAACGACGATAATAACCAGAAACGACTGCTAGATCTTTGAAGTTTCGAGCTTTGAACGCACGAGTTCAACAAGATCGTCGCTATATCTCTCTAAAATACTCTCTCTTGGATCTGCTTCCCCGAGACTCAGGAGAATGGATGTAGCTTTTTCCCGAATTAGAGATTTTTGGCTGTCCGTTAACGTTCTGACTCTGATCTGCGTGGCAATCAGGTCCAATCTTTGTAAGATGCTTTCCACTGAGTTTTCGAGCGTCTTTTCCTCTGGCTTTGATAAGCGAATGCTGGAGTTAAACTTTGGTGGCGACCTCGCAACAAGAGGTTTAATAGGAGATGCTGACCGCGACGCAGGCTTCACCGCTAGACTGGATCTGACTGGAGAAGATCTTGATGGCGAAATTGATAATCTTCGGGTTTGCTCTCTCTCAGGAGAGTCACAATCGCCTGCTAGTTGAGCTTTGAGCTTTGCTTCTCTTCTCTTTAAAGTTGCACTGGTAAGTTTGGGTGTAGGTGAGCCGGGCTCAGGGTTCAATTTTTCCGGCGATCTTGAAGCAGTTCTAGTAGAGCTTTTCGGTGTCGAAACCGGAAGGATTTTGCGGGTAACTTTTCCATACAATGGCGATGCTGTCACATTGAAATGGGTGTTATCAGAAACGTCAGTCGTTTCTAACTTCTCATCCATAGTCACAGCCCAAGACCAACTAAAGCAACACCCAGCTCCAATCGTGTAAACGGTGTTCCCCTTTCTTACTATCGCCAAGACGACATCAGGAAGCCCCCACGCAGTGCTCAAACATTTTTCTGTCTGAAGAGAGAATCGTCGAAGGGCTTTATCTGAACATGCCACTGCGATGGAATCGTCAGGTAAGACTGCCACTCTCTCAGCACCAACCAAATCGCCATTCTCGGAATTCATTTTCAAGGTCTTTTTGATATCCATCGTCAAAAGATCGTATATATGAAGCTGTTTATCTCCTGTCAGAATGAAGAGATCATTTTCATTAACGCTCAACGAACATGGCGTTGATTTAAGAGCAAGTAGCTTTCTTTGCGTGACAACAATCTTTTCCTCGGTTGTGGTTGCATCTTCAAGGATGGAAAATTCATGAATAGACACACTACGGTCCGAAGATGAGACGACCAAGTAGGGACTTTTGAAAGTCACATCTAGAAGGTTACCGTTGTGGGTTGGAAGTGTCCTGAGGAGCGACCAGGTGTCCTCCTTGACAAAAATTTGAACCATCCTGTCCCGAGATATGCTTGCCAAAAGTTCAATTTCTCCAACTTTGAAATAGGAGATGGCATTGATAGTCGAAGAATGGGCCTTGATGGTAAAAACAACCTTTTGGAATTCTTTGTTCACCGCGGATAGTTGCCCATACTTATCTCCAATGTAGAAAAAGTCACCATCATATTCCAATGCAGTTATTTCATTAATGACCTCATCAGCCTGAAGTAAATGGTGGGAGTAAACATGCTCAATCAGATTATCCACGACATATAAACCACCGTCAGCGGAATGTCCCAATACTTCACCACTTGCGGTAATCTTGGCCCCCAGTAAAGGAACTAAGCTGATAACAGGTCGGGATTTCCCGTTTAATTTGTCTATAATGTCCAAGCCGTTGTTCCGCGAGAGTGCCAAAATGGCAGGGCCAAAATTGAAGGTGGCAGTGATATGACTGTCCACGATTTGCAGTCTTTGCGGCAGTTGTGGCTGCTCCTGTTTCGAAATTGGGCCAAGACTCGAGAACTCGAACGAGTGTAGCTTACAGTCACGGTCAAGATACCAGAAAAGCGACTCTTTCGAATCAGCCACCAAACCTTCCTTTTCTGTAATATCTGCTACTGCTGTGAGAGTGGCACCATCAAGGACTGGCAAAATAAACAACTCGGACGCAGTAGTAATCGCCATCTCGTCCTCGTTGATCGGGAAAACATTGAGAAAATTGCGATCTAGGAGATCTCCGAGAAGTACGTTCCGACCTTTCAACACTTGAGTGTTTGAAGCATCAGTGTCAACAAATTTCCATAGCTTAATTAACCGGAGACCAGCGGCAACAACTGTATATGCGCCTTCTGCATGTGCAAACCACGAAATTCGGTTGACGATTGATGTGCATTTGTTACCGGCACAGTGGCCAATTGCGCCCGCTGAGTACTTCCAGATATGTAGGAAACCATCTTGGAGGTGCCCTAGTGAGCACAAATACTTTGAGTCTGGAGAAAAGCGAAGTTGGCTTACCCCAAAGGTGTGTTCATGAACAATTGCAAAGGGAGTAGCTGGAGCATCTGGTGCTAGCGAATAGAGGAAGAATCTTGGCAGAAAGCCCGTCTCACCAACTGCCAATACACGCCCATTGGGTGAAATTGTCACGCAGCTTACTGCTCGAACCTTGTCTTTGAGCTTTGAAGGTGAGGCACTTGATGCGTCCTGCTCCCTGCCGTGAGTATAGCAGTTATTATGAAAGCCATATGCGTCTCTGTGGTCATCCTTTATCTCTCTTTCAACCGTGTTCGCAGTAAAGAGTCTTTGATTTCTTATGGTGCCATCTCCATTGAGAGTAGCCACAACCACCCCATTACCGACAACGTAGGCTATTTTGTTACCTGCAACCAGAATATGAAAATGCAGTAGGGCCGAAGTGCCAAGAGCACTAAGAAATTTCATGTTGGTGTGGATATCTGAGAGACAACTTTAACGTAAACAGAGCCATGCAGGAACCCCGGATTCCATCGCGTAATGGTAGAGATCGAACTAAGCGTGGAGGAGACCAATGAACTCCGAAGAAAAATCGGCCTACCTCCCATAAAGTTGACGAAACCAGCAGTGGAAACTGAGAAGACTGCAGACCTGAAGCTGGAGTTATCGGTTGAAGAAACCAACAGGCTACGAAAATCGCTTGGCCTACGAGCCATCGAAGCGACCGTTGAGAAAGAGCTGAATGGTGCAACAAATGAAGCTCCCGCAAATGCCCCTGAATCAGTAAATGCTACCCCTAGCTACTTAGTTGATGATTACAATTCGAGCTCCATCTACGAAGACGCCAATAGTCAGAGTTTCCTAGAAAATGTTGGGAAAGTCCGTCCGAAGGACACTCAGATTTCCTATGATATCCAGCATGATGTTTCGGCATCTGCTGGACTTACTGTGGCACATGATGGGACGGCATTGGATGACCTTGGAGATGGAGATGTACTCGTCCTTGGCGATGGTAATGTCCTTGACGAGGAAAACGTGCTTGTCAACGACAAACTCAAGAAAGCAGACGATAGAAAGGCGGAGCTTTCTGAAAAGCGCAAAATTGCCAGGCTCAAATACGGGTACATGGCAGGAGAGGACGAGGTGGAAGACTCAAAGGCAAAAGTGGAGATTAAAAACAATGAAATACAGGTGATCCAAAACACCGAAGCCAAAAATACTGAAACCGACCAGCCTGTGCTGGGATTTGTCACGCAAGTTGATCTATTTGCCGAACCTACTCCAAGAGAGCCCGTTAAAATGAAGAAACTACGAAAAAAGGACAAGGCCCAGAAAAGGAATCGAGATTTTGATTTCTCCGAAGCAGATTTTGTTCCTGTAAAATTAGCCAATCTTGAAGAAGCCCAAGAGGAAGAAGACTACCTTGAGCAGGCACTTCGGGCATCGCGAACGAAGAAACAGAAGGTGAGAGCTGGAATAAAACCTGAAATTCTTGCTCTAGAGGCTGCCCAACACCAGCGTCTTGACTCTATACAAGGCGGGGTTGTTTTCGATGATAAAAGTGACTTCCTAGGGACAGTAGGAAGAAGCAGAGACGACGGTATCGATAACAAGAAAAATACCGAGCCGTTGAGAAAGATTATATCAGGAGCAAGTGATGAACTGGTGACTCCAGCTAGTGACAAAAGTGCTAACGTGGACGCCGAAGAACGACTTGAGGATAAGCAGAGTTCGGAGCTTGGTTTGACCACAGCTACCACTGCTGGCCATCTGAATGGACCCATCTCTTCCGAAATGGCACACAGTGAATCTGCAGTGGCCCCTGTTTCAGAGTCTGAACCATCCTTTTCTTCGCTTTCCTCTACCTTGAAGTACCTCCGTCGGGGTAACACGCATATTAGCACTCCGAGCGAAATCGAACAGCAAAGAAATGCCCGTCAAGCACAGCGAGATGCTGATTTGGTACGCATTCAGATCTCCGTTGAAGAAAGGAGCCTACGTCAAGAGTTGGAGAACAGCCCGGCTTTCATGCGCAAACCGAAAACAGAGCGTGCTCAAATCTTGGAGTCAGAACTTCAAAAAGTCCTTGAGAGCAAAGGTCTTGTTCGCCAGATAACTTCGCGTGGAAGGTACGCAGAATACAGCGAGCCCGAACGTCGCGAGTATAGTCCAAACGTGACAATGGACTACGTCGACGAAGAAGGTAACAAGCTCAGTCAGAAAGAGGCATTCAAGCAGCTTTCTCATAAGTTCCATGGCACGGCGCCGGCAAAGAAAAAGAAGGTGATTAAGCATTCAAGCTCGACCGAAAATGTCCTCTGAGGATGAAAAATGCTTTTCTACTTGAAATGATGCCGTTGCAGAAACAAAACTCAGTTTCACTTTAAATACCTTGAAATGTGTCAGGAAGAAGCAGCTCTTAACTTATGTGCAGAGCAAGAGATGCTGAGCGATGATTCTGACATTGGCGTGCCATAGACACATCTGCAGGAAACGACGTCTTTCCTCCGCCTTTTGCTGTTGGTAATTTCGTATGTATTTTCATCCGCGCAATGTGGACTGAAGCCGTTGGTTGTTTCTGGCCATTGACTTTCTCACTCCTCCGATCATTGTCTCGCAGCCATCGCAGTGTGGCGCTTGCATAAGATGCCGACTTTTCCGACATGCACCAATTGGCCCATTGGAGATTAGGCGGTTTTGACAAGGAGGCAGCCTACTCCAAAGAATGGGTCTTTGTAAATTAGCTGATATTTATTGGACTAAATGTGTAGGATCGTCGAATTTGAGATCTGGGCTCATATAGGCATCTTCGTTGACTTACCTGTTTGGGCTTCGGCCGAGTGCGGAAAGCACCAAAAATGGCAGTATCCTACGTAGGTTCCCTCTGGAAGTGCAATCAAGTCTCTACGAAATTCCGGTTTTGAGAATGATTGTAGCTCATGTTTGCTGGCGGTTTTTCTCCCGCTTATCGAAGCTGTCGCTGTATTCAATCTGGGTGATGCATACATCCTGCACACACGCTGATGGATTTGATAGCCATTCCTGCCTGTGCTGACCTATTCGTACTCCAACATGTCTTCTTCGGCGAAAGTGTCGATATCCGGAATGACATGCGCAGCATGTTCTGGATCCGTGACGGATTCCCTCACTTCCACACCCGGAGTTGAACTGGCGTCCGTGTCGCTCCTTACCAATGAAGCCCAAGTCACATTCGACGATAGGATCACCACGGCAGCGAAACTTATAGACACTATTGAGGACTGCGGATTTGATGCTACTTTACTATCAACAACGACTCCATCTCTAAATTCAGAAACAACTACCACACTTTCGATACAAGGCATGACTTGTGGAGCATGCACTGCTAGTGTGGGAGAGGCACTAGAAAATGCCCCTGGTGTGAAACGTGCCGATGTATCCCTACTCACGAATTCATGCAAAGTCGTTCACTCTGGAATTTTGGCGGCCGAACTTGTTGCTATAGTGGAAGATTGCGGTTTCGATGCCCAGATCGAACTGTCATCAGGAAATACATCCACCACGTTGCGGGTTACGGGAATGACTTGTGGCGCATGTAGTGCATCTGTTACTGAAGCTCTAGAAAAAATTCCCGGTGTTCAGAAGGCGAGCGTATCATTAATGACGGAGTCAGCCGTTGTTCAGCATTCCACAGAAGTTTCGCCGGGCAGTCTACGAGATGTAATCGAAGACTGTGGATTCTCGACAGAAATTGACACAACTCCAGATGCTGTGGCTGAAGAAGAGGTGCACCTCCAGATTCATGGCCTCAATGAAGACTCGGATCTTCAGACCCTCCAGTACAACGTCGAGGCCGCACTCAGTGAAATTTCTGTAAACTCGTTCATGTTCATATTTAAGGGCGAGATTGATGCCGACCAATTGGGTGAGAACGCCGACTTCGATCCTGAGCACCTCATAGACGAATTGCGTGTGACCATCAACCCAGCTCTCACGGGTGTGCGGGTTCTAGTCGATAAACTCAACTCGTTGGACATGAGTGTGGAGTATGCAATTCTTAATTCTGTTGATCAGTCACTCACGGCCCAACTCAAGGTGCTTTCACGTGCAAAGGACATTGGGTTCTGGAGACTGACGTGCTGGAGTGCTCTCTTGTTTACGGTACCGCTAACTATCCTCGCGTTTACCGAGCACTTGAAATTCTGGCGAAAGCTCATGCTTATTCACGGATTGTATCTAGTGTCGGTGCTCGAGTTGGCTATCACATCGCACATTTTGTTCAACTTAGGTGGAGTGTTTTTCCGCAAATTCGGTGTATTTATCAAGCACAGAGGCAAAAATGCCAACATGGATGTGTTGGTCTGCATCCTGACTCTGTTGTCTTACACCTTCTCCGTCTACTCCATGGTGCTTAGTGTGTGGTCGGGTCAGACAGAAAAGCCGCCAAAACTGATGTTTGAGGTTGTGGGTATGCTCATAGTGTTTGTCTCCTTTGGTAAGTGGATCGAGTCTAAAGCCAAGGGAGCTACGTCTACGGCGCTTTCTAAGCTTCTATCGTTGTCGCCAACAAAATGTCAAATTCTTGAAGACCCGGAAGCATTTGAGCGCCAAATTGAGAAAAACGCACTTGCTGACCAGCCGCTGCGAATAATTCCTATTGATCTCATCCAAGTCGGCGATATAGCAGTTGTCGTCGCGGGCGGTAAGGTTCCTGCCGATGGTGTCGTCGTATATGGCGAAAGTGAAATCGACGAGTCTATTCTCACCGGCGAAGCAGTTCCAGTGCATAAAAAGGTTGGCTCCAAAGTCATTGGCGGTTCCATTAATGGCGCCCATCTCATTTACATCCGTGTGGAAAGTGCGGGTAAGAACTCCACCTTGCACCAGATCATCGACATTGTCAAGAGCTCACAGGTGAACAAGGCACCCGTGCAAAGAATGGCGGACTACGTTGCTGCACGCTTTGTGGCTGCCGTTATTATTCTCCTGACATTAACCTTTGTTTTCTGGTTCGTATGTCTGCGACTTATTGCGGATAAACTTCCAAAAGCTTTCACACTGAACGAGAATGGCAGATCGTACGTATGCTTACAGCTTGCCATTTCGGTGGTGGTAGTGGCATGCCCCTGTGCACTCGGTCTTGCTGCTCCAACGGCAGTCATGGTTGGCACCGGTGTTGGTGCTCAACATGGAGTACTCATCAAAGGGGGAGAAGTTTTGGAGAAAGCCAGCGGATTGAATGTCATTCTCTTTGACAAGACAGGGACACTCACTACGGGTGCCATGGCGGTTGCCAAATCTGCTATTGAGGGCTCGATGAACCACAAAACGTGGTGGACTTTAGTGGGGTCTGTGGAGATCAATTCTGAGCACCCCACGGGGTTTGCTGTAGTCAGAAAGGCGAGGGAAAGTCTTTCGTTATTTGAAAATGATGCATTCCCTACCACCACCGCAAACTTCTCCGTGCTTCCAGGAATGGGTGTCCGTGCGAACGTCACCTTTGAAGGGAAGGAGTACGACATTGCAGTGGGCAACAAGAAAATGGTAGTCAAGGACTTTCCAGATGCCAGGGAGGCCCTTGCTAATGTCTTGAGCGGCGATTTGGTGGCACTGACCAAGACCGTTGCCCATGTAATTATTGACAATTGCTACTATGGCTACCTCGAGTTGACTGACCAGGTGCGGCCACGCACTGGCGAAATACTTGAGTATCTCCAGAAGGAAGAGAACCTTATTGTGGGACTTGTTACTGGTGACAATGCCGAAGTTGCTGGTCGGGTGGCTCAACAGGTGGGTATTCCATCGGGTAACGTTTTTTCAGATGTGTCTCCCATTGAAAAGGACCGTGTGATTAAAGATATACGACAGCGATTTGGTGGGCCCAACAACGTGAGCATAGCGTTCGTGGGTGATGGCATAAACGATGCCCCCGCGTTAGTTCAGGCCGACGTTGGTATTGCCATTAGCTCCGGAACAGATGTCGCCATAGATTCGGCTGAGATTGTTCTCATGGGATCCCGTGACCTTTTCGGAGTGATTACTGCGTTGGCTGTGTCACGTGTGACGTTTTCCAAGATCAAATGGAACTTCGTGTGTGCATCAGTCTACAACATTGTCATGCTTCCGTTTGCCATGGGGTGTTTCCTTTCTTTCAACCTCATGCTTTCCCCACCCACCGCTGCACTTGCCATGGCTTGCAGCTCTGTTAGCGTGGTGGTGAACTCGCTATTGTTGAAGTATTGGAGCCCGCCCGTTCTTGGCAGCTCCAAGTTGCGTGAAGACGCTGTTGGCGGCGATTTCCTGCTCAAAACTTCAACATTAGATGAATTTCTAAACCTCAAGCGCAGCAAGTTGAGCAGGTTTTCACGACCTGCTCGCAATGGAAACTACGAGCTATTGGAGCAGACGGTATAAATTTGAGGAAGCACGCAGCTGAAGCAATGCAGCAGAAGCAATCAGCCAGCCATCGTTTTTCACCGCAATGAAATTGATTCGCCTTATTCTTACATTCTTTGTGGCAGTGGCCACAATTGCAATTCCCACTGGATCCCTGATGAAGTCCGAGTTGAGTGCTAGAAACACATTTGATGATGCCCGCGAGATTTTGAATTTGGTCTCTGTTGCTTCTGGTGACGTGGACCGAGGGGATTTGAAGGAAAGTATCGGAGACCCGATTGAATCACCACCGCGGGAATCACTCAAGCAGAAGGCACTCGCGAAAATTAAAAGTTACCTAGTTGAGAAAAGCAAGGCTTGGATGCGTGCAACATGGGAGAAATTTTCTTCAAAGTTTAAGAAATCTCCTTATGAGGAAGGGTCCGTCCAGGAAGAAATGGGAATTCTCGAACGTCGTGGTCTAATCGACGACACCATGTCGAGGGTATTCGTGTTACTTCAGAGACTGGGTCTACTCAATCAGATCATCAGACAGTCGTTGGTTGATCCCGACACGCGTGCTGGTGTTGCAGCCACCACCGTTGAGTTGATCCGTGCAGATGTCATTCCTTACGCTGAGGTTTTCACCGCACTCAAGGACAGTGGGTTAGCCTTGGATGTAATTAAGTTTACGCTTACTGATAAAGAAACTCAGCGCGGCTTGATTGAGCTTATTCTTCAGTTATTTCCTGAATTGACCGGGCTATGTGTGCAACTGGTGGTGGAAAGTTCAGACTTGGACCCAGGCTCACAACTAGAGACATGAGGAGCTGCTGAATTATAGTCAGCACCGTGAAACAATTCTTTTCCCGCCGCATTGGCCGGACTTGAATGGTGATGCTACATTTCTTGTGATGACCGCGCGGTGGATTGTTAAATGCTGAGGAGCGAGGATATTCCAGCAGTTCCTGGAATTTTCTAGGGGTAAGTGGAATTACCGTCGTATCCACATTCCAAACCACGGTACCGAGCTAAACTTTCCACTTGTGCGGCTCCGATATCATTATACTTGAAATACTACGACCTGGCATAAATGCCCCCGACCGTCAGGAAACTTAAATTACAGTGAACACCATCCGAAGTTTTCTCCGTCGCCTTCTAAATTCTATCGAATATTGTCTTTAGATATCATGTGAATGCACATTCTTACCCAAACATTGCGTATCGATAACAAACCGACCGCAGACATAGCCAGTCTATATGCACGATGTAATGCAGACACGATTCTAGCCCCTAGAAAAAGGGATTGGACTAGTCACAATCGATATCGGAGTACTACGCCAGTCCAAGTCCAAGACACTAGCAGAAGCACAGGTGTATCAAGAATAGAAATAGAGCGTGATTACTTCAGTACCCTGCGAGTAGAATCCTGGAGGTAATAGTAAATTCATGCAAATTTTCGTCTCGCAACTTCGCGATATTTTGGGAAATACCCGAAACGCACGGCGCCAGAAGCACATCTGTTTGCAAGCGAGGCAACAATAACATAACAGAAAGATATGCGCTGATAACAAAATCACACTCAAAACACGCTGGGCATTCTACTGGTTTCCCAATTCAGCTCCGTCCAAAAGATTCTTCTAAAATTTACTGCTTCTACACAATTATTTTTTTAATAGTTTATTAATACACCAAGAACTAAACTGTCCGTGCACGCTTACAAAGCAAGCAAAGCACCGGCAGCCAAGGCAACGGCACCAGCGGCAAACTGCTTGTTGGCACCAGCAGAGTAGGTGGAGACGTTAGCGTGGGTAGCAGGACAGTCAGTCACTTCAGGGCCACAAGAGGTGATGGTCACCAAGGTGGAGGAAACGTCAGTGACGGTGGTGGCGTTAGAAGCGGAGACAGCGGCAACGGAGGCGGCGATGATGGCAACGGTGGAGAACTGCATTATTGATGATTGAGCGAAAGACTGAAGTTTGATTTGTAGATGAGAAGCAAAAACCCAGCGGGATGCCGCCATATTTATAGGCGAAGCCCAATTCCCGCGCCATTGTTCCCAAGTTGCATTCATGCATGCCAAGGTGGCTATCTTTCGTGTAGCAGGGTACGGCGGTGCAGGTATAATGGCCGCATTAGGCAATGCCCCTGCCTTTTCGGGAGCGCCATGCGTACGCGCGCGTAGTTAGCCTTTGTCCGAGGGCAGCGGACCGAAAAAATAAGTGCGTACTGCAAGTTACGCTGAAACGTGGTAAACACCAGTCTGCCATCGACGGCGTCAGGCGGGCTAACCAAAACAAACACAGGGTCTCGGCTCGTCAGGTGATTATCAGTACAATCTACGAACAGGACTGCTAACTCCGGATATGAGACCTGGCGGGTGCGTTGCGGATGCTGGCACGCGATTTTGACATACCGGTGTTTCCATATACGGCAACTTTGATCGTTCCTAGATCGATGTCTGGCCAGCGGATCCAGCGTTTATTTCGCAAGCGGAACCAAGACCAGCGCGGAAGCCCGATCTTGGCTTCATGCAGGGCCGATGAGTGTGTATTCTATGCAGTACGTAAATCTAGGCCAGGCGGGCGTTTACGTTTCGCCGGGTGTACCAGCTCACAAAGTCGCGGAGGGCAATCCGCACTCGCCGTGAGTCTTTGCTGGGGAGCGCCAGCTGCACCAGCTGCATGAGCTTCTCGAGCTCCCGCGGGCCCACGTTTGGTAGACTGCACACAGCCGCCCGAATCCAATCCACCGGCTGGCTGTGTGCAGGAGCAACGGTGAGACACTTGACGACGAGATCGTTTGCATCCACGTCGTTGCCGAGTTTGTAGACGAGACATCGCACCACGGACGCTACAACTGCGGCTCCGTGTTGGTGTAGAGCTTCCTGTACCGAGATCTGGATTTCGGTTGCGTTGCCGTCGAAAAACGACACCGGGGGGAACTCCAGGGCCCACAGCACCAAATCAACCAAGAAGTGCACGCACAGTAAGAGCGGCGGTTTCTCTTCCGACAGCGCCAAGGCAGCCAACGCAGATTTAATAAGCGACGACGCAAATTCCTGATTGGTGAGCACCGCCGCCGGAAAGTACATCATGAGGTCGCCCACCATATGGTAAAAGTCCTCAACGACGTCAGGAAGTGAGCGGATGGCAACGTTTTCATCCGATGCAATCGCAAAAAATGCTCGGCTTTGAGACACTCCCAACTCGTAGACCGTCGCCGACGCCTCCGGCGGACTCATCTCGTCGCTGTATTCTCTTATAATTACGCCAGACACCCAAAGAAAGCACCCAAACTGCGACACCGTAAATCCTTGGTGAAGCACCTGGCACATGTGGGCAAGAATGGGTGCTAAATGTACGCTGCATCCCTGAACGGCATTCTTGAGCACCTTGCAGAACCTCTCGCACACCTTTAGTGACGACGAGAATTTGGTGAGGGTCGCGGCGGCCAACGGCCACACGGACGCCATGACAAAGTCGGCCACGGGGAACGGCAGTTCAAAATCCGTGCATCGCACAACGTGGAGGAAAATTGCAAGCACCTCAGCCTCCTCGTAGAGCGAGTCGACAACCTGGCGGTTTTCAGGCGTGCCGGATTCCAAAAGATTGGAGATTTTCTCGAGCGTCGGTTTGAGAAATTGCTCCAGTGCCTGGGCCTGGCTCTCGGTCGGCAATTGCCGCAACACATGCGCAAGCCCATTCACCATGTCGTACAGAGCATTGGTAGAAATCGTTCCGTGCACCAGAGTGTAGAGTCCGTGAAGTTGGTCGACGTACGGAACTAACAACTCGGCACAGTCCTGGCAAAAGTACATTAGGGCCTGCGCCGTGGCACTTGCGATGTCCAACGTTGGCTGTTCTAGGCCATGGGCAATGTAGTTGAGCTGGGGCTCGAGAAACTCGGGATGTTGGGCCGTCCAGCCCAGATAACGGCCCAACACAAGCGTAGCGGCGTAACGCACACGCGGATGCTCGGGAAGTTGCACAAGTTGCCGCATGATCACAGGCAACATGGTCTTTTCCTTCACAGGTACCTCTTTGGCCATGATTCGCATGGCAAAGAGCGGCGCCTCCAACTGCTGCCACGGAGCATTTGGAGTCGCGAGAGCGGTCTGGAGCTGCTGGAAAGGCACATCGAGTGCTGGTGCTGCTCCCACAACCGCGCAACAATCTTTGAGCACGTCTCCAATCTCGTAGCGGAAATCCTTGAATTTGTCGTGGGCCTCGGACGACGAAAATAGCGCGAGCGTGTCGTCGTTGCCGCTGTGAGTCTCTCCCTCGGGATACTTCAAGTGCGCGATCATGGTGCGGGTGAGATCCATGTACACCGGTGACAAGGTACGGCGAGCGTCTTCCAACCTGGGAAGCGTGAGCATCTGCTTTAGAAGATACCAGAAGTAGAACGTAAACTTGACCACGTCGAGGTCGTCGGCATACTGCGCACACTCGAGAATCACCCTCACTAGCGGAAGAAAGTGCAGAGCATTCTTGGCTACAAGCACGTGCCACAGCTCGCCAGCATCCACATAGAGCCGTGTCACGCCGGCAGCCACCGATGGGTCTTCTAGCTTTTCTGCATTTTGCGAGAAGTACCGGTGCACATCCATGAGTTTGCTGTATAAGGCATCGATGAGAGATGCGTCGTGGATATCGCGAGTCTCCTTGAGAACCGTGCCGAGGCACTCAACCGCAGTGTCAAACGTCTCGTCGTCCATAAGCGCATCGAACATGAGCTGCGCAAGCGGTTCCACGCGAAGAAGTTGGTCTACAGGAACCTCCTTGATCCATGCAGTAAGACAATCGAGCACCAGTGCCGAGTAAGTTTTGTGGTTCTGGGCAAGGTCTGAAAGCAGCGAAATCACCGTCTCGACATTGTCTGTGATGAGTAGCTTGGTGCGCGCGTCGAACTCCTCGTCGGTGAGGTTTGTGCGGTTGGTTTCCGTCAACTCCTCGGGCAAAATACGTAGAAACTCAAGCAACGCAGGAAGCCGTGCGGCCAAAATCGTGGTGACATCTTCCACAGGCAGCACCCATTGCTGGTATTGTAATGCAAGTTGGCACAACGCCAAACAGAGCTGGGTCCGAATGGCGCGGTCCTGGTCTGCGTAAACATCCAACAAATTGAGAAGCGACACCTTTAACTGTTCAATGGCATCAATGGGAAGTTGTCCCAAATCGTATGTGGCCTTGGATCGGAGCGTCTGTGCAGCAAACATTCTCATCTCGGCCTGGCGCGAGCTGTCTGCCAAGAGCTCGTGCGCAATGTGCCAGGCTTCTGGAGTTTTCTGGAAAGCTTCTAGAAACTGAGTAGCTTCTTTTTTCTGACTTTGCAGCGCCGCCGGCGCGTACATTGTCGCCAACGCTGTCTGGACACTTTCCATGGTGAGTAGTTGGTGTGTGTGCCGGATCGAGACGAGCGATGGCCGAATCATGGGGTAACGGAGGTCGAGGAGGTTGTGGTGGGGTGAATGGGGAAATAGGCCCGATTGGTGTCAGAAACGGCAAGCAACGTTTTTTCTCCTTCATGTGGACTGGGAATTGCGGGCTTGTTGTGGCTTGTTGTGCTAGACGAAGCAAGAAACACTGACAAGCCGAGAGACGGAGGCGTAATGCGACAAAGAAGTTCAACCTATAGTTTTCAATTTTCAGCTACGCAGAATGGAAGCTTTCAGGTTTCGCTCCACCACCACTACGTCAATGCCAGGTGTTCCAGTCATGTTGATCACTGACATTTCTGGCTGAGTTTCTTGGGCAGTTCGATTTTAGTGCTGCAGTGTTTCTACCGACTCATTTTAATTCTTCTGACCAGTGTAACATCGCCTTGGACCGATTGGCTTCCTCACACAGGCAGCAGTGTCGGGATTTCAGCGAAACCCACAGCTAGCGGACAATTTCCAAAACAACTACGAGACCCGAATTCAGCTCAAAATTTAAGTTCCAATCTGCGCTCCAGCAAATTCATCCCAGGCTCCTGCTAATTGCACCTGCAGATATGCATACCTCGACTCCACAGTCCTCCACAGGCGGTTGAAAAGAAAATAAAAACTTAGAAATTTTGTAATACAATACTCCCATATAAAATCACATAATATCTACTAGCAAAAACTTCCCAAGAACCCCGAGGAAATCTCCCCCCCGTGGTGCGTCCACTGTTTGGCATTTTGCATCATCGACATCATCACCGTTTTTCGCGTCGCGTTCAGCTCCCATTCATCATCCCATCTCTTTCTCCAATGCCGCGTCCCGTAGTGATTTCAGGCCCATCCGGCACCGGCAAGTCCACACTCCTTAAAAAATTGCTTGCGGAGTTTCCCGACAAGTTTGGCTTTTCCGTTTCCAACACCACACGCCAGCCTCGTCAAGGTGAGCAGAATGGAGTGGATTACCACTTCACTGCCGTGGATCAGTTCCAGAAAATGATCGAGGACGAAAAATTCATTGAGTGGGCGCAGTTTTCGGGCAACTACTACGGCACATCGTTCAAAGCTGTAGAGGACGTTGCTGCCCAGAACAAGATCTGCATTTTGGACATCGACATGCAGGGCGTCAAGCTGGTCAAAAAGGCCAACATGGATGCTCGTTTCTTGTTTTTGAGCCCACCATCTATTGATGCATTGAGAGAACGTTTGACTGGTCGTGGTACCGAAACTGACGAGTCGCTTAGCAAGAGAATCGCAGCGGCTGCCGCCGAGATGGAGTACGCAAAGACGGGTGCACATGACAAGATCGTGGTGAATGACGATTTGGAGAAGGCCTACAAGGAATTCCGTGCGTTCATCGTGGACGAGGAGTAAAATAGGTGGCAGACGGCGGTTTGAGAACGACAAACAGAAGTTCATGTAGCGAGCATGGGAAGGTATTTTGCCGGGAAGTTGGGAAGATGTCCACAAAAAGAGAGAGTTTCTCAGTCGAAAGACAAGTCGTACCAACAAACTTGATACATAGTAGACACTCAGTATAGGGTGAAGAGGGTGAATGCTGATGTAGAGCAGCCCGACTGAGTCAGCATCTGACATTGTGATTATTGTTACTATGCTGCAACCGACATATCGGGGTTGATTTTCTGGATTCTGAAATCGCTGTCCAATGCTATAGGCTAACCAGATCGGCACGCAACACCAATTCAAACAGGCACTACGTACTAGCACAAAATCGACATTCGCTTCGCCACATGCCTGTCTTTTTCCCACTAATCACCATGCACTCTGTGTTGCTCCTTGTATGTCTAGGAGCTCCTGCATTCCCGAAGCCAAGCATGGCAAAATGACACCTTGCACACTCGTGCCAGAACCAAAAACGGAGCAACTGGTCAGCCATAATCACCGATTTCACTCCCAAAATCCAGTTCCATTCTGAAAATCAAATTCCATCGCCAAATTCCATTCCACCCTATCTGCAAGTCGTCGCAAGGCTGCGAATTGCAGAATTGCAGTGTGAACTGGGTTTGAATAGCGCACGTTGCAGAATGCGCTCTTCCTTACCGATCGATTATTTTGCTTTCATTTCACCCACACACCGTGGGCCAAGCTCAGCCTGGGTGTGTGACTTGCGCACGTGATGTTGGTCACGTGATCACTCGCCACCACGTCCCCCTGTGGCTCCAAAGTAGCCGCTAGGTCGTGACCCAGCAGTAGCCGCCAATCGTCGAAAGTCCCAGAAGCTTTTCCCAGGTTCCGCGATCAGCTTACATGTGTAGGTGCAGCCTCTCGCACAATTCCGTAAAAAATATCGCACCTTCGTGCGGCTTTCCTTCAAACTGCAAGGCAAAAAAAAAATATATAAAACCACATCTTTATACTACAAACAAGAACCCACACACTCTACCAAGCCACGCCGCGGATCCAGCCACGCTTCTCGCAAATGGGCGAACCCAAATCAAAGAAAACCATCTCCAAATTGGGCCGTCTTTTCGGCGTGCTGTCGCTGAATTTGACCCAGTTGAATCATGACAGCAAACCTACGCCGCCAGAAACCCCCAAGTCGCAGTCTTCGTCTCCACCTCATCAACAGACACACGTCCAGACTTTGCAGAAGTCCCTCAACTCGTTTAATGGAAAGAAATCCCGACTGGCTAGTCCGGTGACCTCACCTCTTCACATGTCACCTACCCCCGTGGAACAAGAAGATGATGTCCTTGCGCCACTTCCTAATGATTTGGCCCCTTTAGCCAAGTCTGGAAAGGGTGACACTGCGCGTGCCACAAAACCATCAGCTCAAGGATCGGCAACCGCTGCCAACTCTGGCCCTAGTAGTCACATAAACGGGAATGGAACGTCGACGTCCCAGTCTTCGTCGCCCCTGGTCCCTGCCACCCACGTGTTTGTGGAACGTGCCCGCAACGCATCGCCACGTCCCATCTACGCGGGCAGTCCGTCGGAGCTGCTGCTGCTGCTCGAATCTGGCGGAGTTCAAGTCACGACACTTGGCCCCTCCGCCTCTCATGAGCACGTGGCCGTCCGTAGTCCGCCTGTTTCACGGCTGCCGCTGGTTTCCGCACGCCGCACGGCTCTGGCCACCAAGCTGGGGCTGGTGTCTCGGTCGCTGTCGGTGAAGAAAACCGCCGGAGCTGGCTCGGGTGCGTATTCTGCTGCCGGTGGTCTTTCACCTTCTGTGTCGTCGCTGAACCTTTCGCAGGCTGCTCCTGCAGTTCAAAAGCCCCGGTTCAAGATGTTTGAGGACGGGTCGCATGAGCATAATCTTCGGGCAGCCAAGCGTCAGGAAAAGCTCAGCAACATGCTCAAGGACTTGCTCGGCGCGAAGAAATTGCGTGACGGCGCGAAACTGGCGGTGCCAAACATCTTGCAGAACTCGGAGCCCGAAAACCAGCCTGTGGGTGAGAAACCACCGACCTTGTTCGCTGGCTTGGTGTCGCAGGTCAAAAACAACACCTCTCCATATCATCACACCGGCGGAGATCTTCTAGATCCTACATCCAAGCAAGATCTGCGTTCTTTTGTGGAAAAGTATGGCCGCTGTCACGAGGTGATTGGTCGTGGTTCGTTTGGTGTGGTGAGAATCTCTCACAAGAAGGCCGAGATGTCTGGCCACACTGAGGAGGTGTTGTACGCGGTAAAGGAGTTTAAGAGACGTGTCAACGAGTCGGAGAAAAAGTATCTGCGCCGGTTAACGTCGGAGTTTTGCATATCTTCGTCGCTCAAGCATCAAAACATCATTGATACCTTGGATCTACTCAAGGACGCCAAGGGCGACTACTGTGAGGTGATGGAGTTTTGTCCAGGTGGTGATCTCTACACTCTTATCATTGCTGCCGGGAAGCTAGAGTATGCAGAGGCTGACTGTTTATTCAAACAGCTAATACGCGGTGTCAACTACATGCACGATATGGGAGTGGCCCACCGCGACCTTAAACCTGAGAACTGTTTGCTTACTCAACAAGGTGTGCTCAAGCTTACTGATTTCGGAAACAGTGAGTGCTTCAAGATGGCGTGGGAAAGCGAGATTCACTTGAGTGAGGGCGTGTGCGGTTCGAGCCCCTACATTGCGCCTGAAGAATTCATCTCAGCTGAATTTGATCCCCGTTGTGTCGACATCTGGTCGTGTGGTGTTATCTACATGGCAATGCGTACGGGCCGCCAGTTGTGGAAGTTGGCAGACCCCACGAAAGACGAGTTTTTCGAGGAGTATCTTGTGCAGCGAAAGGATGCCTCTGGCTACGAGCCAATCGAGTCGCTCAAGCGTGCACGTTGCCGAAACGTGGTCTATCTGATTCTCGATCCGATTCCCGAACGGCGTATCACTGGTAAGCAAATTCTTAGCAGTGAGTGGGGTCGTGAAATCAAGGTGTGTGCCGCCGGAGAGGGTCATTGACGCAAGCAAAATTGCATTATGAAAAGAAAACGAACGTAAAAGGTGTAGTGCAAGAGTTTCCCCTGTTTATATTGAGATGGCGGCGTCGATCTCGCAACTTTTGCCCTTCAGAAATTCTCCATCACGCAAGAGTGATACTCCCGGAGCCACTTAATGAGTCTTTATTCTTAACTTGCTCATCCTAAATCCGAGCATTCCTCTCTGAGCGCAGCTTCCACGCATTTTCGCTTAACAGGCCAAACCCGTGTGAGGGTCCATCGTTTAAGAACAGCCATACTTCGGCAACCACAAACATTGTAAATAAATACACTACAATTAAAAGACGCTCTGAATTTGCTGTAGATTTTCGACGTCAAAATACACGAGTCTCGTGTTCCAATATCTGTTCTATTCACGTCTCTCGGCTACCGCACCGACGCGACTACTCCTACTTCATGGTTGAATTAGCAGACTTCCACCGCCAGGAAAAAATCGGTGAGGGTACGTGAATCGAAATCTAGATTTGTCAGACAATCAAGCATTCATGTTTCCAGTAAAATTACTAACCTAAGGCACCTACGGCGTGGTCTACAAAGCCCTTGATACTCGTCACAACAACCGAGTGGTTGCACTTAAGAAGATCCGCTTGGAGTCTGAAGATGAAGGTGTTCCTCTGACAGCTATCCGGGAGATTTCTCTACTCAAGGAAATGCGAGACGACAACATCGTTCGTCTCTACGATATCATTCACCTGGACTCCCATAAACTTTACCTTGTGTTTGAGTTTTTGGACTTGGACTTGAAGAAGTACATGGAGCTGATTCCCGAAGGAGCAGGTTTGGAACCGCTGATGGTCAAGCGATTCATGCTCCAGCTTTGCAAAGGTATTAAGCATTGCCATTCTCATCGCGTGCTTCATCGCGATTTGAAGCCTCAGAATCTTTTGATCGACAAGGAAGGTAACCTTAAATTGGCAGATTTCGGCTTGGCGCGTGCCTTTGGTGTGCCGCTCCGGGCTTACACTCACGAGGTTGTCACCTTATGGTACAGAGCTCCTGAGATCTTATTGGGAGGAAAACAATACTCTACAGGAGTGGATATGTGGTCCGTGGGTTGTATATTTGCCGAAATGTGTAACCGCAAGCCGCCCTTCCCAGGCGACTCTGAGATTGATGAGATTTTCCGCATTTTCCGTATTCTTGGAACTCCCAACGAGGAGGTGTGGCCGGATGTGGTATATTTGCCAGACTTCAAGCTCACATGGCCCAAGTGGGAGCGCAGCAATTTGGCCAAGCACGTGCCCACCCTTGACCAAGACGGTGTGAATTTGTTGGAGCAGATGTTGACCTACGATCCTTCCAACAGAATCAGCGCAAAGAGAGCCTTGGTGCATCCCTACTTCCAGGAAGAAGCTGACGAGGGATACGACAGCTACGCCCGCTCGGCAGCGATGACTTAATTAGGACTTTCCAGTTGGCTGGGTTGACAACTGTGTCGAGAGCAAGTAAGCAGCCATGAGAACGAAGATCAGACATAGCATCAAAAACTTGCTGCTATTCAGGTTTTTGCCGAGATGATCAGATACTACCTGCGTCGTTGGCTCTGATTCGTGACCCGGAAGAACGTTCAGGAACCTAGATGATTCAGGGTATTCAGGACTATTATGAGTGTTCGTGGCTGGGATCTCAGAGACATTTGTGGCAATGCCTTCAGATGAAGAATCTTCGCCAGCGGAATGCTCCAGCAACCGCTGGCTCTTGGACTCATGCATTTTCTTGATTGCTTCATCGGAGAGAGGAATCTTTGGTGCCGGCAATAGCTGAGCCAGCTCAGCCTTTTTGTCAAGTTTTCGGTCGGTCAACAATCTTGTGATCCGCTCAAATTCCAGCCGCGCCGTATGTAGCCGGTCAGACATGAGCTCGTTGTCAGAAGCTAGGCTGCCCAAGTAACGAAGGTCTTGCTCGTTCCGAGCTCGTAGACGCACCAATGAAAGCTTGATGTCTTCGAAATTAGCATAAACAGACTTATGGTAGAGGTCTAGCTCTGCCAACAACTCGTATACGTGCCCTTTTCTGGAAGAAACAGCCAGAAGCGGTGAGCCACATTCCATAAGAGTGGCTGTCTCATCGAAATCCAGAAGGACGGTTTCTGAGCTGATGCATGAAGCGACATCGTCGAAAGCGATATCTAGCTCCCTAAAAGATGCCTGTTTTCTAACCATTTGTGTTTTACGTAGTAGCCCAACATTCGGGTAGTTCAGCGCATGGTCTGGATGTGTGGTCCCAGAAAGAGGAATTATCGGGCTAGCTGGTGAATCTGGCAGGTTAAGTAGTGCACCCATTTCCAAATAAGTGGATTGGCTCGCTGTCGGCGGCTCCGGGGTGTGTTGCTCCATTTATGAAGCAAGTGATAAGTGTTTAGGTCGCGACCCAAAACGGCATAGTAATTGAGCTGCCAGCATAAGACTCTGCCGAAAAACTCATAGGGTCTAAAAAATCGACAACAAGAAAGCAAGAGCACGGGCTTTAAAATCTGATTATAGGCTCGGGAGAATTGATCGAATTACTTAAGAAGCTTCATGGATACCCTTGTTGGAAAACTTCGTTACTTGTGGCCTAGGCTCTACCAGAATTAAAGTAAGATCGATGGTCAATTGAAGCTTCCAGACTGTCTTTGTGATGGAAGTCATCAAATTTTAGAGCCACTTATCTCCATTCTTTGGTCAATTTCCCGCAGGCACCTTGTATTGGATCACCTGGTGGCATGGGTACTCTGTCTCGAACGGCAACGACTGCGTCATAATCGAACTCTTTAGCCCTAGCGACATTCTCCTTTCTCACCAGCTTCCACTTTGGTCCATTCAGTGGGTAGCAGGCCAAGTACCGAAGTTCATCATCATGTTGTGCAGAGTAATGTGAAACACCAGCAGGGAGCACAAGGACGTCGCCAGCGAAGACTTCAATCTCCAACCCACTAGATCTCTCGGCAACGTCGCTTCCTAGACAGTATGTGGAGGACCCCTTGAGAAACACGTACATTTCGTGAACATTGGGATGGTAGTGGGGGTAGATGTAGGAACCCCAGACTTTCTGAAATTAGCAGCCCCACCTTAAATTAAGATCTAGTTTATACATACTTCTGGCTGCCATCCGTTGGGTGTAACTGTCTCCGAGACCACATCCACTTGATGCTCCTCATCCAGCCCGAGGTCAGGAAAGGCGTTATGGTAAAGGAGCACAGGGTATGAGCTATTGGGTGTAGATCCAGCTCTGGGGAACAGTGGGAATACTGAGACTTGTGCTGTTGACATCAGGTAGGTGAGTTGAGAGAAGTCACCTAGAGATAAGACCAAAACGGATAAGATTAGCGAGCTCGAGGAGAAAATGATTCTGTATTGCAAACTTGTGCCGCTTAATAAACTGTAGGCATGAAATGTGAAGGAATATCTAGAAAGTTCATTTCCGCTGTTGTTCCTCGCTATTCAGATTTGCAGTTTGTCGTGTTGAGGCATCTATTGAGGAAAATGACTGTGTCTACTAAAGTGACATTATCAGTGAAGCAAGAGAAACACCAAAACTCACGGGCTTTATTGTAGCCACGATCTCATTATTCTTTATGTAATACCTCTGCTTTCCTCTCAGGCTCTTTTCTCCGTTCTCGTTAACCATCTGTAGTTCCTGTACATCACAACTCCACCATATGAGCGGATATCCCAGAGAGCACACATACGGTCGTTCACCCAGTGACGACTCCCGTGGATACAGAGGAAGAGGCCAGTCACGTGGATACTCCGGCCCGTACCGAGGGAGAGGAAACGGCGGCCCAGGCCGCGATCACAGAGATTCTCAATACCGAGGTTCGAACCATTACAGACAGTCACCTCGGGACGACAGGTACCGCCTGGAGCCTCGCAGAGATTCCAGAGGCGATGAGACTAGACCCCGTTATCGAGATGACTCCAGGAGCGAATGGCGAGATGAGCGGAGAGACGATTTTCGAGAGAGAAGAGAAGAACCTCGAGGAGAAAGACGAGACGACTTTCGGGAAGACAGAAGAGACGACTTCCGCGGCGAAAGAAGAGAAGGCTCACGTTCGGAACGGCGAGAAGATTTCCGTTCAGATAGGAGAGAGGAGATTCGGACCGAGAGAATCGAAGATAGTCGAGAAAAGCGGGGAGAAGAGCTTCCGCATAGAGAAGAACGGGGTCTGGCTGAGCACAAACGAGCCGAGTTTTCTGAAAAATCCGACCGCACAAATCCCTGGGTCTCGGTTCTCAAGGTCAGAGATGCAAGCATGGCTTCGCGGCTAAATGCCAACTACAACGAGCTAGAAGCAGTGGATAAGTCGCTAGCCTCGCTTCATGCCGAACGCCATCGCTTGAACATGGCGATATCCATGCTGGAGATCTATGCCAAGCGCGATGCCATCAGTGTGGAGGTGGCTACAGAGAAGTTGGACGAGTTCACCTATATTTAAGTGGGGGCGCTGAGAATGGTAGTGATGCCGGATCTTTCGGAAGTGGCTTCTTTCCCAAAGTGGGCTTAGGGTCTTATCCACTGGAGATGCGCTAGGCAGACCGTGAGTAGCGGCACACTTAAAGTGGGGCTAAGTTCCAAAGACAGGCTGATTCCTGATTCATTAATTAAGGCAGAGTCGCGGATCCTTCTGTGAATCCGATAATGTCGAGCCAGAATATCTGGCTGTACTGGAAGTCATGGCCGCCGAACCGCTTTTAGCTTCATGAACGGCTTAATAACGAGACACGCCAGCCCATGAAGATTCTCAAATCACAGAGTCTGCTAAATTCGACTGTTGCCGATTCTGGACTGCAGTAATGTGAGATTACGGATTCACGATGAACGGTTTTTCATACACTTGGGCTGGTGCACTTGCTCACTGAGCAGCAGCCTGATTGAAACCAGGATCGATCCCCACGTCATCCACAAAGCACACCCTTCCTCCAAATTTATTCTCACACAATGGGATGTATGTAATTTTAGCTTAGAATGAAAAATACCGATTTTCAATTGGCGCCCAGAATTTTTTTTCTCCACACTCTAACTCTTCTCGGAGAACCCTGTGAAACGCGCACTACCATGGGCTTCTTCCTTAACGACGTGACGGAATCCACCGTGATCCGAGTCTTGCTATACGGCGCTCTTGCTACTGGTGTTTGCAAACTCACAGTATTGGCACTTTCTACTTTTGCCCTTGTTTTGGATGTTTTCGTTCTTCCTCCAGTCAACTTTGCCAAGTACGGAGCCCGCAAGGGCAAGTGGGCGGTTGTCACTGGCGCATCTGATGGCATTGGCAAAGAGTACGCGGTCCAGCTTGCCAAAAAGGGATTGAATGTGGTTTTGGTTTCGAGAACCTTGTCGAAATTGGAAGCGCTTGCTCTGGAAATCGAGGCCGTGGCCAAGGTGGAAACTAAGGTCGTTGCATTCGATGCATCCAAGGATGTCGAAGCTAACTATGAAGTCCTCAAAAACGCAATTGCTGGCTTACCCGTGTCTGTGCTCATCAACAATGTTGGCCAGTCTCATAGCATCCCTGTTCCTTTCCTTGAGACAGAAACGACGGAACTCACCGACATCATCACCATCAACAACTTGGTGACATTGAAAATCACGCAGGCTGTGGCACCTGTAATTGCTCAGACCGTGAAGTCTGAAAAGTCTACGCGCGGCTTGATCTTGACTATGGGCTCGTTCGGAGGTTTGTTACCAACACCGTATTTGGCGACCTACTCTGGCTCCAAGGCGTTTTTGCAGCAATGGTCTGCCGCTTTGGCCGGCGAGTTGGCTTCTCAGAACATCGATGTTGAGCTCGTAGTATCGTACCTTGTCACCTCTGCGATGTCCAAGATCAGACGTAGCAGCGCGTCAATTCCCACCCCCAAAAGTTTTGTCAAGGCTACTTTAGCTTCTGTCGGTAGAAGGGGCGGTGCACAAGACAGATATGCTACCTCGACGCCTTACTGGTCGCATGCCTTCATGCACTTTGCCATTGAGAACACCGTGGGCGTGTACTCCTCGGTAGCTAACAAGTTGAACTTGGGAATGCACCGCAGTATCCGTACCCGGGCGTTGAAGAAAGCAGCAAGAGCAAAGAAAAGCGAGTGAATAGATTCGAGTCCGGCCTCACGGCACTGATCGTTTATTATCCACTCATGACTTCTACTTGCAAGCAACCGGTATAAAACAATATCAAGCTTTTCATTACGTAATACAATATTCCTCCTAATTAGCATAGCTCCACTATCAAACTTTACCATGGTGTTCACGATCACCACCCATACGTGGCCGCCAATCGCTTATCCAAGTGCTGTTTAGCGGTGATCACTTTCTCGGCCTTGTTTGCACCTCGGTTATTGATGGCCTGAACAACCTTACTAGGCACAGGCTCCAACAACGTGGCGTCGTTGGGGTGACTAAAGAACACGATGGAGTATCTGTCTTGGCCAGTTATCTGCGCTGACGAAGGAAATTTCACCCTATGAACTGTAGACTTGAGAAGCCCGCCAGTCCAGTAGGATAATTGGTCTGCAATGTTGACTACCAAGGGGGCGGCTTCCGTCTCATTCTCTGGACCAACGTAGGGAACAGGTTCCCATTTTCTGCTCACAGGCAGTAAAATTTCCAAGCCTTCTTGGCCTTCCTGTTGGAAGAGAAGAGTCATGGACCCATAGTCGGTGTGTGCTCCTGCTCGGATTACAGCCTCAGGATTAAGAGACTTTTGGCCCGGATAATGCAAGAAGCGAAACGTAGTGCCAGACGCCTTTTCTCCATCGTAGCGAGAGGTGAACCACTCGGCTCCTTCAGTAGTCTCCGAGTCCTCAATATCAAGAGCAACTGCCAAAAGTCTGAGGATCCGGATGGACAAGTCAAACAACTTCACCATGGCAGATCTCACGGCCTCATAGCGCGAGGGGTCCTCGTAGAACCAAGAATGAAGTTCCCTATGTGGGACTCCTGTTTCAAAATTCACATCAGCAACATTGAATGCTTCCTTTGGATCGCCGTTTTTCTGCGTGTCTGGGTCCAAGTTCTCTCCACCGTAGTTGGTGTATCCGTGGTTCGACAGATCAATAGGAATACTGTTCTTGTATTCGACGGGCAATTCAAAAAACAGCTTCGAGATCTCGAAGAGTTCAGAAACCTCGGCGGCAGTCATTCCATGACCCTTCACGAAAAGGAAACCTTGAGAGGTAGCAGCATGAAGTAGTTCATTTGCAGAGGCTTGAGTGACTTCGGAGATGTCGACAATCTGGAGAGGGTTCTGAGCGGTAGGCATAATTGGGACGGAGATTTACGCAGATGAAAGATTTTCTTTATAACGATTTTTCGTAGTTATCTTAGCACGGAATTACTTGCATAACGCCCTTATGCAAAGCCAAGAATTCCGTGCCCGCTAAAGTTTCGTGAAAATAAAAGAGTGCCATAATGGCGGTATTAATTTTTGCAACTGCTGTTCATCCCATCCCGAGCATGTGTGTGTCTCACATCTATATTCTCTATTCTCGAAATTTGCAGCATAGGTTATGATAACCATCACGGCAAGGCTCGTAACAACGACGAAATTCCGTGAAATTCCGGTGCGTATTCGGGTGAGGCCAGATACGATGCGCACGATCGATGCCGGAATCATGGCACCACGAAAAACTTGGAAATCGCATTGTGAACCACGTGACCCTGACCAAACGGCCTCAGGGGGGATTTCCCTAATATGCAGATCCTTGCCCGAGCAAGTGGGGTTGACACCTGGGGGAAGGTTAGCGACTGCAGACAGAACTTAGGCTCGAAGTCCGTAATGTGGCATGATTTGACGCTGTGGGCTTTGACGTGGGCAAATTGTAACCTGACAGTACGTTGACACAATTCTAAATCCCCGCTAAAGACAAGAATCAAACTTTCTGAAAGTCATGATATAGAGTCACGAAATATTGGCGGTAATTCAGGTCAATGCGTCCGAAGAATTCGAGATGTCAAAACCCGGCCCTGCAAGCCTGAATGGCAATCATTCTCCTGTCAAATGCGGATGGCTCGGGAATTGGAATGCTCTCTGCACGCACACAGCAATTTAAAGAGGTAATTAGTTGAGTGAAAATATAAAAGGGGACCCTAATTTCCCGCCTCTATTTGAACTGTAGCAAATATCATGACCGCAATTCATGCCCGCACTGTCTACGATTCACGTGGAAACCCCACAATCGAGGTCAACCTCACCACTGCCAAAGGCACATTCAGAGCAATTGTACCTTCCGGAGCCTCTACTGGTATTCATGAGGCCTTGGAATTGAGAGATGGAGACCCTCAGAAGTGGTTGGGTAAGGGTGTCACCAAGGCCATTGCCAACGTAAATGACATTATCGCACCTGCGTTCGCCAAAGCAGATCTTGACTTGAAGGACCAAACTGCCGTGGACAAATTTTTGATTGGCCTTGATGGCACTGACAACAAGTCGAAACTCGGAGCCAATGCCATTCTCGGAGTCTCTATGGCGGTTTCAAGAGCTGCCGCTGCCGAGAAGGGCGTGTCACTTTATGAGCACATTGCTACCACCGCAGGCTTGAAAACATCCACTTTCGTATTGCCAGTGCCTTTCCAGAACGTTCTCAACGGCGGAGTACATGCTGGAGGAAATTTGGCGTTCCAGGAATTCATGATTGTCCCATATAAGGCACCCTCGTTCTCTGAAGCGGTCCGGTGGGATACTGAAATTTACCACACTTTGAAAGATTTGGCCAAAAAGAAGTACGGACTTTCAGCAGGAAACGTAGGAGATGAGGGAGGCGTGGCACCCAATTTGGATGCACCCCGTGAAGCTTTGGATTTAATTGTGGCGGCTATAGAGAAGGCTGGCTACACCGGCAGAGTGGGCATTGCGCTCGATCCCGCTTCGTCTGAGTTCTACGAAGACGGCAAATACAACTTGGCGTTCAAGAGCAAGAAATCTGATCCTGCCAATATTTTGACTGGCGACCAGTTGGGCGACTTGTACTTGGCGCTCATTAAAGAGTATCCGATTATCTCGCTCGAAGATCCATTTGCCGAAGACGACTGGGAACTGTGGTCGAAGTTCATTCCCAAGATCAAGGACTCTCTTCCCATCATTGCCGATGACTTGACAGTGACAAACACTAAGAGAGTCCAGAAAGCGATAGATACAGGCGCCGCCAATTCGTTGTTGCTCAAGGTTAACCAGATTGGCACCATTACCGAGGCCATCAGTGCAGCGAAGTTGTCGTATGACAACAACTGGGGTGTACAGGTCTCACATCGCTCAGGCGAGACAGAGGACACCTTTATTGCCGATTTGGTGGTAGGTTTGCGGTGCGGCCAGATCAAATCTGGAGCCCCAGCTAGATCCGAGCGGGTAGCCAAGCTCAACGAGCTTTTGAGAATCGAGGAGGAGTTGGGCGACCGGGCGATATATGCGGGCGAGAACTTCCGCTACGGGTGGAAACTTGGTAAGTAGAGAAATTTGAAGGCTTTCTAGAAAATTTTTTTTTTTTATAACTCTCGATTGTGTCATTTTGTTGCGCCAAGTTGTGAGATTTAGGGTTCGCAGTTTTCGCACCCAGTCACATGACCTACGAACGGGCACCAGAAGCCACGTTACCGGTCGAACGAGGAGAGAAAATTGAAATTCTGCTAATGGGCTTGACTTTTTTCAGTCGAATTCCCCACCGCCCAACATCAGGCCAGCTCCTACTGCATGCAGGCGGCAATCGAATCTTCTAGAACTCACTCGCACTTTCCAGTCCCACCCTGTCTTTCATATATCCAACACCTCACTGCTCGCTAGTGTTGCTTGTGCATCAACAACACAATGGTCAAAGAAACAAAACTCTACGACTTGTTGGGGGTTCTGCCCTCCGCAAACGAGAACGAAATCAAGAAGGCCTATCGCAAAACTGCCCTCAAGTACCATCCCGACAAACCAACGGGTGATACTGAAAAGTTCAAGGAGATTTCCGAAGCGTTTGACATTCTTTCCAACGCTGACAAAAGACAAGTTTACGATGATTACGGTATTGAGGCTGCTCGTGGCAATGCTCCCGCTGGAGGAAACCCATTTGCTGGAGCTGGAGGAGCACCAGGCGGAGCTGGAGGCCCTAGCTTCCACTTTGGCGGAAACGGCGGAGGTGGCTCTTTTTCGCAAGCTGATGCTTTCAATATTTTCTCGCAAATGGGTGGATTTGGTATGGATGATGGAGGATTCAACTTTGGCGGAGGAATGCCTGGTGGATTCGGAGGCGGAGGCGGAGGATTCGGCGGCCGCTCGGCACGCAGACCCGAGCCAGACACTATTTCCATGCCGTTGCCTGTGTCTTTAGAGGACCTCTATGCCGGCAACAGCAAGAAGATGAAACTCAACAGAAAATCGGCGGATGGGTCCAAAGAAAGCAAAATTCTCGAGGTGAAAATTCGGCCTGGCTGGAAAGCGGGCACCAAAATCAACTTCTCGAACGAAGGTGACTACCAGCCCGAGTGCCATGCCAGACAGACAGTGCAGTTTGTCGTTGAGGAGAAGCCCCACGAGGTGTTCAAGAGAGACGGCAACGACCTAATTGCCACGGTGAAGCTTTCTTTCAAGGAGTCTCTTCTTGGATTTGACAAGGAAATCACCACTTTGAGCGGGCGCAAGATCAATATCAGTAGATCCACACCGGTGCAGCCCTCGTCCACGAACAGGTATCCTGGATTGGGAATGCCTATCAGCAAGGAGCCCGGCCGGTTCGGCGACCTTATAGTCAACTACAAGATTGACTTCCCATTGCACTTGACGCCAGAACAGAAGGAGGCTGTGAGACAAAGTTTTTAATGCATATAGAAGATTACGACGGGGGGCTAGTAATATATACAAACATGATATGAATGTACCAGTAGTATGTACATAAGCTATGAATCGGGCAGTAGAAGATGGAGATATGGATGCTCTACTGTTAAGATAAGTGCACTTTTATGCGATGCAGCTGCTACCAAAGCACTCCAGGAACCCGCGAGAGACAGGTTTTCAAGAGGCACTGAATCATACGCCTTCTCCGGAGACAATCCTATACCTCAACAAATAATAAAAATCAATGAGACTGAAATGCAACTCTTTTCCTCCCATATCAAACCTCCATCTTTTCTCTTATCGCTGATTGTCCTGCATCCACCATGTCGGTCATTCTAGCATCAGCAGGCTACGACCACACCATTCGGTTTTGGGACGCTCTCACCGGCGTCTGCTCGCGTACAATTCAACACACCGACTCTCAGGTCAACAGGCTACAAATCACCTCTGACAAACGTTACCTAGCCGCT
This sequence comes from Hermanozyma aechmeae, assembly GCA_030583085.1. Classification (NCBI taxonomy): domain Eukaryota; kingdom Fungi; phylum Ascomycota; class Pichiomycetes; order Serinales; family Metschnikowiaceae; genus Hermanozyma; species Hermanozyma aechmeae. The sequence continues at coordinate 518,098 of JAJMHA010000006.1, read as the reverse complement.
GCAGGAAGCCTTTATGTTCGGCTCTACGACATCAAGCAAACCGGAGCTGCTGGAAACGGGACCACAGCACCGCAGACAACCTCCTCTGGTACAAACGGATCCAATAACAACTCAAATCCGGTTATGACTTTCGAGGGTCACAGTGGGAATGTCACCCTGATTCAATTCCAAATTGAGAACAAGTGGATGGTGCTGTCTCTGGAGGATGGCACCGTCAAGGTGTGGGATGTGCGTTCACCTTCCGTGCAGAGAAACTACAAACACTACTGTCCTGTTAACGAGGTTGTGATTCATCCGAACCAAGGCGAGTTGATCAGCTGCGATCATGATGGAAACATCCGAATCTGGGACCTTGGTGAGAACCAGTGCACCCACCATCTCATTCCCGAAAACGACGTTCCAATCAATTCCTTGCTGGTGGCAAGTGATGGAAGCATGCTTGTTGCCGGAAACAACAAGGGCAACTGCTATGTTTGGAACATGCAAAATCTGCGAGACATCACGTCACTTACGCCTGCCACAAAGTTCCGCTCTCATTCCAAGTACATCACTCGTGTTGTGTTGCTGACGGACATGAAGCATCTTGCTACGTGCCTGGCAGACCACACGGCCAGAATATGGTCGACAGAGCAGAACTTTGCTCTTGAAACTACGTTACAAGGGCACCAGCGCTGGGTCTGGGACTGCGCTTTTAGTGCTGATTCGGCGTATTTGGTGACTGCATGCTCTGACCACTACGTGCGTCTCTGGGACTTGCTGAATTCTGAGACTGTGAGACATTACAATGGACACCACAAGGGTGCCGTGTGCGTTGCCCTCAATGATGTTTAGAAGGATTTTGAGGGGCCCTTTTAATGTGACTGTGATGTGACTGTGCCTCGGCGGGTGCTGTCATGGAGCTAGATGAATTTGGCTCTCGCTGTTCGCTTAATCGCAACAGAAGAGGTGGCGCAAATTCTGTGGAACGGACGAGTTTTGGAGGGATTGAACGGCTATGTCGTGGTCCATGGGACGCTATCAGCTCATTTATGTCTCTCCACTCTTTATCATTTGAAGTCAAGTGAGACATGATTAAAATAATCATAGCAGTTGCACCTATGTGCTGGCAGACCAGAAGAGGGAGTTATTAGGGAGTTATTTAAGCAATCATGCCGGGGTTTCTAAGCGCCGCTCGCTACTCACGGTTCCGCATGTGTCGGACCAGCTTACTCTGTATATAAAAGTACATAAGCCATTTAGAGTATATTTTTAGAGACATTTGTATGCTATATATATGCGAAAGTTTGTTCCATGCATGACTAGAGTTCATAGCCAGTCATGGAACTTGTTTGAGTCGGAGGGGAACTCTTCCAAGAGATCCACAGCACGGAGCTGTTCTGTTGATTGCTCCAAATTTCCCTCCGCAAAATCACCAGCGGGGTTTAACAGCTCATGCGAAACCTCAAAGTCGGCCTCATCTTCATGATAGAAGTCCTCATAGAGAAACCCAGCAAGTTCAAAGCACCAGCCAATAAACTCATCTACCCAGCAGCGCACACTCCACCACAGTCCAAAACTACCCGCTCCAGCAAGACACATTTCGCGCAAGCATGTGGTTAAGAGGTTCAGACACACCATTGAGAAGAGCCAGGGGTTCGTCTTAGGGAACTTCCCAGGAAGATTGAAGAGAAATGCGGCGTACTCAGAAAGCGAGAGAACTTCCGAGCTATCAGACTCAAAAAGCTTAATGAGGCGAGTATCGAGAATGTCAATGAGAGTCTCGGCGTTTTCGAGCGCACAAGGCACCTCACGCATGACAATTTCACGCATATCAAGCAGGAGCCAGTCGCCAAGCATCTTTCGTTTCTCGTCAGCATTTGAAAGCACTTGAATCGCGATGGCACCCGACTCAATGACGCGAATGAGTCGCTTCAAGAGACGTATGAACTGCTCGGCAACAGCAATCTTCATCTCAACGAACTGCTTGGGGTACTTTGTGCGTAGCGCCTCGGCAATTTTGGGAACATAGTTGTACGCCACATTCTTCAAAGGCCCAAGAACTTCCGGCGGTACGTTCTTCAAGTGGAGCCGGGTCAACATCTTCAACATTGCTCGGTACATCAACATGTCACAGTCTTGCACCCACGGGAACACCATTTCGGAGGTCATGAGCTTGAAAACAGGAGCAGTGAGAATTGAGTGGAAAGGAGTGAGCGAGGAAAGCAACTTCTCAATCTGCAAAAACCGCATCAGCTCGAATACCGATGTGCAGTGCACTTTGTAGAGAGACTGCAAAGTGTCTGCAATGTCGAAATCAACATCCAGTTTTCGTGGAAGGTACGAGTAGATCGAGGGAAGATTGAGCGGCTGATTGAGGGTGTCGCCCCCTAAGGACGATTCCACCTGTGCAAATAAAGTTGGGATGTACTTAAGGTCCACCACATTGAATTGGTCTTGAACCCATGTCCAACTAGTGGGTGTTGCCATGAGTTGTGAATTTCCAGCTGGACTATCGGTGTAATTTGGTGTGTGAGGATTGGTAGCGAAACCTGGCAGATCAATAGGCGAATGTGCGCTGACGGGCAGAGCGACTTGCGAAGTATCACCCACCAATTTAATACCACAGTAGTGGAACTTAGACTTGCCCCGCATCCCGAGTCGCCGCTTCTTGAGGTCTGGAAACATGACCCGCATCAATTTCCCAAACTGCGTTGGCGTGATTGGACTGAGATTGAAGTTGGCACACAGCTGAACGTAGCGGGCATAGATACGATTTCTGGGCACTACGGCCGTGTGTGAACGCTCACATGAGCCATTGACCCAGGCCATGGCATAGATCTGATGGAGCTTGTCCTGGCGAATGTCACGTGGGTTGCCCAACGAAGCAAAGAACGCATCATTTGCACGAACCTCGGGGTCATTTTTCTCGACGAGCTTGATTTTAGCAGCAAGTTCCTCAAGCGAGTAGGCGGCTGCACGGAGGCCAATTGCTCGAAGAGACTGGTCTGCGCTGGTTAGTTTGGACACAGCCTCGTTTCTGGGTTCGCTGTGCACCACAGAATGCGAGTAGGGCCATGTCTGAGATTTCAGCAAATATCCTGGCGGTGGCACATTGTGGGCTGGGGTTTGGGAGCTGTGATACTGGCCAATTTGTTGGGTATAATGCGGATTTTGGGGCTGTGGGGCATGCTGTTGCTGTTGCTGTTGTTGGTGATAATGAAGTTGTTGTTGATTTTGATGCTGATGCTGCTGGAGCGGCTGATGACGATGCTGATGCTGTTGTTGCAGTTGCTGATGCTGTTGTTGTTGCTGCTGCTGGAGATTGTCGTCTCGGAAGTCGACAGCGCCGAACTGGTCCTCGAAAAATGGCAGTTCGAGGCCTGCCACTTGGAATTGGTTGTAACTGTCAGGCATAGGCATCTGAATTGCATCGTGTTTTATGGTGTATCCGCCATATAGTTGGGGAGGGACTCGGGGATCAGGCGAGACCCGATCTGGATCCATTGAGAAGCGAAAAAATGGAGCCTTTATTTCCGGCAGCTTCGGAGTCAAAGAACAAAAACTTGAGCGTTTCCACCTGGTGTTTCAGTTCAGTTCAGCAGATTCCTGAACCGTAGCTTGGTAGGGAGCAAACCAGGCCTGGTAGGCAGTCTGATGGCACCACTGCCAGGGGCGTAAGAGTAGTAGGGTGGAATACAAAATCAAGAAGTTTCTGGAGGATGGCACCAGATCAAATCGCAGTCCGCAGAGATGGCCTTGAAAGTGGGCACGAACTTTTTTTATTTTTCGTTAAAAATAGGGTTGCTGAGAAAGAAGAGTGGCATTCGAGGCGGTCAATTTCAGAGAGCCCAGCCGACGCCTGCATATTATACCCGGACTGAGGGCTCACGGAAGGTGCAGTGTTGGTATATGCAGGGCGCTATTCCAGGAACAAAGGCGTCAATCAATGCAGGCTGTCGCCTAGATTGTTAGTTAAATAGGTCTGGAACTTGTGCGAATCATGGTGGCCCATTGGTCAGGTTACAGCCGGCACCAGCGCGGATCCTATGCATTTATTCTGAAACCTGCTCACTGCGTGCATCGTGCTGCTCATAGTGATGAACCGTAGCATCGCCCAAAACGGAAAAGACATCGAATGTTGTATGCAGGCTGGTGCCTGTGGTTGCCGTGGTGAATGAGGATTAGATGGCCAGCCTCCAAGGTCCGGGTTCCAGGTTTGCCTAGATGTGGGCTAGCTCACATTGACGTAATCGGGCATTTCACGGGAGTGAACAGGAGACCCAGGTGTGCCATTTCAGGCAACCACAGCAGTACAGAAAAGAACAACTCCTTCGCTTTTAAGCGGCCGCAGAATTTGAGCCGGAAGAAGCGATACACTTTGTTCAGATTCTGATCAATCTTTGTTCTGCTGACGTGTGATTCTTGACGCCTAGATCTACATTGCATAATTGAACAAGCCGGACACTCGGAGCGGCATTGGCAGGTGGGCTCTCTTCATTGATTTCTTGAGCCGATAAAAGGGGCCCCGGTGCTAGCTTACTCATATTTACCCGGTATGTTCCTTGGTAACTGAACACTCGAACTACGCTTTACACCCTTGGCGTTTCGAGCCTTGCGGTATGTGCACTGCAAGACAGCCCCAGAAAGCTAAATTTTCGTTTTCAAATTTCTGACCGTATCTTTATTTCACTTTTCCTTTCACTCTTTTTTGCTCCCTCGTGCTCTCTGCTACTCCTCCCAAGTCTTATCGTCTTTCTGCAGGTCATCGCAAAATTCACCTCATCGCTTCTTCATCATGGCTATCGTCAGTTCCGACCCCCAAGTCGTGCTCAAGAAGAGAAAATCTTCCGACAGAAAACGTATAGAACAGCTGGAAGCTCGCCGCATCCAACTCGAAAACCGCAAGAAACGCCATGAGGCTCCCAAGGACAAGTTCATCAGAGCTGAGTCCCTTGCCATGCGCCGTAAATCTAAGGACATAGAAGTCAAGAGAATCAACAGCATTCTCAGACACGAGCTGAAATTGCAGCTCACTCCCAAGGATGTTGATGAACGGTTGATGTTAGTCATCCGTGTGGAGAATCCTAACAAATCTCTCGACATCCCTCCCAAGACCAAACTTGCATTCCAGGTATTGCGTTTGGAGAAACCAAACACTGCTGTTTTCGTCAAATTGACGCCTGCTCTGCAGACTGTGCTCAAGGTGTTGTCTCCCTTCATCGTGGTGGGAACTCCATCTTTGGCATCGATGCGTCAGCTTTTCCAGAAGAGAGCCTCAGTTTATGTCAACGAAGAGGGCGAGTCGAAACTCGTCAAACTCGACAACAACCAGTTGGTGGAGGACAAGTTTGGCGGCGACTTGGGATTCATCTGTATTGAAGATCTCGTGCACGAGATCATGATTTTGGGCGAAAACTTCAAGGAAGTGGCCGGATGGATTGCTCCTTTCACCTTGCAGACTCCTGTGAGCGGCTGGGATGCCCTGGCTAAGTATGAGAAATTGAAGAGAGAGGAGAGTCTAAAGAAACCCATTACTTTGGCTGGAAGTGCCAAGTTACGCGAGGTTGACGTGGACCAGGTGTTGATGGAGCAGAACTAAGAGCAGTGCTATTTCAGAGTTCTTTGCTTTTATGAGTTGAGTTTTCAATAGGGCAATATAGTGAGGATCAGCGAAGATAGCAACAGTAGAATCTTGGAACGGGGCATTTGGAGTCTGAGTGGGTTGATGTACGTACACGAATATCAAGAAGAAAAAGAATTAGAAAGAGAAGTTTAGTTGAGAGAAACCAGGTAGCATCAGATTGGATACTCGGCTGGTCGCAGCTCGTAGGCTTGTCTGTTCCTGTTCAAGTGTGGTGATTCTGCACATTGCGCGTCACGTCTGATTCCACTTTACAGTCCAACAGCATCCTAAGAGCGGTGCAATTCGATTTGGCAATTGAAATTTCCACCACCTGAAACTGAACTGCTCTTCGCGATCACTATGGATGTCTACAACCAGATCACTCACCCGGGAGACTTCACCTACAAGTTAGTGCAACTTCCACAAGATCTCCTTCGAGATCTTCGCAAAGGAGATGCCAAAACTCTTGAGTTCAAGGCACCAAAATCAGCATCAGATCGCCTTGTTCTATGTACCGAGGACAAGACTTTCACGGTTCGCCAGATGAATCACTCTAACACGGTGCTTCTAGTTTCCGACTTGGCCACTAACGGGCTCAAGCATGATTTCAAAAGCTCGCTGCCAATATCCGAGAACACTCTTCTTGGTGTAGGCTCATCGAGCTATATATACGAACTCAAACCATCAGAAGGCAAAATCGACACTACTGGGGTGCCGGTATATGATGGAGAAATCGTTCCTGAGGGTAAAACTTTAGATGAAGTGATTGCAGACTCGCCCATTGCTCGTGACAATTTCAAAGCAGCGTGGCATGAAATTCTTGGCTCTGAGGTCGGCGGCTACGCAGTGGTTTTAGACTCCAAGTTCGCTACCAAAGCTCTCTACACCCTCATATCTGCAACTACCGCTCTGAAATCTGATTCCTCCGATATTAGCGAAATTGTTGCACAGTGTACCGCCGCAAATCCTCTGTACACTCGTTCTGTGGTAGAAACTCTATACGCAAAGTTTGGCACCTCGCAGGGAAAACACGAGTTCAGCGAGGAGAAAGTAGCCGCTTGGTTTGGCATCGTTACATTGAGAAAACACGGCAAACCGATTGCCGATAAAGAGCTTCTTCTCGAGTGGAAATCCGCCATTCCACCATTCTACAAAGCACTGCTTTCAGTGAGTCTGCTTCGAGGAAACTATTGCCGGCCTTCACCGGGAATGGTTCGTTTTGTGGCTTCCGAATCACTTTCGACAGACCTCCACGGCAGGATCAAAGAAATGCTACTGATGGCCAAAGAGTGGGATTTCGATGACATGTTTCCCTTCTTGAAGGACTACCTCCCGCCAGGCAAAAAACCAGAGTCCGTAATTTTGAAGTACGCAAGAAGAAAGCGGCAGGGCAAGAAAACAATCGTATTTGCTCACTAGAAGCTTACAAGCTTGCATATTCGGCTCTCGATACTCCGAGGTCGTTCGGAGACTCGGCTCCATCTCGGTGCTTTATATAGAGGACGATTCTCCGAGCGCACATCATGGATAACACGTCGTTCTTGATCTCGTTGGTGGTACGTATAGCAGAGTGTTTGCCTTGGAACTCTTTTACTTTCTATCAAATTGCCGAACTAATTTCAGAGTGGAGGCTGTGCTGGCACCGCAACAGACCTAGCGTTCTTTCCCATCGACACGCTCAAAACACGTCTCCAAGCCAAAGGTGGGTTTTTCACCAATGGTGGATATAAGGGCATTTATAAAGGTCTAGGCTCGGCGGTCGTGGCCTCGGCGCCCTCAGCATCGCTATTTTTCATTACATACGACACGCTCAAGAAAGTGACCCGCGACTCGATGAATGCTCCTGTCAGCCAGATGGTAAGCGCTTCAGCGGGTGAAATTGCTGCGTGTCTTGTTCGTGTTCCTGCCGAGGTTGTCAAGCAGCGAACTCAAGCAGGCATTGCTGGTGTCGGTGGACGGTACAGTTCATGGGCGAATTTTCAGTATTTATTACAAAACAAATCGGGCGAGGGCCTTATTCGCGGACTCTACCGCGGATGGGGAACAACAATAATGCGTGAAATCCCGTTCACGGTGATACAATTCCCACTCTACGAGCAGTTGAAGAAAGTGTGGCTGGAGCACGACAAAGTGGAAGTGTCGCTTGTGAAAGGTGCAGTGTGCGGCTCTATTGCTGGCGGAATTGCTGCTGCCGCCACTACTCCGCTTGATGTTGTGAAGACACGAATCATGCTCTCTAAGAATCGAGTCAGCGTGGGGCAATTGATCCGAACTACGCTAGCTGAGGAGGGCCCGCGGGTGTTTTTGAGTGGAATTGGCCCACGAACCGCGTGGATCAGTGCTGGTGGAGCGATTTTTTTGGGCACCTACGAACTTGTGCATACGAATTTGGAGTCTGCCATGGGGCTCGGTGAAGGGGCAATATAGGTGGTCCTGGACATATCGGCTGGAACTGCTGAAGTTTGAGAAGATGTTTACAATGTGGTTTATCAGTTTTCCGATGCGTGTCCAACTCGATTTGCATCGTTGACTTCATTTGGGGTTGACAGCTCCATCCACTTCCCCGCTGTGGAGGCTTTTGGTCTAGTGCGAAGTCCGGTGCCGGCTGCTGAGTCAGCGCCGAGCAGCGCGTGTCAACAATCAGAGAATGTCTGCAATACTTCAAACGGAAAAATCAATCTCGCTCAGAAATTAGCGAACGTTCAAACAATTTGGATTATTGGCCCCGTGTCGTGACCGCGGCAACTCATTCTGGTTTCCCCTCGCAAAACCGCTCCGGATGCAGAACGGAAACTTGACGTCAAACGAACAATGGAAACCGCCATCAACGCCTTGATCTGTATTAGCCAGATACTCTCGGCTATTTCTGTAGCCTCAAAATTCGTTCTTGGGCTGTTTTTGTCTTGTCCTATTTTTTTCTCCGTCTCTTTCTCCGACTTTTTCAGAGCCTTTGCCTTCGCACAGTAACAATTCACCCCCACCAACCATGCTCTTTTCCCTCCGTATGGGCCGCATGGCCCGGGCAGTGCCGACTCGTCTTCTTCGCACGTTGGCAACAGCACTGGAATCCCATGTTGCTATGCCGCCAATATCGCTCAAATCTGCTACTCAAGATGACTCGCTTTTTGGCACCAGACCCATCTACTTGGATGTCCAAGCCACCACCCCCACGGACCCGCGGGTGTTGGACAAAATGTTGCAATTCCTCACTGGCCTCTATGGTAACCCGCATTCATCAACACATGCCTATGGATGGGAAACCGAGAAGGAGGTTGAGAAAGCCAGACAACATGTTGCCGATGTGATTGGTGCCGACCCCAAAGAAATCATCTTCACCTCAGGCGCCACCGAATCCAACAACATGGCCATCAAAGGTGTGCCCAGATTCTACAAGAAAACAAAGAAACACATCATCACCACCCAAACCGAACACAAGTGTGTCTTGGACTCTGCCAGACACATGCAGGACGAGGGCTTCGATGTGACTTACCTACCAGTGACCTCTGAGGGCTTGGTGGACATCCAGCAGTTGAAGGATGCAATCCGCAAAGATACCGTCTTGGTGTCTATAATGGCGGTCAACAATGAGATTGGCGTCATCCAGCCTCTTAAGGAAATCGGCCAGATCTGTAGAGAAAACAAAATCTTTTTCCACACGGATGCAGCGCAGGGTTTTGGAAAAATTGATATTGATGTCAACGAAATGAACATCGACTTGATGTCGATTTCCTCGCACAAAATCTACGGCCCCAAGGGCGTGGGTGCGTGCTTCATCAGAAGAAGACCTAGAGTCAGATTGGACCCCATCATCACAGGTGGTGGCCAGGAAAGAGGATTGCGTTCCGGTACGTTGGCACCGCCTTTAATCGCCGGGTTTGGCGAGGCCGCCAGACTCATCAAGGCTGAGATGGAGTATGACCAGAAGTACATCCACAAGCTTTCAACAAAATTGAGAGAGGGTTTGCTTTCTATCCCGGAAACACAATTCAATGGTGTTTTGAACGACCCACACAAGCAGTATGCTGGCTGCGTGAACATCTCGTTTGCCTACATTGAGGGTGAATCGCTTTTGATGGCGTTGAAGGATATTGCGTTGTCGTCAGGCTCTGCGTGTACGTCTGCGTCTTTGGAGCCTTCTTACGTGTTGCATGCTCTTGGTGCCGACGATGCCTTGGCTCACTCGTCGATCCGCTTCGGCATTGGTCGTTTCACTACCGAAGCCGAGATCGATTACGTGATCAAGGCCATCAACGAGCGTGTAGACTTCTTGCGTAAGATGTCTCCGCTTTGGGAAATGGTGCAGGACGGTATTGACTTGAATACCATTGAGTGGAGCGGGCACTAGCTTGGGTTTATGTATTAGTATGGAGTGGAGATTTATTTGATAAAGACAGAAATGGGGCATTGTAGTGTGAACACGAAGAGAAGCAGACAAAGCGTTTCCAGCCATACGAGCCAATCCAGCGCCTTTCGCTAATACAGCGAATATAAGCCTACATTGGTAACATGTCCTTGACTCGCGACTCCTTCGACGGGCCAGCAGCATACTTACAGTGGAACTCCGTCCCGAAAACATCTAAAGTTTGGATTTCGCATCCATTCGCGTCTTTCTATAACACCCCGTTCGCTCCGCAGCCTGTGACCAGGGCGATTACCAATGTTTGATCGAGGGAAAAAACGGCAGATGTGGCAATTCCAGGAAGTTGCCGCTATTTTGCCCCGTCTATCTGCTGAAGCTTTTTTCTCCATTTCCCATCATTCGTCCTCGGTCGTTCCCCACGCCGGTACCGGCCCGCGCATTTTTCACTCACCGATTTCCGAATCTCCCCACTCACCAAACTCCATACACTATCATGACAACTACAAAAACGATCACCCTTCTCCCTGGAGATCACGTGGGCTCTGAAGTAGTCGCCGAGGCCGTTAAGGTTCTTAAGGCCATCGAATCTGCCACACCTTTCCACGACATCAAGTTCGAGTTCAAAAACCACCTTATTGGTGGCGCCGCAATCGATGCCACGGGAAGCCCATTGCCAGATGAAGCTCTCGAGGCCGCCAAGTCATCTGATGCTGTGTTGCTTGGTGCAGTTGGAGGTCCCAAATGGGGAACTGGTTCTGTCAGACCCGAACAAGGATTGTTGAAAATTAGAAAGGAGTTGTCTTTGTACGCCAACTTGCGTCCCTGCAACTTTGCCAGCGAGTCTTTGCTTGAGCTTTCTCCCTTGAAAGCGGAAGTCGTCAGAGGCACGGATTTCACCGTGGTTCGTGAACTTGTGGGCGGTATCTACTTTGGTGAAAGACAGGAGCAAGAGGCGAGCGCCAACAACGACGAAGCCTGGGACACGGAAAAGTACAGCGTTGCTGAAGTTACCCGGATCACACGGATGGCTGCGTTCATGGCGTTGCAGCACAACCCACCGTTGCCTGTTTGGTCGCTCGACAAGGCCAACGTGTTGGCATCTTCCAGATTGTGGAGAAAAACCGTTGACGACGTCATGAGTCGTGAATTTCCTCAGCTTACTATTCAGCATCAGTTGATTGACTCGGCTGCCATGATCTTGGTGCAGAACCCCACCAAACTCAACGGTATTGTCATCACCTCCAACATGTTTGGTGACATTATTTCCGACGAGGCGTCCGTGATTCCTGGATCTTTGGGCCTTTTGCCTTCTGCATCTTTGGCGTCTCTTCCCGACACCAACTCGGCTTTTGGATTGTACGAGCCTTGCCATGGATCTGCTCCTGATTTGCCAAAGAACAAGGTGAACCCGGTAGCTACGATTTTGTCTGTTGCTATGATGTTGAGATTGTCGTTGGATTGTCTCAAGGAAGCTGAGGCTTTGGAGAAGGCTGTGGGTGTTGTGTTGGATTCTGGTGTAAGAACCGCAGATTTGAAGGGTTCTAGTTCTACAACCGAGGTTGGTGACGCCGTGGTCGCCGAGGTCACCAAGATCTTGAAGGCAAGCAAATAATGAATGGATTAATATGTTAGAAGATTTATTTGGCGTTTTGAGCGTGGTATATGCGGAACATCTTCTTCCGAAAGGGTACTTAATGAGATAAGATCACAGAGCACCTTCTTTCTACTTGAGGTGAATCTCTGATATTTGCATGCTGTTGGAAGGCGGTTGTAGATCGTTTCCCAGTGAATACGGATTTCAGCTTTCATTCCAGAACCACACAGTTTAAGTCGTCCTCGCTTTACGTTCAAGCAGCAATTATTCCAGAGAGATATACCATCGAGTCCAACCTCGCCCATGGCTCTTCCTGCTCCGTTTGCTCTACCTTCAATGTATTCTCGCTGGATGAAGCCGTAAAGGTTTTCAGTTTCGTCGCTTCCACAAAGTCCAAAGCGCTCACAAACTCCCTCAGAGAGAAGTACTCCGAGTCTGTGCTCAGTTCGTTATGGAAGCTGATGTGCCTGCCTATGTCCTGGGGTGCCAGCGTGATTTCATATGTCAATGTCCGTGCATCGTCGAACCCGAGCTCAAATTCCTCATCAAGATGCTTGCTGAACTCAGAAATAAGCTGGAATGAGGTCATGGATTCTGATTGCGACATCGAAACTTGGATGCGTTCCTCTGGGGTGCGGTCGTGATTGAAAGTAACAAAGTCCACTGTAGACACCGTTCCCTCCGAAGAATCAAACGGATGACTTTGTGGAATCATCCTAAGATCTAATGCCCCCACTGAATGCATAGTCGTATCTCCACTCATAGCCTCAATTTGGGCCTGGAGATTGGATGACGAATCTCGACTCATCGCTACCCAATTGGCCTGCCCGTCATTGAAAGTGCTGATTGGCAATGTCTCATATATACTGTACCTTGAGTACATACTTGGAAGTATACCTTTGGCATCGAAATGACCGAGATTTTCGACGTCGTCCGTGAATTGCTTGGGGTTTTTCTTTAGGGTTTCTGGTTCCACCACTTCCTCGGGCTTATCGGATGCTTTAGCGGGCGTGAAGGTTGTGGTATCGACACTCGCAAACAACAGCCTTGTCTTGTCTAAAGGTCCACGCTTGCAATCTGTCTCCTGAGAATCTGCAGAGTGGGGGTGAGCGATAACGCACTGATCCAGTTCTCTGGATGGGAACATGAAATTCGATCTCACGTTAAGAGAACTGGCAGTATCTGCGTGCGATGTTTTCACTTCGGGTTCTTCAACAAAGCCTTCTTCCTGAACGATCTTGCGCGATGTATCTCCATTCGCGTAAGGATTCCTCGTTTCTAAATCAGCAATCTCAGTTGGATGGTAAGGTAGGCCCTCGACTTCGATTCCAAGCGAAGAGGAACGTTTTACTACTTCAGCCATCTCAATCTCATGCGATGGGTGGAAAGATTGCAAATTGCCAGGGCCGGCTGATCCAGAAACATGTGATTGCGATGGACTCACAGTGTTTTGTGTTTCTTTGTCACGGAAACGGCTCACATTTGTGACAGCCGAGTTATCTACTGCAACATTTGGTAGGGAGCCCCGCTCAAGCGTCTCAATTTTGAGCGCATGCACTTCTTCCGACTGGGCAGCTGGGGCAAGAGGGTTTTGCTCCACACTCTGTGAGTCGACAACGGAAGCCTGCGATGCAGCCTCCAAATGTGGCTCGGGTTTGTAGAGTTCCACATACTTCTGTCTTTTGCCTTGCACAACGTCAAAATCGGACTTCTTGCGTTCTGGCATTGTCTCGTCCACCGTGACTTGAGGAGCAATTCCGCTTGCTTGCGAAACGACGTTTGTTAGCTCCTTTGAGGGTGATGTCTTGTCGAGCTTCAGTTGCTTCAGTTTTCTCTTGAATTTTTCTTTCATTGCCTGAATGAGAGACTTCTTCCTGCTTATGAAAGTGTTTTCACTAGTTTGTTGCCTTATGAGTCTATTTGGCTTGGTGCTCACCTTTTCAGAACGAGCTGAGAAGCCATTGGTCTCTTTGCGAGAATCTGCTGAGGGAGTCTCCGGGAATTGCGAGTAGTTCAAGAGGTCCCTACTTCCAGCAGGAACCATGTCATGGTTGACCTTCTCATCTCCAGTCTTCCCGACTTTCTCAATCAAGAAATGGAACTGCTTAAGTAATTCCGTATTTGCTAACACAAGTGACTCACTCATGAGTGAAGAATGAAGGTGCCCGTCCAATAATTGAGAAAAAACCTTGGGGAGGGCAGAATTTAAATTCTCAAGAAGTACAATCTCGGAACTCAGAGGTGCCACATGGTCTCTATGAAGTACAAGCTGGGCTGCCTTGTCGTTAATGACAGAAAGATCAATAACAGCGTAGTGATATGGGAGCAAAGCTTCAAGATCCGCCTGAGACGCATTGAGCAGCACAGCAAGTGGTGATTTCGTCATCTCAGTGTCGTAAACATCTTCGCTGTGTGCACAGTAGTATATATCAAGAGCCTGATTGGAGTTTTTGAAAAGATGAAATGGAGTCAGCTTACTCAATACTTTTGCCTTATCAATACTTTGAATGATCTCTGCGGCTTCTCTAAAAGTAGCGTTGGGCATGCTGTAAACGAGAGACTCCAAAGGCTTGATGGAGGACGAGCCATTTAGCGACTTGAGTTCACGCATCACTAAAGAGATACCCCAGCCATGATCTGTTTCATAAAAGCGACCAAATATGTTCCCAACCAGAGACCAACATTTAACTTTCAATTCAGGAAAGTCTTTAATTTTAGGTAGAGGCTTTTGATTGATGAGTGAGTTCATCAAAACATCGGCCAAGGAAGCCGGGAGTTGTTTTCCCATAGAAACTTCTAAAACAAGCACCACATCCGAGAAAATAACCACCAACTCTTTAAGAAGGGTTGCTGCATTTAAGAGTTCGTAAACACCGACAACTTTTCGGTTTATCCACCCTATTTGAAGCTCTTGGGGCCAGCCAGTAGCAAGTTCAGTAAGCAACTTCCCTGAGGGTGTGAAAATTCGCTTCCCTGTTTCGAATTTCTGTTCTATGCGCCCGAAAGAGTCTATCGCCTCGATGGCCACTCGGTAATATTCGTCCAATGTCAATTCTTCAATCTCCAGATCTTCATCGCTTGGACGCTCAGCACTTATCGTCTCTCGCATGCGGACGATGATAAGCTTAAGGCGAACAAGGATTAGGACTGAATCGGATATGATCGATTCCACACGATTGGGCTTGAAAGCTCCTTTATTGACCTCTGGATCCTGAAAAGCATATTCATTATTCCTCTTGACAAAGGTTGCAAATCGGGAATGAAAGCTCAGAAGATTAGCCTGATGTCGTGCGTATGCTTTATAGAATAGTGGTAGCATTGTTCCGAGCACCTTGAATATCTCGACGTATCCATACTCGTAAGCTCGGCTAAGGGCGTCATGAAATATGCAATTGATTCGGGTGATTTCGTCAATCGTGGGTGGAAACACTGCATTGACTTTTGCAATTGCGACTGTGGACACTCTAGCATTGGTGAGCACATGGGTGCGTAAGGGAATGATAAAGTCTTGTAACAAGGCAACCAAATTCATGGTGTGGTTTTTTTGGACTGCGAGTAACTCATCTACCACGAGCTGCACTGCTGTGTTATGAGAAAGCCGGGGTGCAATTGGATTTTCCGGCACGACGTATGGAGACGCCATGGCTTGAGGCGAATACACTAAGAGAGGATCGAAAAGCTCATCCATCTGTTCACCAATTGCCGTCACAAGCCAGTTGTTTTCGTTGATAATTTTTTGCGGCTTTTCAGTGTTATCGTAGATCACGTCCACCACTAGAGATGGAAGGTGGTTATCCTGAAGAAGTCCAAGTGATAGAAGACTTGATCCCAATGTATGCGGGTCCGGGTCTTCAATCAACTCCATGCTACTTGCGAGTTCTCCTGCATTTGTTTCATCCCAGGACACCTCGATTTCATGACTGCTGTTTAGAAGTTTGTTATAGTTCTTCAAGTTCAGCACGGCCAAAGCTCGACGGACGCTAGAATCTCGATGCGAAAGTTTAAGATTCTCGCATGCTGGCCAAAAGCGCAGCTCGCGACTGATCAATAGATCATCATAGGAGTTGGCACCGTATTTGGTGATGGATATCACACTTAACTTTGAGGAGGAATCATTCTGAAACACGATAGAAATCACGTGGCCAAAAACCAATGGATCGTGGCCCTTGAAGAAAACGGCCTGTGCTAAGAATTCTGCCCATTCTCTGGCGGATTTGGTATGTTTAGGGTGGAAAGGTTTGGAATCATCGAGCAGGCCTGAAAGAGGTCGTAGAGCGAACGGATGACGGATTCCAGAAGCTACCAGAAAATGCTCCTTATCATGCTCTCCCAGAGCATACCGTCGGTAAACATCCATGGGGTGCAGGGAAGGGTTTGGAGTAGTCATGGCGACGTTTTATGTCTTGGTTTACAATGTCACCAAAACAGGAAAACGTAAATAGTGCGCGTGTGCAGGTCTCGGTGATTCGGTGTCTGGTTCTCGCAATGGGCAGGACCCCGAGTAAGGCCGGACCAAAGGTCAATAATGGAAGGCCCTTTAGTTGCAGACTCAGTGGTTTGCTTATGCGTGTTGTGAAGAGGTGTCGATAGGAGCCATCTCTGGATTTAGAGCTCGATGCCCACAAACCAGATACTGCAACTTTAGGAGGAGCCTGCCTCAAACGAGGGGGAAAAAAATATTCTCGCCATTTTATTTGCCTTTTTTGCCGGATCTTCACATATTTGATCATCAGTGTTTGATATTCGATTTCCTGTTTACACGGTGACTTGTATAGCAACCTAAAATGTCACTGTCCTCGGATCACGAGGCACGCCGTTCTCGTCAATGTTATTCAGGTCCAATGTGTCCCTAAAATAAGCCGCTCTCGCCTCATCAAAGCCTATGTTTTCCGACTCCATGATCGCCCTTATCTGCTGCGTAGCTTCCTCATTCAAACTCCTTTGATCACCTGCGGCAATGTTGGCAGATATGTCAAAGTTTCTGGACGAAAGTCCATTTTCGAGATCTTGTCCAAATCCGCCTATGTGGAGGTATTGTCTGCGGGAATTTCTGAACCTTTCCACCGACTCGTAGATCCTGACTCTTTTGTGGAAGGCGATGAGGAGACCAATTGCAACGAATGCCATTACCGCATGGTAGGGTGCAAAGAATGATTTCGCAGTTTCTGACATTGGTAGTGAACCGAATGTGAACTTCGTGGCTTCCGACTTTCCAGATGTATGGGGTAAACCACGTGACACTGCGTGGAAAAGTGCAATTAGTAAAGCGAGCGATAGCAAGGTAATAAGAGAAGGAGAGAAAGAATTTAGGTTGTGCTTTGAGACTTACGCAAATACATTGCCAAATTTCTTTTAGCAAACATTCTCTCATTTTCTCGCTCGTCATGGAGCCAATTTCGTCGGAAACTGGATACGCAATGCGGTAGACCAAAACGGCAGCCGAGAAGGAAATTTTGATTAGGCGGAAAGAGTTGAAGAAGTCGAGAAGAAAACTGAGATTCACCAGGAAAGAAGTCCTTGCATGGCTGCCGCCTACCGCATAATCTCTACCGCCCTTCGGCTGCCCATTTCCCAATTGCCATCATTGTTTCCAAACAAATTACATCTACTCGTATTTTATTCTACATCTTCCTCAGTAGCAGTACTTTTTGTCTAGACAGCAGGATACTTGGCAAAGCTGATGCGAAGATCACGCCCACCATAGTTGTAGTTGTCCAAATTGCGAATGGCAGTCTCAGCAAGCTCGTCGCTGCCGAAACGAACCACCGCATTACCCGAAGGTCTCGACCGGTTGTCGTATTGCACCTCCGCACGCTCCACCTTTCCAACCGTCTCGAACAACTCGAACAAGTCTTGCTGGGTAGTGATGAATGGCAAGTTGCCAACGAAAATGGTGTCACTCTTGTCACCATTAGCTATCACACCCTCAGTAAGATCGCTGTTCTTCGAGGATGACACCGCTGCAGCTCCCGCCTGCTTGTGGCCATATCTGACTTCAAGTGATCTTCCATCCCAGCGATAGCCGTTGAATTTTTCAAGAGCTGCGGTAGCATCGGCAACAGATCTGAAGTCGACGATTCCAAAACCACGCGATTGGCCGCCGCGGTTCAATTTCACGTCCGCACGAGCGACATCGCCGGCTTCACGGAAGAGATCCTTAAGATCCTTCCATCCTACAGAAAATGGAAGGTTGCCCACGAACAACTCCGTACTGGGGTCTCCGGAAGCTTCTGCACCTCTTCTGTCGTTGCCTCCCTCTCTGTCTCTTCTCAGTTTGTCTGGTGGTGGCTGGTTTTCTCTCACCACTAACTCACGTCCCTGAAAATTGGAGTTATTGAACTTGGCAATGGCGGTTGCGACATCGGCTTCGTTTTCAAACTGCACCACCGCCATTCCACGCGAGCGTCCTCTTCTCATGCCCACGTCGGCTTTGGCAATGGCGTACCCTTCGAACAAACCTCTGATGTCTTCATTAGTGGCGTCAAACGAGAGGTTGCCAACGAAAATCGATTTCTCGTAGTCAGTGATTTGTGTTGATGGGTCCACGTCTCTAGCTCCGCCGTTTCTTTCTCTGCGGCCGCGGTCGCCCCGGGCGAAACTGCCTCTTTCCTCAGGCTTGGGTGCCTCGTAGTCTCTGCGTGCAGGGGACTGAGATCTTTGCCTCTCGGGAGATTTGTCCTGGTGTTAGTTGTGGAAGATTTAGCTTGTTGGAAAATCTCTCATACCCTTGAGTAGTTGTCGATGTCGATGTCCTCCATGGTGGTGAAGAAATGTCGAGCCTGTGCAGGACGCGAACTGTGGAGATGGTGGAGGTGAGAGCATTCAAGAAGAAGTCTCCAGAGGTAGTTTATTGGACATATATTACAGGTTTAGTAATGACAGGATAGTCGTGGTGGCAAAGGCTGATGGTTCCCGGCACGCTCGAGGCTGCCATATTGGGATATCAGACCACATGATTCGGGAAAACCGACCAAACAAGCACGTGCAGCCACATATCAGACACACATACTTAGCGTTTGAAATCAGTTAGTGAATCGTCGGAGCATCCTGTGCAGTTCGCTCCAGTTCGCTCCATCTGACCAAAGCAGATGGTAGATGATCTGGTCGAGAAACGCGAGAGGTGGGAAAGGAAGGTGCCGACCTGATCCAATGAAGCTATCAGTAATTGGAAACCGTCTCTTCGTGTTTTGCTTTGTGTTCTCTGTCTCTACCTCGCAGGAAACGGTAACACGAGCCGCCGCCCAACTTCGGTCTCCTTGTTCACCTCATCCTCGCCCTCAAACTTGAGTCGTACCGTACCGTCCTTTTTCGTTCCCGCTACTGCTGCTGGATAGAACGTGGTAGTCTCGGGATAGCGCGCCAATACTTTCGACCCAGTCGGGTACGGTAGTAGGTTGGGTACCTCCAGGATGGTGGGAATTGGCAAAATTTCCTTATAAGTGGCCTTGAACGTTTGCCCGGGGTTGTTATTTTCATCAGGCTCAGGGTCTCTGACCTCAAACTTGGTGCCTTCCGCCAAGATCTTGAGTACCTCGCACTGGATCCATTCCTCAAAGTGTCGGTTTCTAAGTTTGTAGGCAACTTCCGACCCAACAACAATTGGCGTCAGTGAATCGAATTTGGTCACCCAGTACAGTCTGCCCTGTTTAGAGTTGCCCTTGCGGCTACCACCTCGAGAATTCTTCTTGTCGGCGGCACGGCTGTGACCCTTTTCTTCTTCCTGTTGTTGTTGCTCCTGTTGCTGTTGCTTCTCCGATTCATCAATAACCATCTTGAGATTCTGTTGCAGAGTCTCGATGAGCCGTTTGGCGGTGCCGAGGTTGTGGACATGGTCTCTTATCTCCTCTTTTAGCGCCTCAAGTTCCTGCTTGCTGAGTTTGGCGAGTTTGGCGTCATCGTGGTCTTTGAAGATTTCTTCAAACGACGCAGATTCACGAGTGCCGCAAATGTCCTGGAGTGACGACACCACAATGTCCCAGTACCCTTCGGTGTCTTCGACCGCCATGTATGAGAGATGGTGCACGGATGCGAAGAAGAGAAGTCAACAGAGGAGATCACCGTGAATTTTGCCAGAAATTGCGAGATTCAACTAATGAGGTATTTAGCCCTTTTTCGCTTCTTTTGCAGAAAGGATTATGTCTATAGCCAAGTTTTGGCGTCTTAGAATGTTGTTCTGTGGCTCAACTGTTCACCAATATTCGGACGACTAGTCCAGGTTGGCTCCAAAATCCCATTCGAGAACTGAGTTTCTCAGAAATCTGAAATTTTTGCTTCCATTGTTTCCAACCTCTCTGTTTCTCTTCTCCTGAAGTACGACTACGGTTAAGTGGTGCTGCTCACCCGAATTTTTCAACCATGTTCAGGAACCGATTGGCTCGCCAGTTTAGCCACAGCGCCGCATGTGCAGCAAAAAAATCCACAGAAGGTCCAAGTAAGAGTCTAGGGCGCCTCAGTGCCAATCTCTCAGCTGGCGTGGTGGGGCTTGCCAACGTGGGCAAGTCCACTTTCTTTCAGGCCATCACCAACACCACATTGGGAAATCCTGCCAACTATCCGTACGCCACCATTGATGCTGAAAAGTCACAGATCGTTGTGGCCAGCCCAAAACTCGATGTGTTGCAAAAGCTCTACGGTTCCGAAAAGAAGGTGCCCACGAATTTCACCATCTACGACATCGCAGGGCTAACCAGAAATGCCGCCCTGGGAGCTGGCTTGGGCAACAAATTTCTTGCGGATATTCGCATGGTGGACGGCATTTTTCACGTTGTTCGTGGCTTCAGGGACGACGAGATCACTCACATTGAAACTACTGTGGACCCCGTGAGAGACTTGACAATCGTAACCGATGAGCTCATTCTCAAGGATCTCGATTTCATAGAAACAGCAGTCGAAAAGGTACAAAAAGCTTCCAAGCGCCCGAATGTCGATAAAGCGCAAGTTCAGCTTGAGCTCGACACTCTTGACAAGTTATCCGAACTTCTCTACTCCGGTATGAAAGTAGTAACGGGCGAGTGGACTGACGCGGAAGTTGACGTCATTAATCAACTCAATCTCTTGACGGCTAAACCCTCGGTGATCTTGTTGAATGTGTCAAGCGAGGATTTTGTCGCCCAGAGTAATGAGTTCGTTGGTGCCGTGACCGGCTGGATCCAGGAGAATTGTCCGTTGGATCAGCTACTACTTTTTTCAGCAAGTCATGAGCGAAGTGTGGCAGATGGAGCCAACGAGGAAAGTGCACTCCCCGAAATCGTGTCCGCCATGCGTTCTGCGCTAGGTCTCATATCCTTCTACACATGTGGACCAAAAGAGGCTCACCAATGGACCATTAGGGATGGATCTACTGCCCCGGAAGCTGCGGCTGCAATTCACACTGATTTGCAAAAAACCTTCATTTCTGCTACAGTATACAAATACGCCGATTTGGAGGACGAGCCCCTGCCGTTTAACGAGTCCTCACTCAAGTCGAAGGGAAAAGTGCACCGGCATGGGAAGACATACGTGGTGGAAGACGGCGATGTTTTGGTGATTAAGGCCGCTGGTGGAAAGACACGGTGAGAAATCCACGAGTGTTGGTAATTCAGTTGGATAGCCTCAAGAAGCACTGTGGAGTCAGAGAGAAGACACATAGAGTCCGTCTACACTGACTAGCCCATCCCTACTTCCAAAAGAAACCAAAGCAGCAGATTTTAGAAAGGCGTTCGTTCCATCCGCTCGTTTAAAAAATTTTGGTCATCAATTGCACTTTTGTCGTTACCCTCGTGACCTACGACGATCTCGTGAATTCCAGAAATCCACACCGTTTCAGCGGTGCGGGATCCAAATTGCGCTTCCACGCAAATTCTGTATGGTGGCCTCCGAATTCACGGCTGGCATTTTTTTGTTGCTCTTCCCAGCACCGATTGCTTGCAAGTAACAAGCCGCATTTAAATATCTTTATCTCCGTCATTCGGTTTTTCTGGACCGAGCAAACGCAAATGATTCGCTCATTCCATCCAAGGCTTAGCGGTTGCTCTCAGTGCTCCCCGCATACCTGGCGTAATGTGCTTGTGGGACAAGAAATCCAGTGGCTTTGAGACTGCCTTCAAAGTCACGATTTCCCCTTTGGGCTATAGCTGGTATCCAGGTCAAACTCCGCGCAAGACCTTTTTCCGTAACAGGCAAAACAAGTAAGATTCCACGGACTTCTAGCGAAAATTAGCCCCAGATCAGCGGTGGGGTTCGGAGTTCTTAGTCAAAGCCCTAGCGACACCGGCCGGACGCCTTGTTGTGGTCACGTGACCGTACTCGTTTCACCCGCTCTATCCGGATTGCTAATGACCCCCAGGGGCATGGCAGCGAGTGCTCGACAGCGCCACTCCCTTGTAAATAGACACATAATTTGTATAGCATTATCGGTAATTGGAAAATATCTCTTTCTCGCCACTTTGCAGGGGGTAGCTGTCCTGTTAAGACAGGTGCGGCCACTGGCCGCGACTCTCGTTTATCTTATCTTATTTTGCTCGCCAACCATCCCAAAGACTGATAGACAAACCGCATACCGCACACTTCTTTACATTTCCGTCCCCAGAACACCAGCCAAAGTCACCTGCACAGCCGCAGCTATTTCTCCCACACCCCGTTTAACCCTTATATGAACAGAGTGACGTTTCCTCGTCAAAGTATGCTCGGTTCCATCTATAACTATGTCTTTGGGAAATCTCTGTCTATTTCAGCCCGGCCCTACGCCACCAACAACCCGGCTCTTAGTGAGACCGTCCAGCAGCTGTTTCATCCGCGCTTGACCACCGTGATGCAGCAGTTGGATGCTCTTGCTCCTCGCTTTACCATGAAAGGAGAAAACATCCATATCTTAACCCTGCCTCTGGAATTTTATTCCACCTTGAGAGCCAAAATTGCTTCCGCCAAATCGCGAGTGTTTCTAAGCTCGTTGTACGTCGGGAAAACGGAGACAGAGTTGGTCCAGTGCTTGCACGATGCGTTGGCGGCCAACGATGACCTCAAAGTCTACGTCTTGACCGATGCGTTGAGAGGAACGCGAGAAGCTCCTCACGCTCCGTCACTGGCATCGCTTTTAGTGCCACTTGTTGAAAAATTCGGTACTCACCGAGTAGACATTCGAATGTACCACACTCCGCATCTTCATGGGTTCAAAAAATCATTGGCACCCAAGCGCGTCAATGAACTGTTCGGTCTCCAACATATGAAGTTGTATGGCTTCGACAACGAGATCATGCTCTCTGGCGCCAACTTATCAGAGGACTATTTCACTGATCGCCAGGATAGATACTACCTCTTCAAGGACACGAAGTTGACCGACTATTATTTCCGTATTCATTCGGCCATCGCAAGCTTGCTGTACCAGGTGGCTACTGTTGCCAAGCCTCATTCACATCAAAACTTTCGCTTCACTTGGCCTCTCAGGAACGCCCTGTGTGAGCCCGACCTCAATTTGCATCGTTTCATTGCCGACGCATCGCAGATTCTCGAGCCCATCTTAAAGCAACTGACTCTAGGATCTTTCGAGACATACGAGGATGTGCACGATGACGCATTCGACACCGTCATTTACCCTGTATCGCAGTTCACACCGCTTTTCCCTCAAAACATTGACGTTTCCACTGAGAAACCCGCAATTTTGCGGATTTTGTCCTTTTTGGACTCTGCAAAGGTCAACTGGTGGTTTACTGCTGGCTACTTCAATATGCTTCCGCAAATCCAAGAGCGAATCTTGGAAGGCCAGGCGCTGGGAGTGCTCATCACGGCCTCACAAAAAGCCAATTCGTTTTACAAGTCATCTGGAGTCTCGTACTACATTCCTGAGGCTTACCTTCTCATCGCAAAGAAGTTCCTTGAGGAGGTCAAAAAGAGAGGTAAAGATTCGTTTATTAAGTTGTACGAGTGGCAAAATGGCGTGGTCAACACACCAGGTGGCTGGTCTTACCATGCTAAGGGAATTTGGGTCTCTGTCCCTGAGGAAAACCAGCCTTCAATAACCGTTATCGGCTCATCAAATTACACTAAACGAGCATATACGCTTGACTTGGAAAGCAACGCAGTTATCATCACAAAGAGTGACGCACTCAAGCAGCAAATGAAAGGTGAAATTGATAATTTGTTAACTCACGCACAAGAGTTAACTCTAGAGGACTTCAAGCCCAAGCTCCAAGACAAGGAAAAGCCCGAACCCAGGTTAGACGCACAGGGTGACCCGATTGAGATTCCTGACGTATACGCCGTGGATGCTGATCGCAGAATCAGCTATGGCGTGCATCTTGCATTGAAATTCTTCGGCGGTAAGCTTTGACCCCATCCAGATTCAAAGAATGCGGCATCGGTGCAAATCCTAAAATACTTTTATCATAAAAGATTATTGAGGCAACTCGCATGCAATAATAAAATTCGAAGAAGCATTAGTCAGTAGCCAAACTCTCATTTACTGTTTGGCAGATGTTTTCGTAGAACGGCGCTCATTTTCCTTTGTAAGTAGCGGAAATCTTCACCTCTTTCTAGCTTGTCAATACAGTGCCTGTTTGAATGAACTTTCACCCCGTAATCAAATCAAGAATCTGCAGAGATGGTCTCCCCGCTATGTTGGAGTGTGTTTCAGTGCGATGTAGTAGTACTATAAAGATATACCCGAGGAGAAGAATACAGCAATATCGCTGCACGTAGCTGATGGTCTGCATTTTTGAGATTAATGTTCAGCTTGTCGATTTACTCGTGATCAAGGTGAACAGATGTCCACCTATATATAGTTCGAAAGCGGAAACCCAAGAATGAGACATCTTTAAGATCCGTGATCCGACGTTCAACAACAGAATAACGTCGTTGATACTTGGCGAGATTCCATGCTTGAACTTCCGCCGGCTTGAGGGTCCTGAGAAAGACATCCAGCAGTTGGAGTAGAACCACAGCCTCAATCAAACAGCCGGTAAGACACAGACTTAAAAATTCTAGCGGCAGTTGCTTGTGGCGCATTCAGAGTCGCCTTGAGTAGGATATAGAGCGAAAAATACCCCAAACCAGTGTGAATCAGAATAAAAGTCTATTGGGTTTAATGAACGCAAATCCAGCACGTGCATTAAATACTTTTCTATGCATTTAAGCTTCAAATCGCGGAGATAAGCCACTTTTTGCTCTTTTAATTTACTGGTACTGTGCAAGTACTAGCGAATTCTGTCATCAAATCCGAGATAGTTTAGTGGCTAGAATCTCCGCTTGTCGCGCGGAGGACCGGGGTTCAATTCCCCGTCTCGGAGCTGCGCAAGTGGTTTAGTGGTAAAATCCAACGTTGCCATCGTTGGGCCCCCGGTTCGATTCCGGGCTTGCGCATTTTTTTTTCTCGCGTGGTTCGCACAGTAGTCTGCACATAACTACATACTCACTACAGAGAGAGGTGAATTTTTCTACTAGTCTAGAGTAGCCGATGTCTTTCCTCCGAAATGTCCTGCTAACGGCGCCGGTGGGCCATGCCCTCAAGTCCCTGATGGGTCTAATCATCCAAATTCGTACAGCCACAAAAAGAGTGTCGGGTTCCAGAACAAACAAGAACGACTCCGCTGGTCGCAGACTTGGACCTAAAGTATACGAGAACAACTTCGTGAAGCCTGGACAGATCATCATGAGACAAAGAGGTACAAAAATACATCCAGGAGAAAATGTTGGGATCGGCCACGACCATACTTTGTTTGCCTTAGAACCAGGGTACGTGAGATTTTACTTGGATCCTTTCCACCCTTTGAGAAAATTTGTGGGTGTAGCTCTCCGAAAGGATTTGCAATTGCCAACTCCTCATTTTGAGCCACGGCCCAGAAGACTAGGCTACGAGGTGTTGACTGGAAAAGCAGCCGCAGAAGAACAAGCGTTTATGTCCAGAAAGGAGACATTGGCACAGCCCGAGCTTAAGGCCAAGCAAGAGCTTGAAGCAAGCTACAAAGCAAGCAAAATCAAAACCTGTGAGCACGTTCTTGCCGATTCTGGTCTCGACGAGGCCCAGTTCGCTCTTGGGGCTGAGAGACTCTATTTTGTGGGAGAGAAGGTGAAGAGCGACGAAAGTTTAGAGTTTGCGTTGGAGCAGGCCACCTACTCATACATTCACAATCTCGAGCTCGCGGCGAGAAGAGGCGAACTTTCTGAGGCTGACGTTTTGGCGAAGAGAAGTGAGCACATCAAGTTTGCAGACGACTTCGACTCCAAGTTCTCGGTGGACTGTGCTGGGAACCCATATAAAGTTCTTGCTGCAGAAGTTGCAGAGACCAAAAAATCCGAACTTCGTCTGAAGTTGGAGGAGTTTGCCGGCAGAGTTCCATCTCTGGAAGACAAGGCTACAATCAACGCAACAATCACCACCCCGGGCGTTTTCTCTCGGGTGGAGAGATTGAACTTGAAAAAGCAGTACCTCCCTAGTGTGTTGCCCGAGACGGTGCCCGGCACAGTGCTCCAGCCGAAGGGCAAGAAATTGCCTGCAAATGCAGTACCTGTGAGGACGTTCGACCCAGCAACGAGAACGTTGGAGACGGTGGTGAGAACGAAAGAAGCCTTTTTGTAAATAGAACTTAGGACATGAAGATGACACGTTTATGATGTAGGGAATTGTGGTGATTAGCGGTGATTTAAGCAGAGCTACAAATATGAGACCGCAACGCCTATAGGGTTAAGATCGGCACGGCTCTTTGTAGTATGCGCCACCGTCACTCGAAACAGGCCAATTCCACCGGCTTTCCGCATTAAGATCGTGATTATGCAAGATTGAGTGGAGTGTGCCGCAGCGGTGCACATGCAGTTTGATGGCTTGGTATGAAGTTGACAGTGGGAAGTTGAAGTTAGTGTTGAGGATTTCGAGAAACACGGCAATGCCATGGTCTTTATGCATGCCTGGCATTTCGATTGGGGAAACCACCGTCCTAAACCACCGTCCTTTTCTGCATCCTCTATGCTCGTCAATTCGCAGCGGAATTGCCGTGCGCCATTCCGAGCCAGCAGCAGGACACAGGACCGCCAATAGCCGAGACGCCATCAGGGTCGAAGGAACCGCCATGTAATCTGCAGAGGTGCAATGCACGGGCGGAATTAGCCCTCCCGGTTTCGGCATATTTTGGTGCCAACACTCTCCGTGCCGTTATCTCTTTCTAGTCAGCGTCCTGCACCTTCTCCGACTCGACATTTGCATATATATCCGGTGCCATTCCGCACTTGCAATTCCGCCCGAACTACCGTCTACCATTCTTTTTCAGCAATGTTGGGACTTCCTACCGATGAGCCGGTGGCACGTTTACAGAACCACCGCAAGAAAATAGCCATTGTGGCGGCCCTTGCGGTTGTCGTGCTCCTTGTCAGCCCCTGGTTGAAGTATCTCCGTATCTATGCTTCCAGTGGAAAGACCGAAGGCATCTGCCCCACTTGGGAAATTCAGAGACCAGAAAGTTTCTACAAGGACAACTCGACTGTGTTGGACATCCTTTTCGGCGAAGAGTACAGAAACATCTCCGTGGAGAGATGGTCCAAGAGCGTCCAGGTGAACACGGAAATCTTCGACCTGCCTCCGGCAGTGGTTGACGACCCCGAGTACTGGGCCAAATTTAGCAAGTACCACAAGTATCTTGCCAAAACCTACCCATTGGCTCACGAACAACTCGAGGTCCACACCGTCAACACCTATGGCCTCGTTTTCTACTGGAAGGGCTCCGACAAGAGCCTCAAGCCCGTGATGTTGACTGCACACCAGGACGTTGTTCCCGTTCAAAAAGACACCTTGGGCAAGTGGACTTACCCTCCTTTTGCCGGAGCCTCAGATGGAGAGTTTCTCTACGGTAGAGGAGCCGCTGACACCAAGAACGTGCTCAACGCCATCATGGACACTTTGGAGCTTTTGCTTTCGCAGGGCTATGAGCCCAAGCGTGGCATTGTCGCGGCGTTTGGTATGGATGAGGAAGTTTCTGGATTCCAAGGCGCCAGATACATTGGCCAGTTTTTGGAGGAGAAATTCGGCAAAGACGGCATCCACGTCATCGTTGACGAAGGTATCGGCTTGGGTCTTGACGAGCTGACTGGCACGATTGTTGCCATGCCCGGAACTGGCGAAAAGGGCTATGTGGATATCACCGCGGAACTCATTACTCCCGGCGGCCACTCGTCTGTTCCTCCTGACCACACTTCCATTGGCATTGTAGGCGAGCTCTCCTACATTATTGAGAAGGACACTTACGAGCCAATCTTCACCGACCGCAACCCTTACTTCCACTACATGCAGTGTCTTGCAGTGCACGCTAGCGACAGAATGCTGCCGCTTTTCAGAAAGCTGATTCTTCGCGCAGGTTTTGACAAGGTGGCCAACTCCATTGTCGTCAAGGCATTGACCCAGAACTTGGCTTCCAAATACATGGTGCAAACTTCTCAGGCCCAAGACATTATCCGCGGTGGAGAGAAAGTGAACGCTCTTCCCGAGTCAGTGCAATTGGTAGTCAACCACAGAATTGCCATTGAGCTGACTGTTGATGAGGTGTTTGACCGCTTTGTCAGCCGTGTGGTGGAGGTGGCCAAGAGACACGACTTGGGCGTGGTGGCCAACGGTGAGGTCAAGCTCGAAGAGGCCAAGAGTGGCAACTTCAATATCACGCTGGACTCACACCGCTTGGAATCTGCTCCCGTGACACCTGTCAACGATGATGTGTGGAAGGCTCTCGCTGGAGTCACCCGCCACATTTATGAGGACTTTGTCTTTACTAATTTGACGCAGCCTCTCATTGTGGCTCCTTCTATTATGTCGGGAAACACTGATACCAGACACTACTGGGACTTGACTCGCAACATCTTCCGCTACTCGCCCGTCTTTTCGCAGAACATGTTGAAGGAGTCGCACGCTCACTCTGTTGATGAGAAGATGAGCATCGACAACCACTTGCGGTTAACGGCGTTTTTCTACGAGTTTGTACAGGTTGTGTAAGCACTTCTGTTCTAGCTATTTAGCTATGGGTTGAGTCATCGTACTGGCAAAGTAGTTGCAGATATTTTAGGAATGATACCAAATCATATGATTATACCATCAGAAGCTGAGTGCAGTAATGTTCTCAAGTAGAGCGAGTTTCTAATATTGAGAGGTCGCGTGAATATCAAACAAAAAAGAAAAATAAACAAGAAACCATCAAAAGGAATAGCACCGCTTAGGTTAACCGCCCCAGCATCCAAAATCGTCAACATGGACCAATCTGTTTTCGTGAAAGTTCATTTTGCTTCCGCCCGCCCAGCCCTTCAAGGCGCTTAGGTTCCGATGCTTTAAATGTGTAATCCTGCATCTCGTTTGTTAGTCTACATTTCATGCGCCATGTACATGGGAGAAGAGAAGATGGCTGGCTTACCTTAAACTCGTCTATTCGGAAAAAGGTAGCACTAAGAATTCGCAATCAAAGGCGTACCTCGTTTTGTCCATCAAACTCGTGGTCGCAAACACCGCCTTCATTGGAGAAAACCATACCCAGCCATCCAGATTAATCGCTCGCAAAGAACCTCATGTCTAGACTAGGGACCTCAAGTCGTCTCGCAGTAAGGCAATTAACAAAAGGAGAGATTTCACTCTTCTTTGCGTGGCCCGCCAATCTCAGCATCACCTCCATTGCGAAGTTCACGCTACCATCACCCGGATATTTCGACCACGGCATATCCTCGCAAGTGGCAGTCACGTAATGATACCCGTGCAGCTTTTCATGAACCTGGCACTAAATTCTGAAAGCCCTCTCTTGGCCCCAGTATTGGCCGTTAGTTTGTGCGGCTCATGCGTAGACCCGCATGAGCTGCAGACGCAACGGAATCTCGCTCGTATTTGGTAATCTCCCTCCCAAGCTCTCCTCCCACCACTTCCCACCACCATGTTTGCTTCCAAATGGTTGATTGGAGTTGCAATCTTGGCCGTTCTTCTCACCACCAATGTCACATCGTACGTGCGCATTCTCCTTCAACCTTTGGATGTGCCAGATGCGTGCCCCATGTATGATGCTATCAAGCCCGAGTTGGAGGAGACTATCCTTAAGATTCTTCACGATGAAAAATACAAGGAATTGGGGGTAAGCCGCCTTTCTGGGGCAGTCCAGGTTGACACTCAGGTCCACGACAACATGCCCGACGTGGATGAGGACCCGGCGTTGTGGACTCAGTTTGACAAGTTCTTCGACTACCTCAAGGAAACGTTCCCATTGGTACACAAAACCACCACGCTCCACAAAGTCAACACCCACGGATTGGTGTACATTTGGGAAGGCTCTGACCTGAGCCTCAAGCCCCTGGTATTCATGGCCCACCAGGATGTGGTGCCAGTGCAGAAGGACACCTTGAACAAATGGACGTATCCTCCGTTTGAGGGCCGCTATGACGGCGAGTACCTCTACGGTAGAGGAGCCAGTGACTGCAAGAATTCGCTTATCGCGTCCATCTCGGCATTAGAGTTCCTCATTCGTGACGAATATGTACCTAAGCGGACGATTGTGTTGGCATTTGGATTCGACGAGGAGATTTCCGGCCACCGTGGTGCCAAGAACATTGCTGCTTTCCTTTTGGAAAAGTACGGTAAGAACGGATTGTACTCCATTATTGACGAGGGTCCCGGCGTCATGAAGGACCCAATGACTGGTCAGTATGTCGCGGCGCCTGCCACCGGCGAAAAGGGTTATGTGGACTTGAAAGCTATTCTTCAGATGCCTGGGGGTCATTCCTCTGTTCCTCCTGATCACGGGGCCATCGCCATCATGGGTGAGCTTGCCTACAACATCGAGAACGATCCATACGAGCTGCTCCTCATTGAAAAGAACCCGTTGTTACACTACTTGCAGTGCTTGGCTGTGCACAGTGACAGATTGCCTACGTTGACAAAGAAAACCATTCTTCGTGCCGCCAAAGACAAGGTGGCTAATTCGAAGGTGGTCGAGGTGCTCAACAAAAGCAGCCTCACGAAGTACCTCATCAGAACTTCGCAGGCAATTGATGTTATCTTTGGTGGCGAGAAGAACAATGCGCTTCCTGAAGACGTGGAGCTTGTTGTGAACCACAGAATCACCGTGGGCGACGCTTTGGAGAGTGTTCAAGATCATTTCGCCAGCCGTGCTGTGGACCTCGCTAAAAAGTACAACTTAAACGTGGAAGCTTACGGCAAGACTTTGTATGAGTCGAAATCTCCTGCTGGAACATTTATCATTGACCACGAGGATACAACTCTTGAAAGTGCGCCAGTTAGTCCTTCGAACGACAATATATGGGGTGTTTTGGCTGGAACTAACAGCTACTTATTTGAGGATGTTATCTTCGAAGGTAAGCTCGAGTACCCGCTCATCACCGCTCCATCTATCATGCCTGCTAATACTGACACTCGCTACTACTGGGACTTGACGCCAAACATTTACAGGTTCTCGGCGTGCGTGTTGGATGATTTCACAAAGAACAACATTCATAGTGTGGATGAGAAGGTTCCATTCGAGTGCCACTTGCAGTTGACTGCTTGGTACTATGCCTACGTTCAAAACGTGGGTGTTCGTGCTGCCTAAAATAGAACACCAATACATTGTTGGAAGCAATTTTTGATCTCTTTGCGATTGTTTTTTGTTCTTCAAAATCACTTGTACTGCTGCGTAGATGCCTCTAGCGGCTTCAGCAGTGTTGAATATATCAGCAGAATAGGAGATTTGCCTGCTTGGCTGCATGTCAGTCTTTGAAATAACAATTTCTAAGAGACTGTGCATGAATTTGTTTTCTCTTTTCCTTGGCTCCTCTCTTCTCTTTGCTTTCGACACGATATCAACAGGTTACCCTCTAGCTACAAAGTGCCGCCTGTCAATCTATTTCTTAGTTGGCTCCATCAGTTGCACCCCTCACGGCAACATTCTGGGTAACCTCGCACATTTCTCCAACGCCTACGCCGTTCTGACCGCTTGTATATTACAGTAAAACTGCCCTTATGTATACCCTTGGAACATGGCCTGGGATGGGCATCATCCTCCACATTTCTCTTCCAACATTCTAGTTGACGTCCTTTTTCTCCAACGGGTTGTACCGCAAGAACTTCTCAATCAAATCCACATGGGTCAACACCATTCTGCGGCAACAGTACCGCTTCAACTTGAGCTGGTCAAGGGCGTCACCTTCAGTCAAGGTCTCGTCCTGCAAGAGAGTCAAGTAGGTCTCCCACTTGTCGCCAACAACCTTGCCACACGAAAAGCACCTGATAGGAATAATCATGGAGAATACGGTGGGTGGGTTTTCGTGAGATGGTGGAGTTTTTCGTAATGCGAAATGGGAACAACCCCTGGTGCACGGGTGCGCATCGCATTTTTCAGGCCCATCTCTAGTCTCCACCTACTACACCGCGAATCTTCTCTCCAATGCCTGCTTGGACGTCTCAGCTTGTGGCTGGAGGCAACCTCGTTCCATGCGAGCGCTCGTCGTTTCCCCTAATTTACACGCGTGACGGAACCTACGCAGTGGTGGCTCTAGCCCATCTGCTCAGACTCTACTTTCTCCAAACCAGACAATGTACGCATACCGTTGACGTGGACCTCGAAGATGCTACTGGTGTGTTCCTAGACCCCAACAATGAACACCAGGTTATTGTTGTTACCCCAGAAAAGATCCAACACATCAACTTCTGGAACAAATCTACCTCTGGGGTAGTTGCAACACAACCGTTGCAGGAGGCGATTGGCGATGTGTTCAGAGTGACAGAAACACATTACTACGCTTTAAGAACCGATACTGATGCCTGCACTACCGCCGTCGTCGCCGTTGATCGGGAGTCGGTGGACCAAACCGTGCTCTTCAAAACTAAAGCAGGTATCACCGCCGCATCGCCGCAAGGCAATCTTCTCGCGGTGGCTGGCGATCTGCTGCTCACTATATACGACATCCTGCCGGTATACGACCCTTCTGAGGCTACACAGAAACTTGTGGCCCTCTCTGGAAGAGAATACGCACATGGCGGACGGGACATCCAGAGCATGGTGGTCACAAGCACAGGCACCGCCGTGGTGGGATTTCACTCAGGTGCTATTTCGGTTATTCACGGTAGCAGTGACTCGGACTCGTTGCCGGCTCGCCCACTTCGGACTCTCAAATGGCACTTGGAGCCGGTCAAGGCATTGGCACTCTCAGCGGATGAAAGGTACTTCGTTTCTGGTGGAGGCGAGAAGGTGCTTGTTTTCTGGCACATTGACCTGGACCGGCGCCACACATTGCCTCGTTTGGCGGGTCCCATTGTCGCTATTCATGTCGACCAGAACCGGCCCGACCACTACGGCGTGATTCTCCAGACAGGCAGTTCCAAAGAGATCGTGGCCATTTCTGCGGTGGACCTTGTTTCTCGACTTGCCTATTCTCCACCCAAACTCGGCAGAATATCGGGAGGAGATGGCCTGGACATATCCGAGAAACATCTCGAACTGCACAACGCCAACATCATCCCGCCTGTCGTTCGTCCGTCACTGCGCCATGTATTCTTTCCCCAAGGATCAGACATCCAAGCGTTTGATCTCGCACGTGGAGAGCAAGCCTATGTTCAGCATGTGGTGCCACATGTATCGACCGGACGAGTTCGCTCTGAGCTTCGAGTGAAAGATCCCGAGATTTCTGCAATCGCGTTCTCTAGATCTGGAGCGTGGTTGGCGTCTGTGGACCACGTTGCAACCTCCGACTTTGACCGGCTTCTTTCCAAAAACGACACCGCCTATGCGCTTAAATTCTGGAACGTACGCGGCGAGTGGGAGCTTGCGACCAAGATTGTTGATCCTCACGGGCCGGATGTTGCTGTTGCTGCGGTTGTGGCCGGTCCTCATGACACTTTCTACACCGTGGATGTTCGTGGCGGAGTTAAGATCTGGAATAAGCGCAATTCGGAAGCTGGATCCTCCAAAACGATCTGGCAGGCCGTCAAGGTAACTGCACCCACAAATGGAGGTCTTTCGACGCCAGGCTTGCACGCTGCTGCTGCGTTTTCTGGCGACGATTCCATGTTGTTCGTGGCACTGGGAACTCGCATCTTTTGCCTCGATCCGGAGTCGCTCCGCCCTATTGATGTTGTGGTGCCATCGATGGACACACCTGTGCGCCGTTTGGCCGTAGTGGGAGTTCATTTGGTGGCGGTTGCTACCTCCAGAATGTACTCGTTTGACCTTGTACGTGGTAGTACCACAGAGCTCCAGCTCAAACTTGAGCAGGCGGGAGCCGCAAACTTAGTTGCCGTGGATACCCAGCGCCAGCTTGTTGCTGTTGCCGGCAACTACGTTCACAACGGTGTGTTGAGGTCCAGATTTGCGATATTCAAGCCCAACTCACTCCTGCCCGTATACAAGGCCAGTTATAATTCTGCAGTATCTGCAGTGATTGTGTCGACTTCTGGGTTCCTTGTGGTTGACTCGAATTCCGCAATTCGTGTTGTATCACCTGCTGCTCAAGCCGGAGACGCAGACTTCTTGACTGCAGAGATGGAGCGTTTGCTTGTGAAAGAGCAGGCCACTGCAAACATCTTGCACGCCCCATCTATCGAAAATGGCGGCCAAAATAACGATTCTGAGCAAGTTTCGGCACCCACACAGAAGTACATCGATTTGAACACTGTGCTGCCGGTATTTGCAAACCCAGGGGGTTTGACACTTGAAAGCATCTTTGAGCTGGTTGTCAAAGCCGTCCAGTAGGGGGCTGAATTGCTGTTGGTGACCGTGGCGTTGCATCTGTACTATAATATATTGCATAGAAGTTGGAGAGTAGAGAAACGCAGGCTCCAGGATTTGCACACATGTACACGTATTTAAATGAGAGCATGAATTCTGTTGATACAAAATTATGGTCCGCTTTTGCTTTTCTATTATTCTGGAGAATCGCTTCACGAATTGTGTCGAAGAAAACGGCTCTTCATCTCAGGAAAAGCTGAATATCAACCCGTCAAACTGCGGACCTCATTCGATTATTCTGGAAAGGAAGGAGATGCGTTAAACAATATGCCTTCCCCGAGAGCTTCAAAAAGCTGTCCCCAAATGTTTTCAATCTTGATCACCTAACGAACGTCTTGCATCGAGGAGCTTGCCAATTACCAAAATCTCCATTTATATATACAAATCGTAAACAGAAGCAAAGCGTCTCTGCCTTTGGTCAACTGTCACGAAATCGTTGAATACTACCACCATTTAGCGTCATTGCTACCAGTCTTCAGTCGTTGCAATGCCAACACGCCCTCGATCTTGCTCAAAGCGGTTTCAAGAAGATCCTTTCTTTCCTGCAACTCTATGTGTTTCCTGATCTTGGGGTCCTCCTTGGCGAAGCTCTCCATCTGCTCGCGTGACAAGTTGTTGAAAAATTCATCATCGAGCTTTCTAGGAAAGTTGTAATAGAAGTCACTCAAGAGTTCCACATTCAAAAACAAAATAGATGTGGATGTGAGTTTGGTCGAGACCGCATCCAAAAATACCTCGGGGCACTGGTACTTATTGCTCTTGCTCTTGCACTTCTTGGAACTTTTGACAAAAGAGTAGCGCATTTTCAAGAGCTTGGCACGTTCCTTGAGAAACAAGGCATATTGTCCCTTCTCTATCAAGATGCGCGAGAAGCCAAGCGCATCATTCGAGTCGATATCAACTTCTCCCCGTCCACGTCCTCCCAACTTCTCGAGGTAAGTCATCACCTGTTGCAACTTGCGGCCGCCAATTTCTCTCTTGAGAAGCTGCTGAGCCTGCTCACATTGATTGAGCTCCTCTTTCAACAAAGTCACGGCGTTGTCCTTGCTGGCTGCCCACTCGCGGTCCTCGATTTCGACCTCATATTTATAAGGCTTAATACAATTTTCAACCTGATCAGCAGTGGAGAAATATTTGCCCTTAAGAACGGATTTGGCGGCGTCATCCACGGCGGCACGCGCCATTGGGTGGTTGGCTAACTGTGTGGTCTCGACTAAATTATCGATTTCCTTGAGCATAGCCTCGGTCACGAGCGACGTCGACAAACGACCAATGCCTAATTTCGTTAACGAGCTCGAAGCTAAATCGAGCTTCTTGTGCCAATAACTATCTTCATCAATGGCACTGAGCTGGCTGAGCTCACGAAGATCTGGCTCTGTGGAGTAGTATACATCAGACTTATCAATATCTTGAGGCTTGTTCCAATACCGCTCCGCAAGCAAATCGAGCACTTTTTGATCGAGCTCGTTCTTGAGAAGCGACTTGAGTTCATTGCGCGAGAACTTTTCGCTCAACTCTTTGGTTGCCACTTTAAGGATGTCGATATTATTGGCCAAATACATCTGCGGTGTGAGCGGACGGTCGTTGAATTGGACCTTGAACTGGTACGCGGTCTCCTCAAGTTCCAGCTGGATGGCCAAGTGGGCAGGGCGAAGAGATTGAGACATCGACTTCTCCAACACTTTCCTGAGTTTCTTTTTCAAGTTTCTCGACCCCGTTGTAGTGCCGATGAACGCCTCTTTGTTATCTTTGAGATAGCCAAATTCGAAGTTCTGCTGAGCCACATATGCCTGGTATCCAGTCACCTGTCGGCGCCCAAATAAGCCGCCGGCGCCGTGCTTCGTTGGTGGAGGCGCCTTCGTAATCACTCCAACGTAACCCAATCGCAAAGGATATTTTCTGTTGAGCAAAATGGCCCGGGCCTTCTCTGGTTCCACAAGGTCGAGTTTGGTGATAACACCCACAGTTCTCTCGCCGCGAGGATCAGCCAATTTCGCCGCTCTCAAAGCAGACGAGTTTGCCAAGTCTACGTCGGCAGCAGAGATCGCAACGATGATGTTGGGTGCCTCCAAGTACCGATCACAGAGGTCCCTGATTTTGCGCTTGAGTTCAGCCGGTTGATCGGCCGCCTCGATTTGAATGTAACCTGGCAAATCAACCAAAGACAAGTCGGGGACCTTGGGCGACCGGATGGTAATCTGGATCGGGTCGTTCGAGATGCACTCCTCGGCGCTGACTGCCATATTGAGATCAAACAATGTCTTTTGAACCTGGGTGAAGTCGGTGAGGTTGAACAACTTGAGCGCAGGAAACTCTGCCGTTTCGCTGGCCAGCTCAGGCGAGTTGACTAGAGTCAATTCGATGGGTCTGCGGGTGACCATGTTGTTGCCCTTGGGCAAAAACTCCTGCCCGACAATGGACTCCAAAACTGACGACTTTCCGCTGGACTGAGAGCCGACAACCACAATCAGCGGAAGCTTGAGCGTGTCGCTCTGGCTGTCTACGGCTGTCAAGATGTTGCGGATCTCGATCATCTGGCGAGTGAGATTGAGCATCTCGTCGGTGACTTCGTCGTGCTCGAGATCAAGCTCTTCTTCGTCGTCGTCCTCCACAAGAGTCTCTTCGTCGTCCTCGTCATCGTCGTTATCTGCTACCTCGCGGTCTAGACTTTCGTCAGACGTAAGGCCAACAGCAGCCGCGGTGGCGCCCACAGCCGTGACGTTATCACCGCTGCCGCCACTGCCTGACCCATTGCTAGAACCGCCGGCTCCCGAGTCGCCACTCAGGAAGAAGCCGCTGGTTTTATCGTACACGCCTGATGCAAAATCTTTGAAGGCAGAGATCTGGTCCGACGTGTAAGTAGATGCCTGATCTACTTTGTAGGCAACATACGTGCCTCCGGCCGCGACGGTGCCGCCAATATACGCCGGGATCTTTGCGGCCCGCACGAGGATCTTGACGAAACCGCCAAGGTTGCGCTTCGGAAGGATTGCGGGCGCCAAAAGTTTGTGGGGGAAAACTCGGGGAGTCTGCAATAGGTGGGAAGACTGCCGTACGTGGCAGCGGAACGCGAGCGCCCGCACGCCGGGAGCGAGGCGGGCGGAGAACATGGATGGCGTGAGATGTTGTGGGAGAAGGCGTCACGTGGAGGAGGGAGCAGCACGTGGAAATGGTCACGTGATCATGGCACGTGCCGAGTTTTGCGTCAACCGCGGACCAAGCAGTCAAGAAAATCACCATAGCAGGCCATCTGGGCAGGACGTCAGGTGCCAAGAGCCACAGGGCAATCTCTGTAAGACTTCGCTTTTTTTCCCCCAAATCACCCCGGAATGCGCACCGGGCACCGATTCCACAGTTGGCGGCGGCCACACTCCGAAAGGCGCAAATTTTCAGCGAAGCATTGCGGTGGTTATGAGAAGTGAGTCAGCATTACCAGAAAGCAAGAGTGTCAGGGTGGTGTGCAAACGCCGCTGTGCAGGTAGAACAACGGATTTCCCCCCACCCCTGGAATCCACAGCTCAGCCAAATACGAAGTCCAACGTGTTTCTCCCAAATTAAAATCTCGGCACATTGTCATCGTTTTCATGGGCCATTTCTTGGATAGCAAGCCGCACTGTACTGCACGCGCCCCGCAGTCTGGGGCGCGCGCATCTCATCCTGACATATATACCCCAGACTTCCCACCACATGCCAACCACATGATCTTTTCCAAGCGCTCCAGACTATCGTGGAGGCTCACACGGCGCCGCCGCCAGCAGCAGCAGCAACATCATCAACAGCAACAGCAGCAGCATCTTCTCGCAAAAGCCAACAGATCAGATTTGGAAATCGAACCCGCTTCCAAAGCCTCATCAGCATCCCTACACTCCGATCAGCTACTACCGCCATCATATTTGGAGTCAATACAGGATGCGCCCAAGTATGAGATTCAGTATGATATCCAGCTTCCTAAAATCGCCGCAGTTCAAGTTGCCCTGGACTTTGGCGACCACAAACATGTGCAACTTGGTGCACCTCGAGACGGGCCGGGGGAGCTCTGTGGTGACAGGGGCCGGCCCCGCAAGATTCAGTACCGCAGCCAGCTAAACGACCTCGTGACACGCAACGAAAATGCGTCGCCCACTCGGGTGTGTCGTCGGCGCCGGCGCCGGCCGGGCGTTTCCCGCACTTCCGTGGGCCTCAACTACGTGGCTATCCATCACAATCTGGTGTATGCCGCTCGCTTACATCGGCGGTTTCTGGCGGTGGTGTGGTGTGTGGTTTTCGCCATGGTGGCCTACGGCGTGCTTTCTGCCATGCGGGCGCAGTAGAAGGAAACGTGACAAGTGATTTAGCGTGAATTCGCATAGTGTGGATTTCTATTAATTTTGCGTGCATTAGCATCCTGCGGTTCTCTCTATTTCGGCAGGGCAGCCAGATGGTGCCGATGGGGACTAGGCCCAATTTGCACCCCATGCGCATGCAGGTCTGGGACATCCATAACGGCGCCATGGCCTACTTCAGAGGCGGATTTTCGAAAATGCACACTCTAACTTCCGATTTTCATGACTGTGGCTTTTTGCTTAGTTGTCCATGTCATCTTCCATGACGTGCAACCGTCTGGCACGGTCGTTGCATTCCACTAAGCCGCTTCCCTTGGCCGTATCCGTGGGAGACATGACATGTTCAGAAGCGGTAAATCGCTCGGGACTGCACAGAAGACGCTCGGCCTGATAGCTCGGGGCAAGTCTTGCCCTCAAATCAGCTGGTACCTTGATTTCTCACCCGTGCCATGCGTGATTTAATCCGGCATGGCTAAAGCCAGGGCTATGCCCGCGGTGTAGTCATTGTTTGTAAGTTGTGGGGGTGTTCGGAGACACCGGGACTAGCAAGAAGCCGTGTAGGCTACGAGTCATTCCCTTGATTGTACTTCGGATAGTTTTAATTCGGTTAGCATGATATAATTTAATGACATCATCAAATTTCGGCCGCAACGCTTTTTTTCCGCCTGCTCTAGTCTTCGTTTGCTCGCTCGCTCGCTATTTCCGAGCCGGGGTCCGCGCCGGATTTTGCTTGCTCCGTCCGACGAGCCGCCGTGCGCCTCCGGCTACATCTCTAGTCTGCGCATAAAACAACTACGAGCTCTAATAATGCTGTTGGTATATTTCCCTCCCCCCGTTCTATAAAATCGTGACTCATAAATAATAAAATGCATAGAAAACCAGACTCGCTAGTTTAAAACACTGCCTCAATCGAGTACACCGAATCGTGGCGTTGGTGGTGATGACGAGCAGGCACTTCAATGTCCCGAAGCCCATTCTTCCGTAGAAGGTCTTCGCTTGTGATCTTGTACGAGGCTGGAATCGTAGCCGCACTCGTCAAGAAAGAGTTCTCTTCTTCATCCTCTTCGTCCGATGAATTCGACGTCAGACGAGTCAAACCGGGCAAGCCATCTTCATTCTGATCCTCCATAATCACCAGCAACCCCTGAACACGGGGCTGCGAACGAGGCACAGATTGCACTTGATAGGGCTTGTAGTTCGCTCTCGACGATGAGAGCGCAGAGGAGGACAGGATGACATCGGCGTCAATCTCCTCCACCACATCCACATCGGATGTAGTGTGGTAGTAGTAGTCGTCGGCATCTTCGTCCTCTTCTTCCTCCTCGTCCGAGTCGTAGTCAGAGTCAGAGTCAGAGAATCCCAAGTCCAGCTCGGAGTCGGAGTCCAAGTCCAGGTCTGAGTCAGACTCCACCTCGTACTCGGTAACAGTGGGGCCGCGGCCCCTCAGCACAGAAACATTGCGCTTCTTGGGACTTTCATCGACAGCAAACGAAACCGTCTTTGATTCAGATTTGCGAGTCTCATATTGGGAGGAAATGTGGTCCATGAGGTTGTCCAACATGTTGGCTTGTAAAACAAGCAGTCTTAAGGGCAGCTTGGGGTTGGCAGCATTGCGAGTGAGCTTCAGTCTCACCCGAGACGCAAGCATATACGTCTCTGAGAAAGACATTGACGACATTGTGTAATTTAGGATATCTTGTAAAGGTGTGGTGGTTGTTGTTGGGGCGAGCGTCGTTCTTATATACCTGGGACACTCACATCAACTTGAGCTTAGTTCGGATGACAAATGTGCCGCGCATTCATCTGCATGGCCATGCCGCAGGTGCATCAACGCGCGCAACCCAAAGCTGTCAGGGTGTATGCAGGGCGATCTGCTCGGGCCGGGCCTCGGCGCTAGAAAATTCGGCCTGGAAAAGAACCGGTGCAAGCGCAATGGCCAGAACAGACGACTCTGATTTCAGCGAGCCAACCAAATTTTGATGCCGAGGTGAACTGTGCTGCTTCCGTGTCCCACGGACGAGAAGTCCGCGCACCATGCACAACGGCCCAGGAGGGATTTTTATCCCCGAGCCGCGCCGGAAACCGAGATGGGCCGCAACCACCGCACTTGCTCTGCATGAAAGAACAAAGTGCATCTAGACGGCTTGTCTTGGGGTTGCAGAATCCAGGCTCAGCCGTAGATCATCCCACAACCTCGTCCGCGTGAACGGATGGCCAAATTGCGTTGGAGCCAGTTTTTGTCGCTGGAGAATCTGCCCTTATTCCTGGGGCCAGTGTTGTTTTCCGGCCGCACTCCGGAGCTTTGAGGTACTTAGATTCTGCGGTTATTTTTTGCCATGTCTCTCATCCGCGCCAAAACAGGCGCTTTGCAGCAAAACCACCCTAAAGGAATTTGCAAGTGGTTCTAGACACTGCAGTATTTCCAACTGATTTCAATGCACCGGCAAACATCGAGTTATAGGAACAGGCGATCTTGGTCTTTCCCAGACCATTCGGGGGTGCATGTCAGGCCATACGCTCCCCGAACCCTGGGGCCGACCTCCATACTTGGTTTATCGGCAGTAGGTACTGCATACAGCGCGCTTTCCCTGTTCGGGCCATCGCCCGCTTCCATGTGGTATCTCCGTGGCCGCTGTGGTGGCCATCTCTGTTATGGCCTGATGAAAGGTGGAGGTGGTGGGCCAGAAACGGTGAGGCTCTCAAACTCGAATGATTTTTAGATACGTCAAAGTGGCATCCGTGTCAATCTCCGGTGGCACACGAATTGCAATTCTTCACCCCAAGCACTCCGTAATTCTTCGCGGTGGCTAATTCTCCTTGTCTTCCTCGTGTTCGCCACGGTGGCGATTGATGCACAGCGGAGGCAAATCCTGCATACGACCCCGCATTTTCTCTAACCTCCGACCGATGACTCAGCACGGCTGACAACGTCCCTCGGACTATGTTGCGCGTGCGCAGCCGTATCTTCTTTACGAGAATTTGTAAGCTACAAGCTGACAGATCGCGCGGCTGGAAATAACGGGAGGGGTACTCAGCCCCAGAGGCTGTGCTGCTTCAGGGTCCTCCGTGGCT
The DNA here is from genome assembly GCA_030583085.1 of Hermanozyma aechmeae. Classification (NCBI taxonomy): domain Eukaryota; kingdom Fungi; phylum Ascomycota; class Pichiomycetes; order Serinales; family Metschnikowiaceae; genus Hermanozyma; species Hermanozyma aechmeae. The sequence continues at coordinate 476,448 of JAJMHA010000006.1, read as the reverse complement.
TATGTGCAGGCCCCAACTTGCACCCATCTACTCACCAGCGCCAACATGAGTGCACATTGACGCAGATCCTTCTGGAGAGAATAGGAAAGCTTATGGGGGATGGATGCATCACATGAATTACTTTGCACATCAATGGTGCAAGAATTTCGAACGAAAGTTCTCAGCCTCTTGACAATGGCTGATAAGGCATGGACATATGCACACCGCCCAGCAGTCAAAGATCGGCGCCCAACAGAAGTCAGATTATTCAAATTTGTAATTCAGTTCATGCGAGGAAAGTCCGAGCCTGCGATGGTTGCGGCCGATCGCTACGAAGACTACTACTGTTCTTTCGTGCAAAGAATTGTTATGATTGCGTATTTGGAGTTTGCCACAGTTTGGGCCTCGCGTGCTCTGTTTATTTTGGGATAGTCTCGAGGAGAATCGAGACAGAGAGGTTTTCGGCCTTGGCCTACGGCGTGCTCCAATTGTAGCCAGGCCACCAGACAGGGAATCCAGGGTACCCCAGAAAATCCCCGCACACTTTCAGGATGGAGAATTTGATTTTTTTGCCATTATCCGGATTACGGGAGCGGCCATTTGGGGCCTCAGCCTCATGAAGTCAGCCTCGCAAAGATGTGCACCGCTACTGAATGTCCATGGGCCAAATTGGATCCATTGAAGAGACAGGAGAGTCGTGCTAGCGACTCAAGATGAGAATCTGGCCCGAGTTCGACTATCGCATTCGCACTTTGCTTTTTTCGGGCCCATCAAACTCGCGTCGGTAGCCGTACCCGGAATTGATATGAAACATGAATCCCCCTTCAATCCTTTAGTAAGCGCTGCCAATACAACCCGGCAGTATAATTGTTGGGATTCTTGGTCAATGCAACAATTCATAGCCTGCAGGATGCTCGTCTTGGTATTCTCCTCCTCGATGTATTATCATTGTTCGCCTCGGAACCCAGTGTCATTGTTCTCGAAACCCAGCGCCCAGCTGTGCTATTTTTAGACGCACCTAATTTCCGACCATGGTGAAGTAACCCTGTGCTGTTTTCTAGATTGGCGAATTATGCGATTAAGATTGCGGCAAAGCTGCCCACCGAAACTAACCATCGCGTTTCGTTGAAAGTTTGGATAAGGTGTATGCAGGATGACAGCTGCAGCGATGGTGCGCAGCCACAGCCGCACGCACTCATACTCGAAATAGAAGCGATGATCGTGGGCTCGGAGATAATGAACGCCGGTGCTTTTCGACCTAGAACTTCGACTTGAAAAAAGCAAAGCCAAATCGCATATTATGCGTTGCGCGATTTTAGTGAATCCTGCGTTTCTATGTTGCAATTGGTTGAGCAAAGAGCTTGGAAAGAGTGATCTCGCGAAGTAGCCCTTTCTCCCTTTCTGGCTTATAATTCCGTGCTTCTACAGATTATAATTCTATCAATCATCACCTGTGGACATCATAGACATCATAGACATCTGTGGAAGCTGTGGAAACTGTGGGAACCGATTACTGGTATCCTTGGAGGCGTGATTTCTGTATAAATGTGGCACGAATTGTGATACTTTGCGTTCTTCTAGCACACTGGCCAAATCTTGGTTGATCATCCGACCAGTTTGTCCTTATCCACGGCAACCTCGCTAGGCGATAACACGTCGATTAAACATCGGCGGTGCAGACCCACTCATCAGAAGGAGACTTCAACTGCACATGCAATCATTAACTTCAGAAATGGAAGTTCTTCTGCGCATGCCCACTTGATCACGCCAAAATGTGTAGAGGTAGGGGCCACGCTGAGTAAAGACCCGGTATGCGACGAAATATGGAGGTCGACACACTTGAATCGTTTTCTATCGCCCCTTTCCAGAACTCATTTCCGTCAGAATTCACCAATCGCAGCTCCATTTCTTCCGTTTGCTTCGCTGGCTACAATCAGCATAGACATCACAATGTCTAAGTTGCCTTTAGTACTGGACGAAGGTATCCTGAATCGATTCAGGTGCAATTTATCGCGTGGGTGTAGACTCCAGCGCGACGTTGGACGCAATTAAACATTCACACTTATTATGCCTCTCCACTTCTCTGCATAGGCACCCCAGTGTCCAGCACCAGAGCGCCGGTAGATTGTCAGTGGCGTTTCCAAGTGCTCCAGCCTGTGGATGGAGACGAGTTGTTCCTTGCTCTTGAATTTCGTCACCGCCAGTTTTCGAGCTGCAATATGCCCGTCGCCTTGAACAGACCGAAAACCAGAACACATCCAACCCACTACCACCAACTTGGCCTCCGCCAGCTTCAATTCCACGTCTTGACTCTCTCCACAGTCGATCCCCATGGCCCATCTCCTACAATAATCTGCACCACATCTCCTCGTAGGTCTACACACCGTCAGTTCGTCAATCTGGCGGACCCATCCTTCATCTTAATCCTTCATACCCAATTCACACTACAGCGCGTCACTTCTTCATGCATTAATACATCCGTTGCGGAGTTTAGTCGAACAATCCGAATCCCATGTCGTCATCAGACTCCTCCTTCTCCTCCTCCTTCTCCTCAGCAGGAGCATCCTCGGTAGCAGCGGCACCAGAAGAGGCAGCAGCAGCACCAGAAGAAGCAGAAGGGGCAGCGGTGGCGAACGAGGCAAGCAAGGCCTTCAAGTCCTGACCCTCGAGGGCCTTGGCGAACACATCAGCCCAGACACCGTCAACGGCAGCGCCGGAGGCAGCGATGACGGACTTGAGGTTCTCGGCGGTGATCTCAACACCGGCGTCGGCGAGGATCAAAGCAGCGTATGACACAGAGGCTTCAGAAGACATTTGCGGTGGAGTTTGAGGTGCGACGAGCCGAAGATTTTTCACCGCGCAGCACGTGCGGCGGTCACGTGCGTGAAGTCACGGGCAAAGCAGTCACGTCGCGGTGCCGGCGGCCGGTTGCCAGCACACAGAGGGCCGGCGGAGATACCAGTGCCAGAGAGGCATTTTGCGGCGCCCATATTTGCTCGGCGGCCCTGCAGCGGCCGTTCCCATGGTTTGGCACGTGATATGGGTCACGTGCTTTACTGCACGTGTTGCGTGCACGTGAGCTCCACCTCCACCATGTTCCGTTTCCACAGTCTTCTCGTACGCCTGCCCTTCTCGGCGGCGGCCGGCGGTGTGCGGTCGGCGATTTTTCCTCGCTCTGTTGTTTCCCGCTCCCTTCAGCTGGTTTCTCCCGTTCGTCACTCGTCTACATGGCGCAACTACAACCGCCACTTTGGGCGCCACCGGATCGAGTGGGAAAGACTTAAGAAGCCAGCTCTCTTCACGGTTGCATTCTGTGCAGGGACTACAATTGCACTTCCGTACTTATTTCAGATTCCGCCCTTCTCCATTCTCAAATCGCTGCCCTCAGCGGTGGTGATGCTGATTATAGGTCTCAACGTGGCGGGCTTTTTGGCCTGGCGTATGCCGCAGACAGCTCGTTACATGTCCAGATACGGAATCTTGTTCAAAGACAGCTACCGCAACACGTGGACGCTTCTAGGCCTGGCGTTCTCACATCAGGATGGTTTCCATATTCTCTTCAACATGCTTATGTTGTACTCGTTTGGTGTGTCTCTTTGCTCGTATGTCGGCACTGTCAATTTCTTAACCATGTACTTGAACTCGGCAGTTTTGTCGTCGTTTGTCTCAATGGCTGTTCCTGTGATTATGAGAACGTCGCTTGCTCTGGGATCGTTGGGAGCATCGGGTGCGCTTTTCGGTATTTTCGGCGCTTTCAGTTATTTGTTCCCCAAGGCAAGTGTCGGTGTGTTTTTTGTGCCAATCCCTGGTGGAGCATGGGTGTTATTCCTCGGCCTGGTGGCTCTCAATGCTGCCGGTATTTTCATGAAGTGGGGCAGGTATGATTACGCAGCCCACTTGGGCGGCTCTCTTGCTGGAATGGGCTATGGGTGGTATCTTAATAAGAAGCGTCAACAGAAACGCAGAACAATCGCCTACAGGTGATGTAATGGTGTGCAAGGAAAGCCATCCGGTTGATGAAGAAAATCTTGGAGTTTCATCCACAGAACCGCGACTATTGAGAATAAGGAATGAACAATTGTTGTTGATTGTTGTTGGTGGTGTCGGTATCGGCACCCATCAGTATTAGGACTGAAGGATAGCTAAAACGGTTGGCCAAAGGCTGAAAAAGATCAACTGGTCGGTGCCCATTTGGCCGTCGCCTCTTCAGCTTGTCTCTACAATGCCTCCCTCCTAATTCTACAAATTATTGTCAATGCCTGTTCTCTTGTTTGATCCCCGTACTCTAAACTGTCGACCTCACGCAAACGACACCGACTTCTTCTTGGGACCGTCGTCTTGGTCGGCCTCCCGACGAGCATCACGAGCACTCTTTCTTCTTGCCGCACGGGCGAGGTTTGCTTTGTTCTTGATCTCGGCCTTTTTTCCCTCTAATTTTTCCGCCTTGGCTTGGTCTTTCTTTTCGATCTCGGCACGTCTGAGTTCTCTGATCTCCTCTAGGCGACGGGCCTTTTCGAGTTTCGATTCATTAGCTTGCTCATATTTGTCGTTGATGGTTTTAACAAGCAAGTCAAGCTTCAACTTGTCGTGGTCATCAACAAACACCTTTCCTTTCTTGCCCTTTTTGGCCTTCACTCCAGGAACGATTGCTCGATTCAAATCTTGAATCACGAGATCTTGCTCCCGATATTCTTTTCCGTTCTTGGCACCATAGAGTCTCGCTCGTGCTTGTTCTTTCTTTACGGAAGCCTTTGTGGGCTTCCTCACCTTCGACTTTGCAGTGAGTTTAGGCTGGTCCTGTAGGTGGTTGCGGGCATATGAATCGCTAGTAACCTCGGACTCTACAGTCTTTGGAATACTGAGCTTGTCCTTTTTTCTTGTATGTCTAGCCTTGATCACCATATTCACTTAAGTGCTGCTGTCGGATGTGGAGATGCGATGCCTAGGTCGATGCGATCACGTGACCTACAAACCAAGCACACCGCCTAGAGTTGAGCGCAACGGGGTGCTGCGGCTGGAAGGAGAAGGCGCGACAAAAAAGGAAAAAAGAAAATAAACTCCGATACGGGGAATCGAACCCCGATCTGCCCGGTGAGAGCGGACTGTGATAGCCATTACACTATATCGGATTTCGATGTTGAAGAATTTCCGCGCAGCGTTAGGGAGGTGTTTTTAGTAGACTATTAGTATAATCCGGATTTTTTGGGGGGTGCGAACCCCCCAATCTTTCCCAGCCAGGCTGGGAAAGCGCCGTTTTCGGCAAGAAGTGCAATAGACACAGTTCCCAATCTGCCGCTTCAAGTGGTAGCTATCAAATTACCCCATGCAAAAGCTTCAAGCTTTTCAGTGCCTCTTCTGAGGCCAACAACCCCTGTTTGATCACCCTGTTGAGATAACTTGTGCGATTCCTGCAGGTAACCTAACGGACTTGACTGTCCAATACCAATATTTGGCGTTAGCTGAATCTTAAAGGTGATTTCATGAAAACGGTTGGGACGAGAAGTGGTGGAATCCAGTAGAGTTTTCGTTTCTGGATGAATTCACGTGCCTAGCTGGTGAAGTGAGACCCAGTGACGATGGCAATCCCTCGACCAAAGTAGTGCAATTACAACGAGTAGGCCTATGCCCGTACTAAAGATAGTACCGGCCATGATATAGACTGTAATACATGTTTAAAAAAAAAAATTTTTTCACTCTACGAATGACACATTGTAATAAACACCTTGGAAAAGCGTTCTAATACCGTTTGAGCCACTTTGGGGGCTTCAGTCCGGGGGTGTTAGTTGGGGCTCATCTCAATTACTTTCATTGCAAACACTCGCTAGGAAGCGTTATTCCGGCCCTGCCACTGTGATATGTGGAGAAAATGTGGTGTTTTGTGCGTGCTGTTTCCTAAGAATTTTGCAGCCTGGCTCTAGCCTTCTCAGCTTGGCTTCCTTTGAGGCGTCATCGGATATCGCCGATAAGCCATATGCAGTCCTAGATCTCCTACCTATAAATCTACTGCCGATTTATCACCAACCCAGACGGGATCAAACAGAGTTTGCCCATGACATGCACGTTCAATTGGGAGGTTTTTCCCTCCACAAAATTAGAGGCAAGCCAAATGCTGATGCCGCTAGGATGCTTGGTAGCTCCACTTGCTAGTCAAGCCTACAACGCCGACGACCCCATTAGGTGCTCTCTGTGTTTGGCGTATATGAACAATTTTGTCAAATTTGACCGTACCAACAACATGTGGTGGTGCCCGTTCTGTGAAAAACGGACGAGACTTCCCAAGCTGTTCACGATTCCACCTCAAGATGCACCCAACGCTGATATTCCCTCCCAAATTAGACCTTCATCGCACGGCACAGTGGAGTATGAAGTCAATGATATTCTGGCTGAGTCTTATAGAGAGCCTGTGGTCGCATATGTCATCGACAAGTATCAACATTTGGAACAGGTTCAAGAAGCTGAATTTGAGAAGCTCAAAAGTACGATTAGCGAGGCGATTGATCTCTTACCCACCAATTCCAAAGTGTACTTGGTTTCTTTCGACGAAAATGTCGAGTTTCATTCAACAGGCGAGTCGCCCGTGATACTGCCCAGGATTTATGGCGAGAAATATGACTTTTCGCGTGTTCTTCGAGACCTGGCGCTCCACAATACAATCCGTTCCCGCTTCGATAAAGCGAATTTTCAGCACTCACCCTCGGAAGCGAAATCGGCCCTCGCCGCCATTCGGCCCACTCTCACCAGAGACTTCAAACCCCCACGAAGCACCGGAACAGCTATCTTGTGCACCCAAATTTTGATGTCACACCAAGGCACGGAACGTGCAAATATCAACATTTTCCTTTCCGGACCAGGTACTTTGGAACCGGGAAAAATTGTTTCGCCCAATGAACCAATCCGATCCCATCATGATGTGTCGACTCTTAAAGCACCCCACTACATTGCCGCCTCAAAATTCTACCAGGCTCTTTCCTTCGTTACTGCTGGTTACAGTATGGAGGATGCACCCTTAGCTACAACCAATCGGCGTAGAATTACTGATTTTTCATTCGACTCCTCCAAGCGAGGTCTGGCTGATATTTACTCTGGGTCGCTCGACCAGGTCGGTGTCTATGAAATGCGCCACTTATGTAAGGCTGGCTCGGGAACTATCACCGTCGATGAATCCTTCTCCTTACAGCATTTTAGATTGGCCTTGTTGAAGAACACGGAGAGAATGATTGCTGCCACAGTCAATGCGCAAGTGGCTGTATTGACATCCACGGGACTCAAGACGATCAACTGCCTTTCCTCTGGAACCGATTTGCCATCGCTGTATCAGGCCGAGAAACATCATCAAGCACACCACGACAAGATTTCAGATCTTGTAACCCGTTTCGAATCAAGCATGGGGAAACGCAATTTCACAAACAGGTGGTATATTGGTCGCATGCATCCAGATACAACATTGGCAGTATTTTTTGAAATGCTGACGGAGCCATCGGCTACTGCCCTAAACGCAGACAATGGTATCAAGCACATCTACGTCCAGTTCGTGACAACGTATACTCTCGATGGCAGACAGATGATGCGGGTGACCACGGTCAAGCGACCAACCACATTATACTATCTCTCGCAGAATATTGTCAAGCTCACGAACGGCGAACATCGTCTTGTCAATACGAAAAGCGTCATCATCAAGGAGACAAAGATGGTAGAAAGTTTCAATGCTGAGGCTGCCATGGTGCTCCTCACAAGATTAATGTTGGAAAAAATCGACACTCTGATTGGATACGAGTCCTTTGATGATGTGGTGGACAAAATCGATTCGGTGATTGTTCGGCTAACGAAGTTTTTTGGCGGGGCTAAGGTGGAGTTGGCATCGGCATCTAACCCCTACAGTGCTACGACACTCGTGACCATCAATGAGCGTCTCAAGCAACTCCCTGAATTGTCATACCATTTGCGAAGAAATCCCAATTTGGTGAAGATCTTCAACAGACTGCCTGACGAGACTGCAAGTGGACACCATGTGTTTAAAGCGGCTGCTTTGCAGTCCTCGCTCCAGATGATTCGGCCAACGTTATACAAAATAATTGACGGGCTGCTAAGGAAGGTCTTCTTGGAGGAGGAAAGTTTGCAGACTGACAGTCCAGCCTATTTTGTGTTAGATCTGTACTTCAGCATCATCATCTACTACGCAAAGGGCACTGGAACGGGTCTCGCTCTTCACAATTCTCAAAACGAGGACATAGTTTATGCAAGCCCTAATGGAGAATTAGGCGAAGTTTTGAAGGTTACTCGGTCTGAATTATGCAGGGAAAGAAGCTTCACTCCTCCAGTGATCTTGACCCAGACTGGCCATTCACAGGCAAGATTCCTCCTTTCAAGGCTAGCATCCAAAGAGGTTTCTCAACAAGAGACGAAGAAATCAAAATGGTGGTTCTTTAATTCTCTGCCTAAACTGATTGCAGATGATGTCTCTGTTGACGAATACACGAACGAGTTGTTGGAGAGGGTCAAGAAGTTCCTGGTCGAGAGCGATAATGACTAGTGGAAGGATTTAGGGACATAGGTATAACCAATAATTACATGTTCGTTCGGCGATAAACGTTGAAGTAAAAGTAACGTTACATCAACTTTGGAAAGTCGGCGTATTAATTCAAATCCTTAAGGAAAGCGATCACCGTGTTTATGACATCGGCTTCTGCTCCCTTCTCAGACTTGGCTCCCACGTTATGAGTCGCCCCACGAACAACCTTGGAGTGCTTGCTCCAAAACTGTGCTGGCGTGCTGGCCTGCCACTTTTGCACCAATTCGTCCTTGTTCACTCTGGCAGGAACAAACTCGTCGCTTCCACTGAAAAGCACTAATAGCGGAGTTTTAATGACCCCAAATGATTTATCATAGTCTTCAGATGTCAAGTAGGATGAGAAGTAGTCATCATCACCTCTCTCCCCCGCAAACGAATGGAATCGGTATGCAGTGCAAGGTGCTCCAAACGTCAACTTCGAAGCCCCAATCGGAAGTAACTCATCTGGTTTACCTTCTTCAATGTACTTTTTAGCAAGATTGAGGTAATACTCTAAAGAGTCCTTGGCCCCAAACTCGCGGAATGCTTCCGCATCGCTGATTGGAGCTTGCAATATGGCCCCATCTAGCGCTTTCAACTTATTAAATCCCAGGCTCATGCTGAATTTGCTGATATACTCAATTGTGTCTTGACATCCTGTTGAGTGGCCCATGAGAACAACCTTGGATTTGGAGGAGCCTCTGTGGGTCCTCAAGTACTCAACGAGTTGTCCCAATTCCTCAGCATCTCGCTGGACGGACCCAAATCCAAATTGTAAGTAAGATGAAGAAATCAACGCCTGTACTACAACCCATTTGGGTCCAAGAGCGGACTCCACTTCCAGGGCAAGCGGGGTAACATATGGAACTGTCAAGAAGCCATCGGCTAGCCCACCGATGAAGATCACAAAATTCTCAGGTTGGTAATCCTGCGGGCCGAACTCAATTGCTGTGAGCGACTCCGCGTATTTATGAATAGTGACCGAATGCATGGCTGTGGATCTTGAGATTGAGACATTCACGTGACCACTGCTGATAAGAGTTGAAGTACTATACTGGGGATGCAAAATCAGAATACGAGCAAGAGGTGTGAAAGTGGAAAATGGCCAAAATCACTTCATTGCCACTTTGGTCGCCTATGACGTGTCTGTCAATAATGTTATATAAGTCGCTTTGAAATGCGGATGTGACAGATTAGAACCAACCTCAGGTTTCAACACTTAAAACGATATGTCGTGCGCCACAGGAATACCCTCCGGTTCTTCGCAGTTACACCTTATTTCTTCGTTGTTTGCAATCTCGGAGAATGTTTCAACTTGCTAGCTCAATGTTCAAGCCCCTAGGTTTTACCACTCGCCAAATCATAGTAGGCCTTACGCTTCAGGGTTGGGCAGTAGCTCAGCCACCCCGCCCGTCGAGTGATTGAGTCCAACTTCGGGAATAAGCCTTGTGTTCATATTCATCGCATGTATAGTAGTGAACATCACTAGACAATGAAGTAACACGCAGTAGCCAAGGAACAACATTCGTGTTGTTCGTGTCGCTAAAATCAGGCGGGTCACGAAAATGAAAAGACGCTCAAATGGTGAAAGTTTCAGATTCACACGGTCCTGCTCGCGTTGCCGGAACTGTTCAAGTGGATGCAACCTCGACTCGTAAGCCGATCTATACGGGTTCTCTAAGTCGACGTTCGCTTTCGGCCGAAGGGTGCCTCGCGATTTCGTCTCAGAGCCTCCACTCATGGCTGCCATGTACCGCGTCTTTTCATACAAGTCCTCGTTATCAGCTTGCAAAGACTTGTTCCGTCTTTGGAGCTCAGCAACCTTCGAGTTGCTACGCCGTACCTCGTCTTCCAACTCTTTGTTCTTCTCCCTGAATCTGTCTCTCTGTTTAGTGATGATTGGCAAAATCAGCTGTTCTTCAGCCACTGGACCGTTTCTCTGCGACTGTTTCGTGACGATAGAAACAAGACTGGCTGTGTCGTTGAAGGCAGGCGCTTGTGTATCTCTTACCGCCTCCAAGTCTTGTTCAATCCGAGCATTGAGGTCACGAAGAGACTGCGCCTCCGCCTCTGCTCGAGAAACCTGGGAACTAAGATTCTGGATCTGCTCCTGGAGAGACAGGTCGCGAGACCTGAGCTCGGCAAGCTCCTTCGTGAGCGCTTTGTTGCTCTCTACAACAAGTGTGTTGAGACTGGAGTCGCCAGTTCCTTGGCCAATATCTATCTCATCTCCGAACTCGATCTGCCGAAGCAACACCAACTCGTGCTTGATTTCATCATAGTCAGCAGTGCGTGCGAGGTTCGCCTTGAGCGACTTGATTTCTTGCTCCAGACTGGAGATTTCCCTGCGGAGGCCAGCGATCTTCGCTGCGTTCTCTTCCCGAAGTTGAGCCATCGCAGACTTGGTCTGATCAAGCGAGGCCATGAGTAGAGCGTTCGAGCCATCCATTTCCGCCAACTGCGCGTCAAACTTCGCTTGCAACTCTGTGCTTCCTGCTGCCAGCTGCTCCTTAGCCAATTCGCGCCGAAGGTCCTCGTTTCTTCTCTCGAGTTCCATAACCCGTCTCTTCCATGTCTCGAGATCGCGAGTAGCAATGTCGAGCTCAGCCAACACTGCCGCCAGCGCACCCTCCTCTGCTCTTCCAACCTGCAGGTTGTGGCTATTGAGCTGGAGCGCCGTCACCTCGTTGCTGGTTCGGAGTTCCTCTATGGTGTCCTTGTAGGTTGCAATTTGGCGGTCATGCTGGATTTTGAGCGTCTCCCAGTTCTTCTCCTTCTCGTCTAGAAGTACTGTGAATTCGTCTTCTTTCGCTCTGAGACGTGCTGCGAGTGTTTCAGCGGCTTTCTGTTCGTTGTGGAGAAGGCGCTGTTTCAAAATCTCATAGTCTGCCTTGCGAGCCAATTCCTCACTCTGCGCGGCAACTTTGGCTTTCAATTCCAAATTGTCTGTTTGGTCTGCCACAGCATCAAGCGAATGCTCAAGAAGTGGGCGAGGGTCTGGAGCCTCGGCTATCGCTCTGTAGAATCCAAAGAAGTAGCCCTCAGCCTTCTTCTGCTTGGCAGATAACGAGTCAATGGTATTCTGGTAGAGCTTCAAGAGCAGCTGCATCTGCTGGAGTTTCTCTGCATCCTCCAACTTCTTGAACTCCCTCGTTTTGACGGCTAGATCCTTACGATCTGCGAGCGACTGTTTTTGCTCAGTTTTGAGTTCCAAGCCTTGTGCATCTAGAGTTTTTTGGAGGTTCAGTAGATCGACCTCCTGCCACGCTTGAAGTGCGTGGCCAAAGCCTCCACTCCGCTTGATGTCGTTCATGTTAACAATGAGTGCCGCTGGAACCTGCACCTGGGAAATGTAGGACCAGGCCAAGGAAATTGGGAGGAAGTGGTGATATCATTGTTTCCGGTCAAAACGCCTTTTTTTTTTTTTTGAGGGGAAATATGAGATAGCGGTTTGAGGTGGCACTTTCCTCCGTGCCTCGTCACTGTGGCTGCTGCTGAGGCACTAAGATGATAGCGACCGGCCGATAAAGAAATCACTCCTCCATCATTTTTATTTTAGTGTAGCGAAATCGACTACTTGTGTGTCTGTGTTGTGTGCTACAGATTTCTTGTTTTGTTTTCTAAGTCCACATTCTTTCGAACAATATCTACCAGTGTAGGTAGAATTCTCAAAAAACGTGAACATCTGCTCAGATGCAATGTCAAAAAGAAATGAGCAAAGAAAAAATCACTTTCAACAGCAGAAATAATCATTACTACATAGTTCCACTAGAAGGCTTCATCTTCCCCATCTTTGGTCCTTGGTCCACATCTTCGTTGACCTACCCAAGAAGCACAGCGTAGCGCACAGCATAGCGCAAGAACATCTCAGAATCTTTGACATCGGTCATGCTACAGCCAGTTCCCTGTATATCGAATTTAGAGGCTAGCTCCTACTATATTACACCAAATGAAAAGTGAGTTTATTAACACCGTGTCAGTAAACTTACTCCTCCTCCTCGGCGTCACCCTCGGTGTTCTTGCCCTGGTTTCTTCTCTTCACACGGCCGGCTCTGCCACCTCCGTAAGGAGAGTTAGGAGCAAAGTCAATGTGCTTCTGAGAGTCCAATCTCACCATGAAAGAGGGGATGTTGACAATCTGCTTACCAACAGCAATGTGTCTCTGGGAGATCAACACTCTGGCGTGGTGGATAGATCTAGCAAGACCCAACTTGAACACCTGAGTCTGCAATCTTCTCTCCAAGAAGTCCTCGATTCTCAAAGCCAAGACGTAATCGAGCTTCATCTTGTCCTCAGGCAAGACACCGACTCTGACCAACTTTCTGATCAAAGCGTTACCCTCGAACAATCTCTTCTCGTCCTTGTCGTCTCTGGTCAAAAGGTCACGGGCGGCTCTTCTGATCTTGGACAACTGGAATCCAATTCTGTAGATCTCTCTCTTGTTCTTGAGACCGTACTCACCAGCGAGCTTCAACTCAGCATCCAAACGAGCAGACTCGTAAGGGTTCTTGGGAGTGGTGTAAGTCTTCGAGTAAGTTCTAGGAGCACCTTTGGGTTAGTATAAGAGATAACAAATGATCTCCACTACAAAAGAGTAAATCCGAACCCGTAACAGCACGCCCCTATTATTAACCCTGTTTGGTATCTTTGGTAAAAACTTCCACCAAATATCAACGTCCCACGAGGTAGTTTATAGGTACAGACCTCCAGCATTTAAGCTGGCTGTCTGGCGTAACTGAAGTGTCGGGTGTTCAGTTACTCTTTTGAGATAGTGAGATATGCAATGAGGGCCCGAAACCTCTGGCATGTGCCGAACATACGTGGCATGGTAGTTGTTGAAGATAGATGCGGAGTGAGGAAATTTTCAGACTTATATAGGTTGAAAAATTTTTCGCGCCCACGGTGCAGGAACAACAGAAACATCTGGTGCACGGATGTGTCCGAGCCCTCATGCTGTGTGCACACCAGCATCACGAACCCTAAATCAACTAATATAGACATGAAATTCGTGGCCCTTATCAGCGGCGGCAAGGATTCATTTTACAATATTGCACACTGTATTAAAAACGGCCACGAGTTGTCTGCCCTTGCCAATCTCCTTCCAGAGGACAGAGATGAGGTCGACTCATTTATGTTCCAGACCGTGGGCCACAACGTCATTGCAAAGTATCTGGAATGCTTGTCGGTGCCACTTTATAGACGTGTGCTCACAAGAGGATCCACTTATGTGCAATTGGAGTACGAACCGACTCCTAATGACGAAATCGAAGACTTGTATGAACTACTCAAAGAAGTTAAGGAAGCGCACCCAGATATCGAGGGTGTCAGTTGCGGAGCAATTTTGTCACATTACCAAAGAACCCGTGTTGAAAATGTATGCGAACGTCTCGGGCTTACTGCTTTGGCCTATCTCTGGCAGAGAGATCAAAGTGAGTTGGTGCAAGAGATGTGTGCATACGGACTAGATGCTCGAATTATCAAGGTGGCGGCCTTGGGACTCAATCAAACGCACTTGGGCCAGTCGCTAGCCCAGCTCTCTCCGCTTTTACACAAACTTAACACCATGTACGAAGTCCACATCGCAGGCGAAGGCGGCGAGTTCGAGACATTGGTGATGGATGCACCATTTTTTAAGAAAAAGTTGGCAATTACAAAATCAGAAGTTGTTGCATTGTCTTCAGATACTTGGCATTTGAAAGTCGAGGTTGAGATTCATGACAAGGAAGAGGAAACGATAGTCGAGGTGGCTGTGCCATCTATTTTGGAGCCACAATTTGAGGACATCGCTGCAGATCAGCAGAGCTCGGAAGTCGACGGGCCTACAATTGCACCATCTCCATCGCTGTTTTCGCTTTCGCCGGTCATATCGCAAACCCACATCTCAAATCTCGTCAGCCCCATGCCAACTCTTGCATCTCAGACCAAGCAGATATTTGACCTGGCTTGTAACATTCTTGCCGCATCTGGGAAGAGCTTCCGAGACATTCAGCACACCACGCTTCTCCTAGCCGACATGGGCGATTTCCAGGATGTGAATGCCATTTATGGCAAGTACTTCAGCGGCTTCCCGCTCCCACCATCTCGTGTCTGTGTCCAGTCTGTTTTGCCTGACCCTTACAGACTTCAGGTGTCGTTTTCATTGCTACAGGGCTCCAAAAGCGGAATCCATATTCGACTGAGATCATACTGGGCACCACAAAACATTGGCCCTTACTCGCAAGCAATTGTCGACAACCAAAGACACAGCAAGGTGGCGTCGCTTCTGGGTCAGATCCCTTTACTTCCGTCACTCATGGAGGCTGCATCCTCTCGCCATGTGACGAACTCAGTGCTCTCTCTACAGCACTTATTTCGCGTCAAGAGTGTAGTCGGGGTGAGGCAGTTGGCACAGGTCACATGCTTCGTAACATCCACATCTCCCAAGTTGGTGTCACTGGTGTGGCTGAGTTATGTTGACCAGGTTGAGTTTGGCCAGGACTTCCTCAAGCGTTTGGTGATTGTTCAAGTCAGTGGATTGCCTCGAGCCTCAACAGTGGAGTGGGGAGGCGTGGCCTTCGAGAAAGTGGTTGATGAGCTTAGTGATGACGAGAATGAGGAACCCGAAGCAGCCCACTCTGAAGATTCTGTGGTGGTGAAAATGGGTGATAATCGATTTCTTGACGTCAGAATTCTGAACTCCTTTCAGGAGGTGTTCTCGCTTCTCACCGAGCCGGCTATAAGTGAGAAGTATGTTACAGTGATGACCTGCTTGGAAAACATTCACAAGTTGGCCAATCTGGGACTTCGTGCAGAGTGGATGCCTGTATTAAATGTTTTTGATAGCCAAGGCGAGCGCTGCGAGTTCGCTGTGGTTGTCCGGGATTGATAGATTAGGAGCAAGAATCGAAAAATAAATTAACCGTGAAAGAGATATTAAGCGATTTTCAGAAAGCACAGTGGTCTAAAGTCGGAAGAAATGATTTACTGACGTCCGAAGATGCGAGTGTTTCAACTGAAAGACTTCAAAGAGCACAGTAAGTCCGACTTACTCCTTCAAAGTTACAGCGGCATTTTTCAGAACCAGTTAGAATACAAGAGTCACATTTTCAGGACTCCAAGGCATTCAGAGTGTTTTATTTTGACTTGGTGTGCCGTCACCTCCCGGTCACATGACCTCTGCGATGAGTTGCAGTCTCATCACCAACCCAGGCCCAACACATAGACGTTCCACACAAATGCTATGTCGACTACGAAGTGCTCAGACCATTATTTCCCGGCGTCTGGTTTTTGTACTCTCCTATGAAAAGCGCAAACGCTCCCGTAACTCTAAGAAACTCACAGAATGGGCAGACAAAGACAATGACAGGCAGATTCGGCGCGAGAAGCGAGATCTCGAGAGCCAGCTCAAGGGGTTGAGAAACCTCACCAAAAAGGTATCTCACATGATCGAAAAGAAGGATGCTGCCCTGATCGAGGCCTCCGCTCAGAAGTCTGCAACAATCGAGCCAACCTACGACAACGACATAGCTTCGGAAAGACTTCTGCAGATTGCAGCAGCGGAAGCTTTTGACCCCAAAGGTAAATCTCTTGCAACACCTTCTGTCGACTTACCGCTATCGATTCAGAACAAGTTAGGCGTGGCGCTCAAGTTTTTGGTTCCTCACCACCAGAACTGGGAAGTTGTTCTCGGACAACTTCGACTTGAAAATGGCTTTGATGGTATCGCGCCAGTGGACATTCGAAAGATGATATATCAAATTCCGAAGCAACAGCTACGATTGCTCTTTCCGGTGCTCAAGGAAATGATGGCCGAAGCAAAGGTGCCAGTGTCTCCTAAAATCCTCAACCAATATCTCCAGAGTATTGTGAATGATCGCGACATTGATCTTCAAGAAGTCGAGGAAGTTGTGCACCAAATCAAACTGGTATCCAAAAAGGGAAAGCTCTCTCGTGACACCCTAGAGGTGCTAATAAAGGCGTACGGCAAAGCAGGCCTGGTTGAAAAAATGAACGAAGTTGTTGCGCTAATGAAAACACAGGGTCTCCAACCTTCACCGAATGTCTACTCTAACGTTCTTAGGTCATGTGTCTATACTATTCCAGACCACAAACAGGCGGTAAAGATGTTTGACCTGATGAAATTTATTGCCGGAAACATGGCACCAAAAACTGCAGAGTATCAAGACATAATAGTGTCGCACGTTAATAACGATGAGGTCGAGCGAGCGTTGGATTTGTATGAAGAGATGTTGGCTAACAAGATTGAACCCAACCAGGAAATCATGGTGGCACTTGCGCGCGGGTGCACATCGCGTGTTCCACTCAAAGCAAAAGCGTGGGAATTCATGTTTGAGATTTACAATAGGCGGTGGACACCGAAGTTACCGACCTTGGGATATATGCTTTACTTGGCTGCCAAAGATGGGGATCTTGCTCTATCGCGAGCTTTGTACCTTCTGCTCAGCAAGATGGAGGCCACATCACCAAGAACATTTTCGTTTCTCCTCATGGCGTACTCGCGTCACTTGACCGGAGACTCGAGCCAAATCTTGGCCATCACAGCTTCAGAAACAGGGCGGACATTCCGCCGGAATATGCTTCAACAGATCGAGTACTCAGAGTCAAACATTCCCTTCCTTCCACGTGTGATCCATACGCCACAAGAGATATTGGCAGAAACAAGTGCCCTAATGGCCTACGTGCTGCAGACCTCTCCCAACCATGTAAATATTGAGAGTGTCAACACCTTCCTCAGTGTGGCTGCCCATTCACTGCTTCGCGATTTTATCGATAGGTACGAGCAATTTACTTATCTTGACAGAAGAGGAATCCCTCGGAAATCAGAAGTCGAAGTTCTAAGCCCAGATATCTTGGACGAGTTCATTGAAGACGGTAAGAAGCTGGAAGACGGTAAGAAACTGGAAGAAGAGAACTTCACCAAAAGCCCAATCTTGCGACAAACGTCTGGCTTCAAAGTGGGCCGCTCGACAGTCACCTACATAGTTGCTCTCAAGGCTGCTGCCAAAGGCGGAAATTACGCTTTTGCGCAAAGTATCTGGACAGAGCGCGGTGAATTTAGAAAGTCAGAAGCTTTCCGCTCCATCCCTAAGAGCCAGAGAGAGAAAGAGGATTTTGCTTTTGCTGCTGAGATGGTCGCTAGTCTCACAAGGCTCAAGTTGCTCGATGATGCTTTAGCCATCTTGGTGAGCACAGAATATCAGTTCAGATGGACTTGGAAAGAGTTGCGAGGCTTATATGAAGCTGCTCTTGGAGTTGGGCACCAAAAGGTGGCACAGACCGTGCGTGGAGTGGTTTCTCGTGCTCAAGTTCACTTCGAGGGCAAGATCAATAAGAGTGATTACCGTCGATACGTTGCCGAAAGGGGATATTAATGTAAATAGGAAAAGCAGATCATGGGCGATGCAAAAGCGCTCGATTGGAAACAGCCTGTACTATACTCTATATTTCTATGTTCACGGATGCTAACTATTTACATACAATTCCAATGACGCCTGGTTTCAAAATCACCTTGAGGATTGCCTTGCCTTCGACATGGGGCTTTACCTCGCTCAAACGAGAAACGTGAGCCACAACATCTTTCTCGCCCATTTCAATAAGCGACTTTTCTCCCACGAAAGTGGTGAGTTTTTTACCGTTCACCATG
This sequence comes from Hermanozyma aechmeae, assembly GCA_030583085.1. Lineage (NCBI taxonomy): Eukaryota > Fungi > Ascomycota > Pichiomycetes > Serinales > Metschnikowiaceae > Hermanozyma > Hermanozyma aechmeae. Next base: position 458,278 of record JAJMHA010000006.1, on the reverse strand, counting down.
ACGGTGAATTTTCCATGAGGGGACTCAATGATCAGGCTCTGTGGATACAGTTCGTGAAGTATGCTCTGCCATTTCTGCCCCAAGCTTGTAAGTAATCGCTCCCAGCACTCTTCTGCGACTGCAGGAGTAACAGGACTCATCACTATCAACAAAATTTTGTAGGCTGCAAGCAAATTCTCCTTTTTGATTGTGGTTTGTGAGGCGAGCGCGTCCTGAAGGTAGTTTGTCATTTTCATGTAGTCGGACACGATGGTGTTAAAAGACAAATCCTCATCGATCGACTTTGCAATCTTCTGGGTAAATGAAGCAAACATGTTATGCAAAGCAATCTCTTCATTTGTCTCTAAAAGGAGACCATCTGATTTCAAGGGCGCAAATGAAGCTTTAAATTGACGAGGCTTCACAACTTCAGATCCCAATCTCAACACCTTTTTGAGCCACCGTTGAATTCCCAGGATGTGACTCTCATTCCAATTCAATACGTCACCGACAGGGGCAGCAAACAAGATTTGTGCCCGAACGGCATCAGCTCCGTATTGACCTATGGACGTTACAGGGTCCGTACCATTGTACTTTGATTTTGACATCTTTTCGAATGTAACAAGCGGATCCTCTCCAGAAGACTTGATCTTAGGACCACTCGATGTGAAAACAACTTCGTCAGGCTTCAAAAAGGCACCGCTCTTTGGGTCAGTGTATGTCTTACCATGAACCATACCCTGGGTTACCAATTTTCGAATAGGCTCACCCTTCAGCTGGGATCCATCCCACAATCCGCAATCAGCCAAAAATTTGGAGACAAATCGGGAGTAAAGAAGATGTAGGATTGCGTGCTCCACTCCTCCGATATACGTGTCCACTGGCATGATTTTTGAAGCCTTATCGTAGTCGAAAATGCGATCGGCATTTTTGGCATCTGCATATCTAAAGAAATACCACGAGGAGTCGATAAATGTGTCCATTGTGTCAGTATCGCGTTTGGCTGGCCCATTACATTTGGGACACTCCGTATTGACAAATTCATCAAATTTTGCAAGCGGACTTCCTCCAATGAAGCTGGCTCCTTCGATTGCGGGAAGCGTGACGGGCAAATCCTTGTCGGGTACAGGGACTTCTCCACAATCATTGCAGTGAATTATAGGGATTGGAGCGCCCCAATAGCGCTGTCTGCTGATGAGCCAATCTCGAATCTTGTAGTTCGTTGTTGGCCCTCCAAGCAGCTGTTCGGAGAGAATCTTCGCCAATTTCTGTGCCGCCTCCTCGGAGGATAACCCATTGAATTCTCCTAAGGATCTACCTCCAGGAAGATCGCTAGACAAGAAGCCGCCCGCACCAGTGTCAATTTCCGAACAGTCAGTCTTCCGAATTGTGGGAATTATCGGGTCGTTGGGAAAATGAGTCCGCCAAAACTCCATATCACGTTCATCATGGGCCGGGCACCCCATTACTGCACCAGTCCCATACCCACTCAAAACATATGGTGCGACGAACACGGGGATATTGTAAGTCTCTGGGACAGAACCGCTTGTAGATAATGGCATACTTACGCAAAAATCAAGCTTGTAGCCAGTTTTGGAAGTAGGGTCGTCCAGTGATTCTGTGGCTTCAACAAACTCTGCAAGCTTGCGATCATTTCTTTTTAACTTCTCGACCAACGGATGCGAGCACGATAATGCCAAGAACTGAACTGAAAAGAGCGTGTCCAAGCGAGTGGTAAACACGGTCAAGTTTCCCATTTCCTGAGACCTGAAAACAACATGGGCTCCTTGGCTTTGACCGATCCAATTTCTTTGCATGGCCTTAACTTTGTCTGGCCAATCAAGGTCCTTGAGGTCCTGCTCAAGTGCGGCGGCATATTTGGTGATTCCGATGAACCACTGTTCAAGGATTCGTTTCTCAACCTTGGCACCAGATCTCCAACTGCGACCCTGCGCATCAACTTGCTCGTTTGCAAGTACAGTTTGATCGACAGGATCCCAATTAATCTCAGCACCTTTTCGATATGCTAGGCCGTTCTCGAACATGAGAGTAAAGAGCTTCTGGGTCCACTTGTAGTAGTCGGGCGACGAGGTGTTTACTTCACGATCCCAGTCAAAGTCAGCCATCATGAGCTCCATCTGGCTTTTCATCTTCGCAATATTTTGTTCAGTCCAGACCCCGGGATTAATTCCTCTCTCCACAGCGGCATTTTCGGCGGGTAACCCAAAAGCATCCCAGCCCATTGGGTGCACCACATTGTAGCCACGAAGGCGCTTGAATCTTGAAATAACATCGCTGATTGTGTAAACACGCTGATGGCCCAAATGAAGCGTTCCAGAGGGGTACGGGAACATGGAGAGGCAGTAGAAGGTCTCTTGAGATTTGGAGCCCTTTGCCTTCTTGGGGTGAAGAGACCTACCGGGAAACTCTCCTTTCCATTTTTCTAGCCATTTTGTATGTAGCTGACTGAGTTGAGGCTCGGGTTTGCTTGTAGCGAAGAGCCTGGCGAGTCTCTGATGTCTAAGGTGGGACATGAAGAGTGGAAAGATATATTATGTGCAGGAAAACACAACACCAGATCCAGAATTTGAAGTTTGAGTCCACGTGAGGAGCTTGGAAACAAAATGTAAGCGTAGAGTAAGGAGTTTTGCCGAGGTATTGGATTCGATCACACACATGTGTCCGCCCCTTAGGTGCTTCGTAGTATTGAGATCGTTAGTGTCAGATCAATTTTGTTTCGACTCCATTAGCTGCCGCACGCTCGTGAATAATAATTCTGCGAGGCCATTGAAACCAACTGCTTCCATGTTGCGTAGAACGCTCACTTTCAAATCGTAGTAGCTGAGTGAGAGCCATGCGGAGTCCAGATCCAGCAAAAGTCGGGCAACCGACGATTCGGATATCGGTCCAGGGTGACGAGTGGTAATGTCCTTGGTTGAGTCTTCGAGTGCCCAGATCAGCTCAGCGCAGAGATAAGAGAAGGCAGGATTCTGGACAAGTCCTCCCATGTGGCTAAGCTGAATTATGTCAGAATGACTGAAGTAATTGAGAGCAACCAATTTCTGGGCAAATAGCTCGTTGAGGAACATTCCGCGGCTGAATGATGCTGGATCAATTTTGAACGCCATGTCTCTCCAAATGTAGTTAATGCAGTCGGTTATATAGATATTTCTGAGTTCTAGCGACTCGTGGTTGGTGAAATTGACATTTTTCAAATGGGCAAGATATCCCAAGAGCTCGGAGACAACGAGCGGATTTGTACAGACAAGTAATTGGTAGACAAATGTTGGAGAAGGAACGAGCCAGGCGTGTCCTCCTTTGACGGACCGCAAAGCGTGAAGTAGCAATGTAGATGCCAATTTTGCCTTGAGAGTAAATTTGTTCCAGTGCTCCGTAATGAAGGTGAAGATCTGAGGAACGACCAGCGCTCCAACAGCATCATTGCCATCCAGAAGCTCTTTTTTTAGATACAGAGCTAACGAAAGGATGACGGTGCTGACTTCGTCTCTGTCGAAATTGACGAGATTGAGAATATTCGCAATGATCTTGCTCGAGTCGTGTTGGGAATCCAAAAACGTTAATAGACTGGCTGCCTCGGTAGCTCTCGCATCTCTCAGACTCATGTACAGAACAAAAGCCTCATGAAATTTATAAAGCCCTCCAGATTGACCAAATTTAACGAGTTGCGAGAACGCTAGTAGAGATCTATGCTGAATTGGTGCTAGGATGTGGTAGCGGATGCCGTAGTCCAACTTCTTGAAGACTTGCTCATTTGGAGCGGAAAGTAGAAGACGAAATACAACATACATGTCCGCCAAGCCAAGAGTGCTCGGCGTGAGCACGGAGACAACAGCAGTGGGGTTGAAGATCTCAATTTTCTCAAATGACTCCACAAGTTTCTGGACAGAATTCACTGCCGAGAGACTGATACGGCCCTTATGCAATGCTCCCATATTGTATTGAGCCGTAGGTTCTATTCGTCTCTTCTTGACAAACATCACCTTGAATCGGGAGAATGCTCTTTTCATGTGTGCTCTCACTTTGACGGATCCTGCAAGTTTCCCATAACCTGGGAATCCCTCAAGAACGTCAAATTGGACCACACCAGAGCCTTCTCTTAAGGACGGAAAATCTCCGTCCTTGAAAAATCGCCGGAGATTTACCCCCGGAAGTGCGTGCTGATAATGTGCTAAGAGGGCCTTCAAAGCTGAATCAAACGGGAATTTGACGGCTAGTTTAGCCACCAAATTGATGTGCCACGGCTTTGTAGACTCACATTCGAGGTCTGCAAGCACAATAAGCGTGACAATACTGGGCCGGGTAAACTCATAAGAAAGAAGCCCGTACAAGATGGGTAACAGCGCTCTCAAATATGCGATTGCCTCGTCTCCAAAGATCGGTAGAGCAGCGATGAGCCATTGAATAAGTTTAGTCTGAACTGCAAAAGGGAGACGTTTCAGCTTCTTTTGATTCCCTTTCACGTAGTAAATTTCAGGAGTCCCGACTGCAGCCAATACACGTAGCATCAAATCGAAAGGTAAATGCGAGTCACTCCCAGGTACTATAGCATTTGAAATCAACGTTGTCTTCGTGCTTATCGGAAGCTGGGATTCGAATATGAGATTGAGGACCAGATCGAGCTCGTGGGGCTGGAAACCATCCTGAGCTGCCAATCGCGTCAATTCGTCCATAGCATCATGAGCATCTTGACCACCCGTTAGTAGCAGCAGCACGGCTGGTGCAAAGGTGCTCTTTTGGTGGGACATCGATGGTATAAACAAAGGCACGTGACCTGAAGAGAACGCGGTCGGAGATGGGTAGGAAAAGTGAGAACGGCATTCTGAGCGAAATCGAGAAAAATTGAAGAAACTGAATGTATTGCAATCTCACTCTACTCATATGTGTGTCATCTGCATTCGTTATTTGGTGGAGATTCTCGCTGGAAAGATATCTGCAAACGTGAGTCTGCAAGGCTCACTCGAGAGATGAAGGGAGCAAAACATCGCGGCAATTTACCTAGAATTATCAAGGAAATCCTCCGCGATACGAAATGCCCTCTATCATTTCACAAGCCACCATTCTCACCTTTTCAAATTCCTCCGGCTTCTCTATACCACCGAACACCACGGTCAAAGCTCACCACGCAGAGACCCTCGTTCGTGTCACCTCCAGCGCCGCCTCTGACTCCCCTCTTTATGAACGCAACGCCGCTGCATATGCTTAAGTCCACGTTGTCCTCAACAGCCGGAGTATCTAGGTCGGTAGCAGAGATCTGAATGGTGGCTTCTCTCTCTCTCAGCTCAATATTCCACACACGGATGCACTTGTCAAAACCCGCGCTGGCCAACAAGCTTCCGTCTTCGTTGAAATTAAGGGCCATAACCCAACCTTCATGGGCGAACCCACCAATGGTGGTTTTTGCGGAGTGGGTCAGTGCAGTTAACGACCCAACATTCTCTCCGAATTCCACGTCGTACAAAGCTATAGACCCGGCAGACTGATTGTCTCTGGCGACGGCCAAAAGTGTGCCGCCCGGAGAAAATGCAATTGCTCTTGGGACTGACGAGGACGTCGGTCCGCTTACAGTACGCACATCAGTAGTGTGGAAAGTGAATGTTGGTTTGAGCGAGTCCAAACTGAATATCACTACATCGCCGGACGTGTACCCCACAGCGCAAAGCGTAGAAGTTGGCGAAATCCCCAAAGAGTTGGGGAAGCTTGTACTGCTTGAGGCATGAAGAGTTCCAACCAAGTCGCCCACGCTTATTGTGACATCATTTTCAGCACTTCCAGCAGTCACAGTGAGGTTGAAGACATCAGTGGCCCCATTCGCTCGAGTGACTACGAACAAATCACGTTGAGATCTGGGATCCTTGTAATAATCGGGGCACCAAAAATCATTGGCAAACTTTTTTCCAGTGTCGAGTTTGGTCAATGTGGCCACGTCGTCGTTGACAAAGTAGTAAAATATGATCGACCCATCAAAAGCAGCAAACGCTAGAAGAATAACTTTCGTGGTGGAATTCGCCGGCGTATTTTCGTAGACGGCCACGTGATGAAGTCCGATCTCATGGATCATGTGTTTAATGACATGTTCATTTGGCTCGTGGCCCTCCTCCTGTTTGTTGTCCCAGAAACAGGCGTAACCATCACTGGATACTGTAACAGTGTATTTGTTGGTAATTGTAACTCCAGAGATATCCAGCTCATGAGCCAGGGATGCTGTGGCTGTGGTTATGTACTGCTTGCCCATGCTGTGATGAGTGGAGGTGGATGCGCGGAATGTGAAATGACAAGAACAAAATCTTCAATGAGCAGGATTATCGATGTTTTCTTGACAAATGAAATTTATCTGCATTGCTTTCGCTAGAGGTAGCGTACTATTTTTCAAACATTGTTGAAGTTGGCGTTGGAAACTTTGGCTCGACTTCTGACCTCTCCTGCCTCCAACCAAGCAGTGCTGTTGGTATTTGCAGCTATACGGTCCAAGGTTTCTCCAATTCACAAAATAATGATGGAGGTATGCGAGCTTTTGAGGAAGTTGTTGGAAGTTAGATCGCATCGACATCGTGTTGAAGGCGACACATTTTGCAGCTTCTCGCCCACGAGCAGTCTTAATGCAGCGACAGAACGTCCTATTGCATCTTGGAGTTTCCAAAACCAATTGCGTTGAGCTTGAATCTTGTGAACCCGCTATTTTGAATTATTTGCCTTCGTGAACTCACACCCTCATTTGTACCCACAATTATAACAGCAGAAACTTCAGCTACCGTATTGAATATTCATATAGAAAGTCAAGCGCAAAGCCAAGTGCCAATGAGAAAATTCTTTGGTAAGGCAGAAACGTCGTCCTCAAGCGAGTCGGGAGAATCACAAGAAGTGCCGCCAGAAGCGCTTAACCAGAAAGCTGAACAGCGATATTTTTTCAAGAATCCCTTACGCCAGCAAGTTCAAACTGTGGCTATGGTTCCTGACCCATTTGGTGGCAAGCTGCTGTTAAAAAAATCCCGCTCATTCCCCATAAAGTTGAGTTCTCAAGCCCTGTTCCCTCAGAGCAAATCGGTACATTTTGAGGAAGAAACAGAAAAGAGCAAAACCATTAAAGGATATCCAAAGTCACCAATTCCAGAAGCAGAAATGCTGTCTTCTGTATATTCTACTTCCTCTATTGAGCCTGATGTCACTGCCGAAGAAGTGACGCAGAAGGTGCGTGAGTCTTTGGCACAGATATTTGACCCTGAAGTTAATCAGGATGAAGAATCTTTAAAACAAGAGAGTGATTCGTACGGGGTACTTATGGCCATTTATGAAAAGGTCAGCGAATTACTGCAGAGCCCTATGAAGAAGATAGAAATGGGTGAATTCGATTATTTACGCAGTGAGATCTTTAGAGCGTTGGAAATAGTTCTGAGCCGATTAAAAAAACAGGAAACAAAGATCCTGGCGTCTCGCTTTCACAAAGACCGGGGCGAAAGTGCTCGCAGTAAGGAGCTTGAACATACCATTGAGAGACTCAAAGTTGAACTCAGTACAGAGAAAGAAAAATTCAGCGTCGAGCATTCCGACAGGCTTAGAGAGCAGGTATCACATGAGAAGTTCCAGGCGCTGACTCTCCGCAGTATTAGCGATCTTGAAGAGTCAGCAGCAATCAGAGAAAGAGAATCACTTGAGGCTATTGCGGAGATCGAAAAGTTGAAGAGAAAGGGAGAAGAAGACCAAAAACTGATTCAGGAATATATAAGGGATCTTGAGGTGAAAAAGAAACAGCTAGCCAATGACGAATCTTGTCGGGCGCTGGAAGTGAGTGAGTTGGAAAAGCAGCTCTACGAGGCGAGAGCGAGAAATGCAGAAGCAAAAGATGATATTGAAGAGCTTATGAATATCCAAAAGAAGGAGATGTCAAAGTTAGTGGCTCAAATCGCCGATTTTGAACGCACTAACCTCCAGCTAAAGCAAACCAACTCCGAGTGTTGTGAAGAACTCAGCAACTTCAAATCGCGCTTGGCTCATCTTCAAATGCAAATGCAAACGGCAACCAAAACGATTGGCCAACTCAAGAGAGACCTCGCTACACTGCAGGCCAGAGAAAACCAAAAAGCGGATGAATTTGATGAACATCGGCGCTCTAACCACGTTGCGATGGAATCACTCAAATGGATCGTTCAGGCAATGTCAGAAGTTGTCATTCCGTTGCTACACAAGGAATCTGCGGAGCATTTTCTCCTCGTATTCCATGACTTTGCGGATATGCTGCTCCTCCAGCCGTGTCACATCCTGACATTTCGAATGATTAGTGCGTTCTTCACGGAAGCAATCTGTGGGTTGACACAGTTACATGCGCAAAGTCAGGACAGGCTTATGCAAGAAATCGACTCTCACTTGGATTTCCAGAGATCTGTTATGGGCGTGTTTTCGAAATTCGCTCGACAATTTGCTCCCAGAAGAGGAGCCATACAAGCATACAAGAGAAGAAGGGCAAAATAAATTCGACTGGTTACAATTCAATTAATCTCTTTACATAGCGAGGTCGTTCTGATAAACTTTTGCGCGACCTTGACTACGGCGGCAATCCACAAAAGCTCCATTATTGAATAGGCAATCCGAAAGCAGAAGAATCATTTTTTATCACACGAGCACAGGGTTTTAGCTCAACTAAATACCAAAAATCCCTATCACGAATCATTTATCAATGCATCATCTCAAACTGCTCAAATGGCCGCAGTGGTGGTTTCACAAAGCTGCTTCCAAGGTGAGACCCAAAAGAGCTTTTCGTATACGCCGGCGTGACAAGCTTTGGTCAATTATATTTGCGAAAACACTGTACACGCAAGATCCTATTACCCTAGATTCTCAAGAGAACTTGACTGCCCTTAGGGAAATGAGAATCGGCTGGATGAATGAGCTTCGGAGCCAGAGCCCGCCCCTGAGTGCAACAGCAAATGCAAATATTCCCAAAAGCTTGCGAGTTTTACATCATATGGTTCCTGGCGGCACCACGACGGAGATTTCTGCTGTGAGTACAGAGAGAAGATGAGTCTTTGTCAGTGGTGACCGATAAATACAAGAATTTCCTGTGGAAGCGCAAGAGATTCTAACATAGGAAGCATGAGAAGGTGCTGAAATGCCTAGCACTGAATTTAGGTTCTTATTAGTTCAATAAAAGAGAGTGAAGAAGCTCCCGAAGCCTCGAAATCTCTAATAAATGCCTCGTTGACGAAGTCAAAACAGCAGCCTGCGCAGCAGAGGCAAGTACAATTACAAGCAAGTGTAGTAGGAATTGAAGATTGCATCAATTTAATCAGATTTTGCAAATTGAAAACAAAAAGACATCTTTTTTGCCGTGAAACTCAGAGCAAATACTGTATCCATCGCGAGCGGCGTGCACACAACCAAACCACCATGGCCAGCTTCAGCGGCAGCTTGAGCCAGCTCAACGTGTTCTCCATCCGAAATAAAAACAATGTTCACATGGCTTGTAAGAGCAATTACCAGCTTTTCGTGAGCGACGGAAACGTCATGCGGACTGCCTTGGTTGACCCAGGAAAGAACTACTTCAAACTTTTAAAAGACTCCACTGATTTTGACGTCAAGGACTTGAAAATTAACAGACTGGAAACTTTGCTTGCCATTATTGGTGATGAGCAAATCAAGATTGTTTCGATCCGGTCTCAACCCTCCTTTGCTGAAACTTCCATCTGGTGGGATGCAAAGGCCATGCTGCTTGGCCAAATTCAAGGAGATGTGGTGGCAGCAGCATGGCACCCGGCTATGTCTAGTGGCTCAACTTTAGTGGTTTTAACGAGCGTGGGCATTTTTCTCTACGACGTGGCCACGAGTCTTCTTTCACCTGCCAGAGCCGTCAATTTTGACGATCAAACGCCGAACTTTGTTGGCTTCTGCTTTGGGCTGGCTGAGAACTTCGCCGGATCTATGACATTGTACTTGCAGGCCGAATCAGGTGCATTATACGCGATATTTCCCTTTGTTGCTCACAATTCGCCAATTCTGGCCACCAAAGAGCTGGTGACTGAATTCTTAGGCGAATGTGCCGAAGCACAGGCTGAAATAGAGAAGAAATTTGCTCCTGCTTTTGTCGCTACATCCAGGCTTGCTGAGGTTCGGCGGCAGACGGCGTTTGCTGAGTTTTTTGCAGTGCAACTACTGAAGCCTGCCATCTCCGAACTCAACGAGGAGGGGGAACTACAGCTCTACCACAATGCCGAGATTTTCGATGATGTCATCCAAGGTCCCATTGCGAATGTTGGCCCTCTAGATGATATTCGACTGGTGCCTACAAACTCGCGAGTGCTGGTGTTATGCGCAGTCAAAGGTGGTGAAAAAGTCACTTTTAATTACCTCGCTCAACTCAAGCCGCTTATTGCCGCTTACTCTAAACCGGGCATCCTAAAAGAACCTCGTCTCCCTGATTCGAAGGAGACAGCAAAGAAGGATCAGAAATATCGACCCCTGGCGCGCGGATTTGGCTTCGTTGTGGACTCAGATGACGATGACGTTGAATCGGAGACTTCGAGACTTGATGAATACGCTGAGGCGATGCAGCACTACAACGAAGAACTAGAAAAATACAAATTCGAAGTGAAGCTTACGGATTTCGTGGAGACCAATTTCGGCTCTTTAACAGTCATTGCAAAAGACGTCATAGCGGGGCATTCTGATCTGAGTGCTTCGTTTACTGACTCACAATCATCAAGGATGACCGTTTCAACGGGAAACAATATTATTGTCGCCGAAACAAAAGATGCAATCGCCAATATTTGGGGTAACTTCCAGGTGGCATACACAAAGCACAAGACTTACAACGCAGTTGCCCATTTACAGCTTGAGGACAAGGTCCGGGACACAGGAGAGTACGTAATTGCGATTTCCCCAGGCTGTGCTACCCAAGTCATCGGTTTGAACCCCCCAGAAGCAACGAAGAAGGCACATGTCATTGCACCTGATTCAGCAAAACTGGGCAGCAAAATCAGTGCGGTAGCAGACGTTGCGGCTCTTCATTCCCAACTAGCAACTATCCAACCGGTGCAATTGCAAGTTCCAAAATTGGATGTCACAAGCCCAGAGACATTAAAGTACACCCTAAAAATCAGGCAAGAACTAGCATCTGCTTTTATGGATGCTACGATGTTCCTTTTCAAGTTTCAAATCGTTGCGCAGACTCAGTACAATGAGCTCCAAAACCAACTTGAGTCCGTGGCTAAACAGATAGAAAATTTATCCAAGGGAGCTCAGTTTGATCGCATGACTACAAAAATTGAAGTTCTCCTTGAACGACTCGAGCAATTACGTTCCCGTCAAAGCATGATCATATCAATTACAGAACGGAAAATCAGAGCAATCCATGCCAGCGTGAGCCTCCCTCTTTCGGACGAGGAAAGGGCATGGTTCAAAGAGCTTAATCTGTTATCTACTGCGATATCAGGATCATCCGAATCGATTGAGGCTCAATTCGAGAACGTGAAAAGTCGATTCGACCAGATGGGTTCGATGTCTCGAAACAAGAATTCGAAAGAGAGTACCGAGTTAGGCAATGAGCGAAAACTACTATCTGGCCCATTTTCAAGACTCAAACTCTCTCTCGAGGCTCAAAGCAAAGCGATCAGCAACCTCAAGTCGCAGGCCTCTGAGTTGACCGTCATTGCAAATGATGGCATTTTACGGAAAAATTTGACATCTATTGAGTAATATCATCGATGAAGTCAAGCAACGTCTTTGCGCAAAACTCATTCTTCCATTTAGTGAGATCATAGTTGTAGTCGATAGATTCGCTGACGAACAATCCTACGTGAACTCCGTCAATATCAATGGCAATTCTCTCAGGGTGTGTTTGCTTGAGCTTCGATTTCTCGGCAAAACGCAAAATCTCGTCGGAAAGAATTTCGTTATCACCAAACAATAAGAGGAACTTACCCTCGGAGATCAACGGAATACTATCCCAATTGACCTTATCTGCGTTATGCTCGATGTTCACCTCGACTGAGTCATTCAAAGACTTGTCGTTCTGAATGTAGGTCTTACCGAGATGTTCGGCCAAGGTGGAAGAGAAGAAGTCCACGCCGTTGAAACGCTTCACAGATCCACCATAGCCTTGATTGGACACATTGAGATATGGAGAGATTGCTACGGCTCCAATTGGCCAGCTGACATCCTTGCCCCTTTTCAGCAAGGCAATTAAGTTGTTGATCACTAGGTTGCCGCCTGCGGAATCACCCATGATAATGATATTGGAGTACCCTTCGTCCACTAGCTTGTCATAGATACTGATGGTCTCGTTTATCTGCTGCGGATAATAATGGCCCAGAGAGGTAAGACTATAGTCGACCAAAAGAATATTCAAATCTTTCCCTTTCGATTTTTGAACACGGTAAATATTGGCCAATGCTTCAATGTGTTTGTCCATGAGTTGCATAGCAAAACCGCCCCCATGGATAAAGAGGAGCACAGGATCAGTTTTGATAGTCGAGTTTGCCAACCAGACGCTTTCGGGAGTGAAATAATTGTCGTTCTCGGTGAAGACCCTGGCGTATTCGGGAAGATCACCGTAGCTGGAAGCGTGCTTTTTTAACATTGCTCGAATTGATGACGGCGCTACCATATCCTGAATCTTGAGGTACGGCCCCATATGCCTGAGGAAACCACAATGGAGCGTTCTCCAAAATGAAGATTTGATTGCGGCATTGGTGAAGGTGGTCCCTACTGTGAAGTATTGGACAGTGAGCCACGCCAAGGCGGCGGGAAGAGTAAGAAGACCAGAAATAACGCTCAAGCTTGGCATGACTTGATAGTAATTGAACTGAGTAGTTAGGCGGTGTGGGCGACAAGGGGTGATTTCCGGGTTATGCAATGTTGGGGAAATTGACGTATCTATATGCAGTACGATAAAGAGGCCCCGCTCAAACCCCGATCTCGATCGAGATCGGGTTCCTAGTTCGGATTTTTGTGCGAGCCTTCAGCAACCAGATGGACAACAATCATTTCACAAACGTGTCAGGTTGAAGATGTCCCACGTTTACGATGGAGGCGGGGGAGGTTTCTGTGCAGGCGGGGGAGGCGGTTTCAATGCACTAGGGGGAGGCGGTTTGGCGGCGGCCGGCGGAGGAGGCTTAGCATCCAGCGGTGGAGGCGGCTTGATACCAGGTGGAGGCGCTGAACCCTGCAGAGGATAAGGAGGGGCGTCGGCCTGGAATCGAGCAGGAAGCGGGCCTGGCGGGGGAGCCAGAAAGGCACCATTTGAAGGCATTGGAGGAGCCTGCACTGGGCCGCTTATGTGCTCGCCGCGCTCGTGCCCCGCTGGAGGAGGAGGAGCACTGAGATTTGAACCATCGGCATGCCAAGGCGGCAAGCTCTGGGTGTCACGTGCCCGTTTCCACGGCGGGAGTTCCTGGTCAGTGCTTCTTTTGGCTGGAACATACGAAGAGCCGAGATCTCGTTGCGGCGCCGAATATTCTGGCGTCACGCTGTCGCCCCGATGCTTACAGTCACGTGAGTAGTGCCCCACCCCTCCACAAATCCGGCAAACGATGCTGGTGACATCTCTTGTGGGGCGCAGTGTTTGCAGAAACATCTCAGGAGGCACAAAGGGCTTGCTCTCACGGAGGGTGCCGTTGAGAATGGCCAACTCGCGAAGCTGGTCCCGCTTGAGATCGTTCTGGCCCTCGGGGCTGGAGATGGCCTTCTCAATTACTTCTTTGGTGAGCTTGATAGCTAATTCAATTTTGGGAGTCGTGTCGGCGGTGATGAGCACATGGAGCTCTTCGCTCATGTGGGGCTCACGCAGCTTGCCATCTTTCACGGACCCTTTGCCTCGAATGGCTAGCTTGGCGCCGGAATTTTCCTGCAACTGCCGGAGCGTATTGCCACGAGGACCAAGTAGGAGCCCGACGAAGTTGATTTCGGGATGGTCTTTAGCAGGAATAAACAACTTTTCGGTGGTCTTTGCGGGCTTCCTGTAGTCCACAGGGGGGTCATAGTTTTTCACTGCCTGGATTTCGTATTCGACCAATGTGTGCCGTTCCTTTTCGAGTTGTGCAAGCACTCTCTGTTCTCTTGTGTTTGTTCTGTTACCCGCCAGATCGTACTGAGGAGGAGGCGACGGTGACCTCTTGAAATTTGGAAGCGCTTGCGATGGTAGCCGTTCAAGAATCGAATGACGAGCATCTACATTTCGTAGCGACTCTGAGATCTCTTCGATGCGGAAGAATGCCTGATACGCATCGACCTGTTCCTGAGTCAAGTGGCCGGTGATGATGGTATCAAGTTTCTGATCACCAAATTGTTTGACTCGGGAGCTTGTGCCTGCCCAGCGGGTGAGACGAGACATGGTGATTTCGCTTTTGGAGATGACGATACAGAATCCGGAGAATGGTGAAGCAGATGTGCGATGCAGGACCGAGTCGATGCGAAGATGGCAGAGAGTGAAAGAAAGGTAAAATTGGTCGAGTATTCAAAATGGAATGTCAAATGGGGCCTATTGTAGTATTTCTGCAGGCGGCTATCTATATGCTGATGTGCTTGTCCGTGAGTTCGTTGTGTTCTGAATGCTGTACTCTCATCCGGTGTCTCTACTTTCTCATTTGCTCTCCCCTGGTAAACTTAAGAATCGAAAGCACTTCCCAGCCAGCTCGACGGTGTTCAACTAGGCGGACATTCCACCCTCGAGACCTCATCTCCGATGTAACATCGTCTGGGTGGTTTCTGGCACAGAAAAGAATATAGGCTAGTCCTCCTGGGGCAAGAATCGTATCAAGGTTGTCAAGGACCTGCCACGTGACCTCCATACCGTCGTGGCCGCCTAGAAGCGCCAAATCGAGCCACGAGTTGTCATCATCGTTATCAGGGACTATCGGAACGTCCTCATTGGGAACATAGGGCGGGTTAAAAACAAGAATGTCTATCAAATTCGGCCGAATTGGACTCGTGAGACTTGCCTGAAGGCACGTGACGTTTCTCGTGCCCGACGCCGCGTTGGTGACGATGGTGTTGTAGGCCGTCTTGCAGGCGGTAGGGTTGATGTCTGTAGCAAGGTAAACGCCGTCAGGGCAAATATGAGTTTTGAGCATCGCTGAAACAACACCTGAACCGGCTCCAATCTCACATACTATTGGAAAGCGGAGATTTTTGAGCTCCGGAACTTCCGCTTCAAGGGCATCTAGTAGTAGGAACAGATCCTCGGCTGGTTCGTAGACACGGTCGTCGAGATTGCGAACTTCTGGAGTCGGTAGCATTATACTGGGTTTTGTGGATTTTAAGTCACTCTCTGAAAACGAGATGGAGCTGTGACTTGCGGAGATGCGATGGATGAAACACCCGTACACCTCTCTAACATGGCTTTCTGACTACAGCCGCATGTCGCTTGACTATGTAGATTAACTTTGCACAGCTGGAAAAGCAACTACATTCGAACCTCAGTACGGCCGAAGTTCCGGTTACGCTTCGAGAATACGCTTCGAGGTTTCACGACGGTGCTCGTTCCACTCTGTGCATCACGTGACGTTATCAACATCTTATCATTATAGTATACCATGCCACCCCTTCTCACCACGTTGGGTCTATTTATCATAGATGAAAATATTTATCCTCCATCGAGCAAGAGAAAGTCGGAGATGAATATCATTGGTGGAGGTGCCTCATACGCTCTCATAGGAGGACGTTTCGTCGCCGGACCAAAAAATGGCCGCCGTATAGCGGGAATCATTGATAAGGGAACAGACTTTCCCGAGGAGGTAGAAAGAGAAATCAATTCTTGGGGCACCGGGGCGATTTTCCGAGAAAACCCGCATCGGTATACGACACGAGGTGCTAATATTTACGGCGAAGACGGTGTGAGAAGCTTCGTGTATCGTACACCGAAAAGACGAATTGAAGGCGTGGATGTCTTGGAAGTGCCAGAATTAGTTGACCTGGAAAGTTTCCATTTCTGCTGCTCGTCCGAGCGTTGCGAGGAAATCATCGATATGCTCCTAGAAAACCGCACCACGCTGGTTGTCCCCAAGTTCGTTTTCGAGCCGTTTCCTGAGGTATGTGTAAAGGCAAACCTCGAGAATCTTCAGAAAATGCTTCACAAAGTAGATGTATTTTCACCCAACTTGAATGAGGCAGCTGATTATGTTGGATTGGAAACGCTTCCCGATCTGGAGGCAGAAATACGAGATTTAGCTGCACAATTTCTACCGTTTTGCTCTAAAAGTGCCGGTGTGGTCCTCAGATGCGGCCCACTCGGATGTTATGTATTGACCCACAAGGTGTCGGTAATGTTACCTGCCTACCACGAAAAGCAGGAAAATGTGGTAGACGTGACAGGTGGGGGAAACACCTATTGTGGAGCATTTGTGACTGCTTTATGCCTATTTGACGACTGGGTCGTTGCAGGCGTGTTAGCGAACTTGGCCAGTGGAGCGGTGATAGAGAAGCTAGGAACTCCACATATTGATGGCAATTTGTGGAACGGAGTTTCGGTTAGAGATCGTATTCGCCAATACTTGGAAGCACATCCCTACTTGCCAAAGTTATCGTTGGAGAATCAGTTGCCCTCGTGGCTGTGATGTCTTCATACGAAGCTGCACAGATTCGGGTTGATATTATTGCCTCCTCCTTCACAGGCTTTCTTGGCCGCTGTGCTCCTCCTTTTGAGGGCTATTGCTGCCGTGGGCAGGCGGAGGAACCACAACATAAAGTGACCGTAACAACTCCTTCTCATCGGTCCACGCTCTGAAAACTTTACCGTAGTACCAAACACCAATGCCCAACAAGCCTAAGAACATTTGGACGCAACCATAGATGATAAACGTGTTTCTGCCACCTCTAGCTTCGTAAACGTCGACATTGAACAAGGAGAAAATGAAACCCAAAAGATTCTTTGCGAAATTGAAAGACACGAGAGCCTCGGCCGCAAACATCTTGTAGCTGTCTACGGCAAAGGTGATGGCAGTGGTGGACGCCATGGAGGATCCAAAGCTGAGACAGCTAAAGAATATCACCGGTACAACCCACGTGTCTTTTTCTGCAGCGGACCATCCATAACCAAAGAGGCCTAGGCACGACATGAAGGTGGCGGGGACTAGCATTATGAGACGGTACTCTGGCTCATATATTCCGTGGTTCTTCTTCACAATGAACCGAGTGAGTTTGTCACCGGCAATACCGGTGAAGAGGGAGCCTAAAACGCCGCCGACAAAAGGGCCAACGTACAAGAGGCCCACACTCTGCTGTGAGAACCCATAAGGCTCGTGCTTGTAAATTGTGGAGAGAGTTTCGGAAATCACAATCAACCACACCACAGCCATGGAATAAATGATCGAGCCGTACAAGACACTGGGGTATAAGTAGAGGTAGAATGGCCGGAGTGCTACCATATGCCACTTGTCTGGCGTGTGTCTGCCCGTGTAAACCGCCAATCTCTTGACAAAATCATTGGGAGCAGAAACTGGAGGGGTATCTTGAACAAGCGGGCGCGGAGCTGCCAGCGAAGTGGTTGCAGCATCTTCGTCAATTGAGGACAGCAAACTTTGAGCATCCACAACGTTGGTGGTTGAAGGGAGCGCGTAGGCATGTGGTCTCCTTTCTGGAGGAATATAGCCAGCTGCGTGACGAGCAGCCTCTGTTTCTTCAATGGACCGCTTACTTGGAGTTGGGGTACGATCCCAAAATGTCTCAGGCACAAAGAGAAAGGTGAGGACGAAGTTGATGCCGAGGATGATGGCCAAGATCCAGTAGAGCCAATGCCTGCCCAAGTTTTCAAGCACAAGCGACGAGAGCAAGGGGACGATGTTCTTGCCTCCAAGCAAAAGAAGCGTGTAGAGCCCAGTCCGGTAGGCTCGCTCGTGCTGAAAGTACAACTCCGACAACGAAGCCGATGCTAGTGATTCGGTGGGAGAAGCACCAAAACCGGTCAAAATACGGCCCGCCATCAACGCACCAAAGTTGTTTGCAGTGCCGGCCACAATGCAGCCTACAATGAACATGGCAATCGATCCCAAGTAGACAAGTCGCTTGCCGTACAACACTGCCGTGGGACTAACAAACACCGAACCCACACCGAGCGCCAACATAAAGCCACCCACCAAGTAGGAGATGGTGCTGAGCGGTTTGTGGAATTCCTCGGTCAAATGTGTTAATGCGGCAGTCAATATCGGGGTTTGGCCTCCTCCGATAAAGGTTTGGAATCCGATCACCAAAAAGCAAATATCCTTGCGGAGAGCAGGCCAATTTAGGGGATCGTTGGGGTTGTCGTGAGGCTGGGGGTGTAAAATAATGCCTCCATCTGTTCTCTTGAGCGTGGAGTCGTCTGCTTCCGTGGCATCATCATCATCCAACATCTTAATAGTGCCGGTGACATTAGCCGCCTGCGGCTGCTTGACGAAAAGGGGCATTTTTTGTGTGGTGTTGTGATGCTTATCGGGCTCTGTTTGCCACAGAAAATCCGATCAGAATTGTTTGCCAAGAAGAGAGTATTTGGTGTAGGAGGGTGATGTGTTTGGGGTGGGGGTGCATATATGACGTAGTGACTCGAGCCAAATTCCGTTCTACACAATGGAGGGAAAATAGCGTGCACTCAAGACTGATAAAAAAAAAAACCACCAAGGTTGGTGTTATGAGTTGTGCGAACAGATGCTGTCCGTGGCGCCTGGAGATTTCTCTCAACTATTGTTCTCGTCGCCTTACCGATGACGCAGAGCAGAAGATGCAGAGGGGCGCCTATAAAAATCGAATATAATTTTGGTCACACCAGTAGGTCTCATTTTCAAAGCATGTCGAGAATGGGGATTCACGAGAAACACGTTCTTTTCGTGTTATTCACGGCTGCCAGGAATTTCTCCACTGCTGCGTTATGTGGGGAAGCGAGAACGCGAGTGTTCACGAGGGGCCGGCTCTAGGTTTCTGGTATCTCAGCGCAAAGGGCTCAGATATCGTTTCACTTACTGTTCTGGTGCTAATTTCTCGATCCCGTGTTTTTACAGGATTTCAATGGTGTGGCGGTGAGAAATCACATTTCATTCGGCAATGTGTTATGCATTGGCGCCAGAAGACAGCTCCACCAACCTACACCGCTAGGTATTCCATATCTTCCTCCAATTATTCTGTGCTTTCCATTTTCTGCCGTAATTATCCGGATTTTTATTGATTGTAGGATTTTTCTTATTGTTCTCTCGGGACCACGGTCGCCTTTCTCAGCTTTTCTCCGGCGCGCGATAAGGTTGCGAAATGCGCATGCACGCACGCGTGCATCAGGTTTTGCTATCTAGGAAAATAAGCTTTCGTGATCTCTGAATTTTACCAACTTAGAATTTTCCCCCTTATAAATTGAAAACATCACTGTCGCGGCCCATTCCGAATATCGAATTGAGTTCGTGGTGTGAATTGTGTTCCTCCACATCCGCACTAGCCTGCGTCGGCTCACTAACCGTTGCTGGCTACCGCGTCTCGTGTCTATGGTGATAGCATCAAATGAAAGTGTGTGGAAGTTAAAAGGCGACCGACTTATGTATTGATACCATACGGAGAATATTCCTCTCTTTCAATTTTTTTTTTCTTTTTTGCAGGATTTGGTCTCGACCAGGTACGCGTACCATTATCGCCCAAATCAGTTAATAGTTCGCATTGCACAATTTTCTCCCCTGCTCCCGCTGTTCACTCCTAGTTCCCATGGCACAAGAGCACCCGTCGGTATATATAGCGACGTATTCAAACGTATGTAAAGAATGGATCTTGAAATTTGCCATCATGTGAAACTTGAAGATATTCACTGGCTCGTTTCGCCCTTCCCTCCCAAATCACACACTAATCCTCCCAGGTCGAAGTGTACGAATGCACGGTGGGGGACTCGCCAATTATGCGGCGATGCAAAGACGACTGGGTCAATGCTACTCAGATCCTCAAGTTGTGCAATTTTCCCAAGGCTAAACGTACCAAAATCCTTGAGAAAGGTGTCCAGCAAGGCCAACACGAAAAGGTCCAGGGCGGCTACGGCCGGTTCCAAGGAACATGGATTCCGCTAGAAGACGCCCGCAATTTAGCTGTGGAATACGGTATTCTGGCAGAAATGGTCCCAGTGCTTTACGTAGATCCACATGATCCCAATCTCGTGATTCCCAAAAAGGCTAGACCACCGTCGTCGTCATCGTCATCATCGGCCAACGCTGCAAATTCTGCTGCCAACGGCACCCCTATGAAGCGCAAGTATCACAAACGCGCCAAAGACATTGCGTCGCCCAAAAAATCCCGTTTCGACGACAACCTCCCTCCACAGGCTATTTTCACTCAGGACTACATGCACCTGGTGTCCCGCCAAGGGTCGCTGTTGGGACCGGGTAGCGCCCCCTCCCAGACAATGATGGCTACCATGCCACCAACGCATATGCCCGGGACAGGTTTCACTCCCCAACAACCAGATTACGTGAACAACAGCGTCGGCCTCCGCAATGCGTCAGGAACTGGTTACTCATACGGACTTCCGCAGATGCTGAATTTCCAAATGCCGCGGGGCAAGTTTGGAAATTACGGCGACGACATGATGAGTCAACAGAACGGCTATCACTACGCCAAGCCGTCACTGTCCCATTCCACCAACGATACTAACTGGTCGCAGGAAGACCACACCAGAGACTCCGACACGTCGACGTCGCTGGGCGACGGCAAGCGAGTGAAGTATGTTGACGAGGAAAACTCGTTTGCGGGCCAGTTGTTGCGGTTCTTCTCAGAGGACAACGCTCCAATTCCTTACTTCTTGTACAACCCGCCACCGGAGTTCAACATCAGCGAACCTATTGATGACGAGGGTCATTCGCCTCTCCACTGGGCAGCGTCAATTGGTAACATCAATTTGGTGCACTTGCTCTTGACCAAAGGGGCCAGTTCGTTGGCTGTGAGTAACTTTGGGCTTAATCCTTTGTCAAAGTGCATCTCATTCAATAACTGCTACGATTTGCAGAATTTCAGCCAGATGTTGAATATTCTCGAGCTGTGCCTCATCAACACCGACATTAATGGAAGGACCCCTTTGCATTATTTGTGCCAATTCAGCAAATCCAGGTCCAAGCTTGCGGCCCTTACCAGTTACTTGGAGCAGCTATTTGCCAAGCTAGGTATGATGGCCACTGCCAACGCCAACAGCGGCGTTGATTTAGTGAAGAACGTTGTGGACCACCAAGATGTCAATGGCGACACCGCGTT
Source organism: Hermanozyma aechmeae (assembly GCA_030583085.1). Lineage (NCBI taxonomy): Eukaryota > Fungi > Ascomycota > Pichiomycetes > Serinales > Metschnikowiaceae > Hermanozyma > Hermanozyma aechmeae. The sequence goes on along the minus strand of JAJMHA010000006.1, from coordinate 437,113 downwards.
ACACTTGGCTGCACGCGCAGGATGTTCAGAGTTTGTCAAATTCTTGCTTGGACATAACGCCAGAGACGACTTGGTCAATGTCAACCAAGAGACAGCCAAAGACATCATCTTGCAGTTGAATCTTGTAGCATACAACTTCGATCTGCAGAATATTTCCATGGTCCAGTCTATGCAAATATTTAATCACACCAACGGCAATGAGGGCACTGCCATGGACAGGCGTCTCAATGGTTCTGCTATTGAACAGGCTCACCAGTACGAGCTTGGAACTCCGATTCAACCCAAAGTACACCACACGCCAGATACTCAACGCACCACCGTCCAGGATGACGATGACGAGGAATTGCATGACCGCGTAAACAAGGAGCACTTACGCTACCTCCTAAAAGAGCAGGCTGGAACTGCCGAGGAAAACAAGGAGAACATCTTTGCTGAAAATCAGTTGAAAGTAAGCGAAGCCATGTCGACTCCAAAAAGCGCGAGCGGGCGGAGTGCAAAGACGATATTAGGGGCTTTGAATGAGAAAAATGACACTTCCACCACACTGGTGCTTCTGCCCGGCCAAGACTACCTCCCATTACCGCCTACCGTGGATGATCATGGCAACATTGCAGGTGGACATAACTCTCTTACGACAAGTAAGATTCTTAAGGATATTCCCACAATGGCTCGCGGCATGGTGCACTTGCTTGCAGAGACCTACTCACTGGAGTTGCAAGATCTCACCAAAGAACTGCAACGAATCAAACACGAGCTCCGAACGAAAGCAAATGAAGACCAGAAGAATCTCCAGCGCTTGCAAGCGGCGTTCGAGTCTGTTGGCGGGACACAGCTTAACTCTATGGACGAGGTGCAAAGACATGTCGACCAAGAAGCTGGTATCGCTCTCAAAGACTTGCAGGACCGTGAGGGACAGCTCAAATGTGCTCTCGAAAAGAGCCAGGCGTTTGAGTTGGCGAATTCCGTCCATCGGAATGAAAGCGAGATCGGTTCGCCCATTGCTAGTGGCGAGGTCGACAGGGACAAGTGGGAGATCTCTGTGGAGCTTAGCCAGGCGCAAATCCGCCGCAACGAGATGGTGGCCAAGATGGCTCACTCCATTAGTACCTACGCGATCAACAGTCGGATGAACAAGTACCGCAAACTCATCAGTCTTAGCTGTGGTCTTCGTGTGGAGGACATTGATGGACTTATTGACGGAATCGGCGAATCACTCATGGAAGGAACAATATAGGGACGGAATTGAAATACGACACATGCAAATGTCGGCGAGAGCCCAGGATGGATCCCAATGTTATAGAGAAGTGGGGAAGCTGATATTGTCAGACTACATGGCTACTTGTTCTATTAGCATCGAGGCGAGATCAATTTACATACATCGCTACCACCATCATAATGAGACAACCAGTTGGGAACACTGCTTTTTTGGCGTTTTAAATCATGCATTTCTTTTTCCGAATACCCTGCCGCGGTTGATGTTGCTAACACCGTCTCGACCTCTTCTTTGTAAGTGACTGCACATTGACGCGGCCACCTTCTCTACCACAACATGAGCACTCACATTCGGCCCACCACATACAAAGAGCCTGCGGAGCAGACCTCTAACCTCGGATACGCTTCCTCTATTCTTAATGGTAACACAGTTGACGGTGGTCTTCGTTCGCTCACTTACAAGTCGATATTTGCGCTGAACCTTGTCGAGCTGGCCAACACCATGAAAAAGGCAATCGTTGTCGAAAACCCAGAGCTTTTGAATATCACGGATAAGAGATATCTCACCCCGGACACTCTTCTGCTCTTGAATGCGCAAGTAGCTACTCTACGCGAAAATCTTCCTGACGCCCAGAGGCTGGATGCCATCCTGCAACTCAACGCGCAGATGGACCAGGAGCTCCGTGAATACGGAAGATTGAGTCCAGCCAACCAGGAAGCATTGTCTAGTTTGAGTCGTAATTACGAAATCAAGTCAGGAGAGTTTGCCAAAGTTGCCGTGTCTTTCCCTGTCAATGTTCAGACCGTGAATGACGTACCCGGATTTGATACAAGTATTTACGCACTAGCCGCTCAAAGAAGAGCAATGGAAGAGGCGAGGAGAAAAGAGGAAGAGGCTAGGCGACTTGAGGAGGAGAGAATACAAGAGGAACTCAGAAAGCAAGAACAACTCCGCAAAGAAGAAGAGGAACGTGCGCTCGAGCTCATCAACAGGCAACAGGAAGACTTGGATGCGGTGTATATGGAGGACGACCTGTTCCCAGCCCTGCCTGACTATACACCTTCACCGGGAATGGACATGGCGCCTTTGCTGAATACAAGTGGTTTCCACCATGGCCAGTTCTAAGTCATTGCATATTACGGATCCTGCTACACCATAGCGAGGAGTATAAAACTCTACTCAGAAAGAGGAAGGTTTATGTCGCTTCGTTATCATTTAGTGCACATTGGCGAGCACAATGGACTTGACTATGGTGTAGTCTTCAACACCAAACTTGGAACCCTCTCTACCGAATCCAGACTCCTTGACTCCGCCGAATGGGAGCGCAGCCTCAGAAATGGCTCCGGTGTTCACTCCAATCATGCCCACTTCCAAATCCTCGGCAACAGTGAAAACCCGAGAGATGTCATTGGTATAGAAATATCCCGATAAGCCGACTTCGGTATCGTTGGCCATCTCAATTGCCTCCTCAGTAGTGGAGAACTTGATGAGGGGACACACCGGCCCAAATGTTTCATCCTGGAAAATTTCCATATCTTTAGTCACGTTACCAAGCACCGTAAGCTCGTGGTAGAAGCTGCCCAAATCTTCTCTGACTTTTCCGCCAAGAAGCAAGTCCGCTCCCTTTTTAAGCGCGTCCTCGACATGGAATTTCACTTTCTCCAATGATCTCTCGTGAATTACAGGGCCATGTGTAACTCCCTTGTCGAATCCATGGCCAAGCGTCGTCGAAGACTTCAATTTCTCCACCAACTTCTCGGCAACCTCGTCATATATCGACTCGTGCACCAAAATACGGTTGGCGCATACACAAGTCTGACCACTGCTGCGGAACTTAGAGGCAATGATTCCGCCAACCGCCTCGTCAACGTTGACGTCTTCGAACACGATGAACGGCGCATTGCCGCCAAGTTCAAAGGAGCATTTCTTCACCGTGCTGGCTGATTGTTTCATCAAGATTTTGCCAACGTTGGTAGATCCGGTAAATGTCACTTTCTTGACGAGAGGATGTTCGGTGATGGCTTTGCCTGCCTCTGAGGAATTGTTAGAGGTGATGACATTGACAATTCCCTTGGGAAATCCGGCCTCCTCAGCCAATTGGGCAATTGCCAACGCCGTCAAAGGCGTCTCTGATGCAGGTTTAATTACAGTCGAACATCCGACCGATGTGGCGGCAGCCAATTTCCGGGTAATCATGGCGGCAGGAAAATTCCATGGAGTGATGATTCCACAAACACCGATCGGCTGACGAATACTCAAGATCCGGCTGTGCGGGTTGGCAGACTGGATAATGTCGCCAGTCACATGGGCAGCTTCCTCACTAAACCATTGGAAAAATGACGCCGCGTACGAAACCTCACCAAATGCATCTGCGTACGGTTTACCATTCTCCAAAACGATAAGCTTAGCCAAATCTTCTTGGTTTTCCTTCATGAGATTGAACATGTTTAGAAGAAGCTCAGACCTTTCTCTTCCGGACGTTCGCTTGAATTGACGAAAAGCAGCATTAGCAGCCTCAATTGCTTTGTTGTAGTCTTCAACGGGGTGGGAAGTAACATGGGCCAAGAATGAGTCTGACTTGGGCACCATGCCTGGATCATGCACCTCAAAGGTACTAGGACTACTTACCCATTCGCCGTTAATGTAACTTTGCGTGCGAATGAGATTTGAATTTCTGATGGATTCTGTAACGCGGGCAGCTACCGAGTACGCCCGTCTATGCATTTTGGTGGTGTAGTATCAATAGTTGCAGTTTCTGCCTTGGGCTTGCGGTAGTGCATGGTGTCTGATTAGGCAGGTGGAAGCGGAGGCGCCGGTGAGACCTAGCGGCTGCACTTACTTTTCAGAAAACACAAAATAATCGGGCACTGGTGTTGAGGACTTCAGGCTTTACGATCAATATGCGGATCCGCCTCCGTTTAGGCCGCTCCCAGCGATCTCAGTGGAGGGCTCGTCGGATCACGGGAACCGATAAGATCACCAGTATGATATGTCATGTATTAACCGATTCATGCAATTTAGCGCCTCCCGTAGATTGCCGGTATGCCTGCTTTCCCGGCGCTATCTCTCAACACGACAAACCGCATCCCGCTAAGTCCACGATGGTGGCGTAAGCGACAGCAATGATTGCGATGCATTTCTTGAACTTCGAAGCCGTAAGCCTAGCTTCTCTAAATCTGCCTGGTGCCTGAGGGCCTGCCAACTCAGTCCAAATCCAGGCCAATCGTAGTCATCCCACCACCCTTAATCATCGTCGCTCGACAAGCTGCCGACATCACTCAACTCGTCATCGTCATCATCATCGTCAGCCTGCTCTCCTTCTTCCAGCTCAGGAATCCCTAATGCAAATTGCTGCACGTACCGTTTCACAGTCTCAGTATATCTTGTCTCATCCTTAGTCATGAGGTTGGACGCTTCTGTGTTAAGAGGATCACTTGGATTCGCATATCTCAACAAGTGAGGCAAGAAATTTTCGAATATGTTTCGGAGTCCGAACATCGGCGACCAGGTCTGGTTGATGACGTCGAGACAGATTGACCCGGAGGTTTCGTCGATATTCGGATGGAAAATTCGGTTCACAAAGCCAATGGAAGGCAGCTTGATTGGATATTGGTCGGGCAATTCCACCCGGATTTTCCATACCCCGCCCTTATAGGGAGTATCTTCCGGACCTTTGAAGATGACATGAAACTGCTGGATAGAGTCATCGATGAGCTCCACATTGAGGTTACTCATCATGAGATCCATAACATCTTTTTCCATTCTTTTCTTACTGCTCATCTTGGACAATCGTGTAGTGGGGGTATAAGGCTTCCAGAGGAGATAATGTAGTAAGGGTGTGTGTAGCTTGAATGTGGCGCCTTGCGCGAGAATGAGAAGGTGGGGGCGTGACCCTCGCAAGGGAAAGAATAGATAAAATCTAAAAAAGACAAACTCGCGGATTTACTCTATCTTGATTTGTTATTTGAAGATAGTAGGAATTGTACGGCCAGATTGCTGAACCGAAATTGCCAGATAAGCAGGACGATAAGCACTCGTGTGAGTGCGAATCGGCCCAGTGGAGCTGTGATCGGACATCTCGGTCGAGCACGCCAGTGAGACGTGGGGTGAAACCGAAGCAGATAAAATAATTTCATTATGCTAAATTGCAGTTCGTGCAATTGCTTGTCTTCCCACGGGGCGAAACTTTCCAGAGCAATCAAGGGCGACAACCCAATCATGCCACTCGCTCAGCACCGCTCAACTTGACGGCAGCACCGTATTTCTGCAACTTCGTCAACAACACATCTCCCAGCTTAATAAGGTGGTGATATTGGCTGTTCTTGTTGTCGGGCCTGTTGGTTTCGATGATTCCATTGACTTTGTCTATAGTGCAATTCAACCTGTTTGCAGGGATGAATTTACACAAGTCATTATCCAAGAATTCCTCGCTCACCTGGAAACTGCGAGCCATAGACTTAAGCGACAATGACTTGTAGCTCTCCAACAATTGCGAGTAGGCCTTGCATCTGAGCTCCCGCATGAAGTAGCTAGCATGGACGCGCAAGTACTTATTGCGCACAAGAAGCTGGTCTCTGGTCTCCAAGAGGTAACTGAAGATACAGTTATATTGGCACGTGTAGAGCGAATTGGTCAAGCTAATCAATGGCTCCAATTCCTTGGCAGACGAGTAGATCGACAAAATTTCAGGGGAATCGATGATTTTGGCTTTCAAGTCAACTCTGTCCAAAGATAAGATACCAGCCACAATTGCGTAGTGTGCCACCTGCTCGTAGCTGCACAATTCTGTGGAAGTGAAGGTAGCAAGCGAATCGATCAACAACTTTGCGGCTTCCTTAAAGTTCCTGGTTGCAAGCTCGTAAATACCTTTGTAAGTCTTGAATCTGTTACGACGTTCCCAATCGCCCCCCTTTTCGATCAACAGTTCGACTTCGTTGAGGTATTTGGCCACGGAGCGGTAGTCGTTGAAGAAGAACTCGATTCTGACGAGCGTTAAAAGGATATCAATTTTCGATCCTGTGCTCTGTGTTTGAGGCAAAACCTTTGTGTAGGTTTCTATGGCATTGTGGCGGTCGATGATTTCCGTGTAGTACTCCGCCAACTTGGTGGAAATGGCCACGGGATCAAGCTCGGTTTCCTCGTCGTTTTCGGCCTCGCTGATTTGCTTCTTGAATTCGGCGATTTTCTCCTCATTCTGACTCTCCAACTTTTTGTAGAGCGATTCGTCGAACTTGAAGTACAGTGGCAATTCGGAGGTCAAATGCTTGTAGTACGGAGCCATGTTGTGGGCTGAAATCTCGCCAAGGATTTCCTGAACAAGTACATTGTCAGCCCCAGTATGCTTCAAGAGAAACTCTTTCTCCGAAAGTCGGTGGTCGGGTGTGTTGGGTACGTCGGACTCAAACCCACTCATGTTATAGTTGAAGTGGCGGTAGGTGCAGGATAGAAACTGGGAGTAGGACAATTTTCGAAAAGAAAAAAAGGAAACAGCAGAATTGGGATTTCTAAATATTTTGAAAATTTCAGAAAGTGAACCAACTCCACATCGTGATTCTTGGAGTCTTGGGTTGGGACTGCCAAGGTTCTGTTAGCAGTGATCGAACGGTAAACTTGACAAGAAAGGTTTACCTCCGCCTACAAATTAAGCAATATTTCAATTTTAATTGCACACATATAATAAGTGTGACCTTGGTACTTAATTCATTCACACTGATCACCGACAATTCGAAGAACAAACCTTTACGGAGTCTAGCACTATTGGCTAGCATGGTGGAGAGCCGAATATACTAGTTGGGTCCAAAGATAGGAGAAAACTCGGTAGCCGGAGATATTTTTCACCGAACCCGTTATATCCCACTGGTTCGGAGTTCGGCCCAAGAGTGCACACAACTCGGCCACTTTATGTGGGGAACCGTCAACCCCACCGTAAGAACCGAAACCACCCATTCTCTTCATGTCGATTAAGGACGATATTCCAGTTATTTTCCAGGATAAGATCCTGGAAAGAGGATACGAAGCTATTCAGAAATGTAAGGACTTTGTGGACGAATATTGTCACCCCGCTGACCCCATATTTCTCAGCCAGATTTCAGAAAACCCTGAGTTGAGATGGGCATCTACACCGAAAATTTTGGAGACACTCAAAGCCAAAGCACGTGAGATAGGCTTGTGGAATATGTTCTTACCACGCAATTATTCCCAGGGCGGCGGCTACACCAATCTTGAATATGGACTCATGGCTCAGTACTTGGGCCGCAGTTGGACGGCACCAATTGCCACAAACACAGCAGCACCGGATACAGGAAACATGGAAATATTAGCACGCTATGGAAGTGCCAAACAGAAGACTCAATGGCTCGACCCGCTCTTGGACGGCACTATACGAAGCGCTTTTCTCATGACCGAGAAGGGCACCTCTTCATCCAACGCACTCAACATCTCGTGCGCGGCGAAGTTGAATAGCAGTGGCAATTATGTGTTGAATGGTGTGAAGTGGTTTGCTTCCGGCGTTGGCGACCCACATTGCAATGTGTGGTTGGTGATGTGCCAAACCGCTCACAACCCGGATAAACCGTATTTCAACCACAGTGTGATTGTGCTTGATGCCAAAAAAGCACTTGCATCTGGCAAGGCAAAATTGATCCGGCCTCTTTGTATTTTTGGCTACGATGATGCGCCGCATGGCCATTGTGAGGTTGAGTTCAACAATTATGAGATTCCCAAAGAGGACATGCCAGAAGCTGTGCTCGGAAAGCCCGGCCAAGGATTTGAAATTATCCAATCGCGGCTTGGACCAGGAAGGCTCCATCATTGTATGCGGACAATTGGCACTGGAGAGTTTGCACTCATGAGAGTGGTGCAGCGGGCGAATCACCGATTGATATTTGGCAAGCCCATGAAAAATCGTGAATCGTTCCAGAACTCCTTTGCTCAGTTCAAAATCGACCTTGAGATTTGCCGTCTTTTGGTGCTCAACGCAGCCTACAAAGTTGACATCACTAACCCCAAGGCGGCCCAACGAGAAATCGCCATGGCAAAGATCGAAACACCCCGGACTGTGCTCAAGATTCTAGACTGGGGTATCCAGATGTTTGGAGCCGAAGGGTTGTCTCAAGATACTGAGTTGGCCAAAATGTATGCCTGGACCAGAGTGCTCAGAATCGCGGACGGGCCTGATGAAGCCCATTTGGGCCAATTGGCCCGGACAGAGGCGAAGAAATTTCCACTTGTGGACGCCTATTTTGAGAAAATCAAGTTGGCAACTGAGCGCTTGAGCAAAATGTGAAGATCTGGTCTCCAAGTGCGAGAAGCTCCCCCCACCCTATGGAAAAAATCTTGAATTATACTATGCAAAATGCCCCACGCCGGCGCCCGACAAACCTAGTAGTACAGCCAGTTCTGTCTCTCTTTAAAGTTGATTTGTTTTTCTTTCTTTTCTTCTCCTCTCGGGTGGTCCCCCCTCACGTCTAGTACAAGTCTGCCTTGACGAAGTCGTGGATTAGGCCACGAGACAAATACTGCTTCGCTCTGATTTTCTCGTGCGCAACACGCAGTGTTGTCAACTGTTTCCATTCTTCCTCAGCTTCTTCAAATGGAACTTGTTGCATGTCGTATAAGTGGTCGTCTTCGTGATCGATATCTAGTTCTCCCAACATCACAACATTCTCACCTCTCACCATGAACACTCCACGAGGCACCTCGGCGAATCTGCCAGGACCATCTTCTTCCTTCTTAGGCAAGTAGATTCTTTCAAGCGTGTCTTGAATGACCAAATTGGCAAACTGGTCAAATGTTCTCAAAATGCCGAACAAGTTGCGGCCGTCTCTAAGCAAAACAAAGATCTTGCGGTCGACAGAGCCAACAATTGCGGCGGCAGTGGTGAATGCGTAGGACTCAAGGTAGAGATCCTCGGCATTCGACAGTGCCGTACTCTCTGTGCCCTGCTGGGAACCTGCGGACTCGGGCGGAGATGCAGACATGGTGGTGGAGGAAATTTAGTATTGGGTGCGGCACGACGATAGTAGGCTGCCAGGTCGGTGAAAGTCAAGACAAAAGGGCAGAGATACGCGCGGAAATAGTGTTGCGGAATTCGCCTTGGGAGATCGATATAAGCTGTCAAGAATCAGTTTCTTGACGTTTCTGGCGGTGTGGTGCTGGCAATTTAGGTCAGACAGCTGGGAGGTACCGATGTAGCAAGAAAGTATCGTTGATGATAGTCTTTCAATTAAGTTGAGAGATAGCTAAGATTCAGTTCGATGACAGGGTTATTTGCTCCGAATGTTGACTACACCATCGGCAATTGGGTTGTAGGTGGGAAAGAGAAGGCGATTGATGGCAGAAGCTAGAGTCGGAGCCAAAGCCTCATTTTGAACTTACTACCAGAATTGTAGGCATGAAAAAATAAAAACAGTCCAACTCTGGCAGTTTGCTGGAATCTGGTGCCAATGTCACACATTAGCCGTGGTGCGACGTATCAGAGGCACAGAAAAGCTCATAAATTTATAGAATGCGGGACCGTATCACTTGGGAACATTCTCAGTTTGATTCACTTAACGATCTCTTTCTTTTACCTCTTTTTTGTCTGCCCCTCCTCTTGCCTTCCTAACTCTTGACCCCACCTCATCTCGTTCGTGCAGGTGATCATCTCATGTCCTTCTACGAATACCAAGACACGATCCTGGAAGGCAGCCTTGTGCTTGCTTTCATGTCCCGTGGAATGGTAAAACCCATTAACATAAAATCCGGCGAGTTTCTTAACACCCGTTACGGCAACTTCGCCCATGAGAAAATGATTGGTCTCAAGTACGGAACTCAAATGGGGGGCACCAACAACAAGGGCTTTGTGCACCTTCTTCATCCGCTGGCCGAACTATGGACGATCTCCCTTCCTCATCGTACTCAAATTGTTTACACACCTGACCTGTCGTACATAATTCAGAGACTAGGTATCACGAGCGGATCACGAGTGCTCGAGGCCGGCACGGGTTCTGCATCGTTCACACATTCCTTTGCTCGTACTTTGGGGTCAACTGGGCAACTTTTCACCTATGAATTTCACGAGCCTCGTTTCCTTGAAGCACAGGCTGAACTACAAAGTCACGGCCTTTTGGACGTCAACACCATCATCACACACCGCGATGTCTGTGCCGATGGCTTTCATCTTGATGACCTACCTCTGGAAAAGTTGATAGATAATTCGCTTTCTGCAGATTCGGTGTTTCTTGACCTACCCTCTCCATGGACTGCCATTCCTCATCTCAAGCTGGTGGTGTCTGGCAACTCGAAGGTGGGGATCTGCTGTTTCAGCCCATGTATCGAACAAGTCGATAAAACCATCGAGGCTTTGGAAGCAAATGGTTGGACAGACATCGAGATGGTGGAAATCGCTAATCGTAGGTGGGAGGCTAGAAAGGAAATGGTGAGAGACGTCGGCGACGTAATTGCACGTTTGCGTCAGATTCAAGAACGCAAAGATAGCGGTATAGAAAGCAGAAGACAGGGTGTGCTCGGAGAAGACAGGAGCCGCACTGGAAGTGAAGAACCGGAAACTGCCGGTGCGCAGAAAAGGCGTCCAGAAAATGACGACGTTCTGCTGGGGGAAGCTAAGCTTGCAAGATTGAATCCCTTTGGAAAAGGTCAGCGAGTGCGCGAGGGCGACGCCGGGTTCCAGTGGAAAGAGGTGACGAAGGTTGAGCCTGAAATCAAAACGCACACGTCGTACTTGACGTTTGCATATCTTGTACCTTCAAAGAAGTAGTTTGAAGAGAGGAACGGTCTGTTCTAGGAGAACAGAATGATCTCGTGGTACTAGAGTGGTGGTGGAAATATCCAAGAGCTCGGTCAGAGCTCACGGATCAGAGGTGCAGAGGTCAGATGAAATCAAAAAACGCTAGTGAACGAAGGGAAGCGTCATGCGAGTGAAGCTGCCGAGTGCTTGCTGGATAGCTTACCGGAATTGGCGAAGAATTCCAGCGAGAGTAGTGGGTCGGAGGCTCTCTTCACTATAATAGAAAGCTAATGCACCAAGAAGAATTGAGAACTAGTTGAAGAAGGTGACTGCAAAAAACTGCTAACCCTGGACGGCGGTAACATGCGATTGTCGCCCACCATTCCGTCTTACTAACTACCACGTTGAGAGCCATTCAGCTGTTACTCCACAACATTGAGTTTGAAATAGAAAAAGCCTTGAAACCAATTTGCCATTCCAGCGCCCCCAACCTAGTCTCTCTCAATATTTGCTCGATCCGTTCTCTCCACCGTTTCCTCTCCTTTTCTGCCTGCATCTGGCGGTTGCGGATCTCAACTACACCAACCATGGCAGAAGCACCAATCGGTATGTCGCTCACCTAATACCCCATAACATCAATTCCTTCGCTAACCTTCAGTTCTTGATCAAGGTACGGGTTTCGTAAAAATCGGCAGGGCCGGTACGAACTTCCCTGACCACACGTTTCCCTCGCTTGTTGGAAGACCCATATTGCGGGCTGAGGAAAGAAACGCCTTGGTTCCTGATGATATTGAAATCAAAGACATCATGTGTGGATCCGAAGCCAGTGAGGTGCGCTCTCTATTACAAATTACCTACCCCATGGAGAATGGTATCATCAAAAACTGGGAAGACATGGAACACTTGTGGGACTACGCTTTCTACGAGAAGATGAAGATTCCAACCCAGGGCAAGAAAATTCTTTTGACAGAGCCTCCAATGAACCCATTAAAAAACAGAGAAACCATGTGTGATGTGATGTTTGAGAAGTACCAGTTTGGCGGCGTGTATGTTGCCATTCAGGCTGTGTTGGCGCTTTATGCACAGGGCCTCTCGTCAGGTGTGGTGGTCGATTCCGGTGATGGTGTGACTCACGTCGTTCCAGTGTACGAATCTGTCGTTTTGAATCACTTGACGAGAAGATTGGATGTAGCTGGAAGGGATGTGACCCGTAACTTGATCAACTTGTTGTTGCGCCGCGGGTATGCTTTCAACAGAACGGCTGACTTTGAGACTGTTCGCCAGATAAAAGAGAAATTGTGCTACGTGTCATGTGACTTGTCCTTGGACGCCAAACTCGCCAACGAAACCACAACCCTTGTCGAACTGTACGAGCTCCCGGATGGAAGAGTTATCAAGGTTGGATCTGAAAGGTTTGAGGCGCCAGAGTGCTTGTTCCAGCCCAACTTGGTCGATGTGGAATCTGTTGGAATGGGCGAAACCTTGTTTAATACGATACAGGCCGCGGACTTGGACATACGCTCGAGTCTATACAAGGCAATTGTTTTGTCAGGTGGCTCATCCATGTACCCCGGGTTACCTTCGAGATTGGAGAAGGAATTAAAACAGTTGTGGTTGACCAGGGTGTTGCATGGCGATGCATCTCGCTTGGACAAGTTCAAGGTCAAAATTGAAGATCCTCCCAGAAGAAGACACATGGTTTTCATTGGAGGAGCAGTTTTGGCGAACATCATGGCCGACAAGGATCATATGTGGATTTCCAAACAGGAGTGGGAAGAGCAGGGTCCTCGAGTATTGGAAAAACTTGGACCCAGATGAAAAACTAGTTACGAAATGCAGACAAGTAGAGCTATAGAAGACTGAATGTCTTCTTTGTGTACCCAAACGTTCGGGAATGGTTCCACTTGGGCGATAGGTTTATTTTCTTAAAAATGCTATTTATGCTAGGTCTATGCGTAATTAAGGTCTGCGATCTGCTTTACCACGGTGTCAACGAGTTTCTTGTAGATATCCTCTGAGATCTCTGACCCGTTCGTGGCACCAAAGTCCACGGCAGAATGCACCAATTCCAGGATGAATTTTTCACTAACCGCCTTGGGCTTCAAGAAGTCGCATTCAAGGCACTCGGAAACCGTCCAGCGCTCGCTTGGATCTCTCATCAAGCAGTGTTGCATAAGCTCCAAGGCGCTTGACGGAACTTTTACCCCACCAATTCCTTTGGAAGGGTATTGGATTTTGACGTCTGCATTCATTATGGCCATGATTCTTTGCTGCCCTGAGTAAGATGCATATGGTGGCCGTCCATACACCATCTGATAGATGATACATCCACAAGACCAAATGTCGGAAGGTCTACCTACTCTCCATGTGTTGAGACGCGACCCGGATTTCGAGTTGTGCGTAGCCGGCAAGCCCATCCGCAGGTTAGTGTCTACCAAAGCTTCTGGTGCCATGTAATTTGGAGTTCCGATCTGAGACTCACGGTAAATATTGGAGGTGTGTTCGGGTACTGCGTTGGCAATCCCGAAGTCAATGATTTTGAGTAGGCCCTTAACGAATAGGAAATTTGCTGGTTTGAGGTCACTATGCACGATACCTGCTCGATGCACAGCTTCCACACAACATAAGATTTCTTTGGCATGAAAACGCACAAAGTTCACGTCGAGCATGCAGCCTGCCCCAAGTCTTGTGGAAAATACATGAGCCAAATCAAGATCTCCACATTCCATGACAAGGAAGATGTTGCCTGACCCAAATGCATGGTCGACGAGCGTTACCACACGAGACTCGTGGCGGAGTTTGTTGAGAAGGTCAACCTCACCTTTGAACTCCTTGACACATGCTTCGTCAAATTGGTCAATGGTGACCTTCTTGACTGCGAACACGTTTTTGGAACTGGATGCTCGTACCTTATATACTTTGGACGATCCTCCCCGGCCGAGAAGTTCGAGCTTTTCATAGGAGTTGCCATTGATCTGAATGATCTTTCTTCGAGCAACGCTGTCTTCCGATAAGACACTATGCGCCGGCGTAATGGATGGAGTTTCAACATGCAACCGCTTTGGCGCAGATGGCTCTACAGTCTTTGGTTTGTGGAGATCCCTACCTCGTGGCTCCGAGTTTAGTGATTTCTCATGCAATGGCGGCCTAGAAGTAGGTCTCACGGGCCGCCTAAATGGATTTCCGCTTTGCGAGTCGTGAAATATGTCGAGTCTGTCAGCCCTGGTCAGAGGTGGTTCGTGATCGGAATTTAGCCTTTCAATCCCCACGCTATTCTGCAATCTCTTGAGATCTCTGAAAAAGTCGGAGTCAGCGGTTAAGGTTTTACGCATTTCTGGCGAAGGCGTCCTCGTTTTCACGGATTCTGCTGCTTTCGATGACTTCATGTTTTCTTCCGACACGTATGACGAGTAAGTTGGCGGCGAGAGGCTTCCGGAGCTGTTGCCGTCTTGAATATCATCAGACTTTGCAGATGCACGCTGAGGGGGACCCAACGAGTGAAAGCGGCGCGTGGTTCGAGATCTCTTCTTGCTCAACATCCCCGACCCGGGTCTCGAAGGCATCGCCGTCACGCTGACTGCGGGACTCGTGGCGGAGGTCATTGGGATGCGCAAGTTTTCCCCTGTAATATCCATAAAATCGTCGCGTTTGTGCTCGTAGCTGTGTGAAGACGAAGCTGAGCCACTGAGATTTTGGAGCACTGGGTTGGAAAAACTACGACGGCTAGCATCCTTCGAGACCATGGCGAGCTTTGCTCTTAGGTTGTTTTTGAGCTCGGAGTCATCGCGTTCTTGTTGTTCTTTTATGCCTCGTAGTTGTGCTTTCATATCGTTTGAGGTTTCGCCTAGAAGTGCAAGCGCGTACGCACTCAAAGGCGGAGGCGCCACGGTACTTTCCTGTTCTGGAGAAGACAACACGCTGCGAGGCGCGTTGCTTCGTGTGCCTGCCTCCATTTCATAGATATGAGCGGTGAGGTTGTGTGAGGTTATGATCTGTGGACTCTGTAGGTGCGGTGAGAGTAGTGTTTACAGTTCGCGCGTGCGGGTGCACGGGTGCGAGCCAGTGGGAGAAAGCGGATGGTGGTAAACAACAAAACCGGGTAAAATTTTTTCATTTCAAGATAAAATATGTCGCTTTCCTGAGACTAAATTACTGAAGAAGGATATATTTTCTCCACGTCGAGGTGGTGGTTCTCTCTAACTTATCTCATCGCCCTCGCATTCCGTTTAATCACCATGTCTAACTTCGTGTGCCAGACGTCGTTCGACGTTAGCTACGCCCCCATCCACATTACCAAATGGAGGTCGTCTCGCACAGGACTTCTGGTTACCTACATCAACCAACCGTCACCTGTGGTCAACGGGTACTTTGCTGTGGCCACGGAAATCGAGAACGATGCCGGTTCTCCTCACACTTTGGAACATTTGGTGTTCATGGGATCGAAGAAATACCCCTACAAAGGACTTTTGGACAGCTTAAGTAACCGCTTCTTTTCTTCCACGAATGCCTGGACTTCTGTCGATCAGACAGTATACACTCTCACCACTGCTGGATGGGAAGGCTTTAAGACACTTCTCCCCGTGTACTTGGACCACCTAGCCAATCCAACGTTGACAGATGAAGCATGCTTGACTGAGGTGTATCACGTGGACGGCTCCGGCAAGGAAAAAGGCGTGGTGTTCTCGGAAATGCAAGGTATCGAGAGCCAGTCGTGGTTCGTGACGTACATGAATTTGCAGAAGACATTGTACAGAGAAAAATCTGGCTATTCTTCAGAAACAGGTGGGTTAATGTCCGAGTTGCGTCATTTGACCAATGACCAGATCAGAGAATTCCACAGTAGTCTCTACCGGCCCAACAATCTCTGTGTGGTTGTCACCGGTTCGGTTGACGAGGCCGAGCTTCTCGAGACAATGTCTGCCTTTGACAACTCATTACCTGAATTGCCGGCTACTGCCCCTAAGAGACCGTTTGTGGACTCCATACACGATGAGCCCTTAACGAAGTCTATCACCAAGCGGGTGGAATTTCCTGAAACTGATGAGTCAATCGGAGAGCTCATAGTTGGCTGGATTGGTCCAAACGGAAACGAGGTTTTGACAAATGTGGCTATTGACATGATCGGCTACTACTTTACGGACTCTCCAATCTCTTTGTTCAACAAAAATCTCGTGGAGGTGGAAGATCCGCTTGCCACTGAAATCGATTTTGGAACAGAGCAATACTACAACACTGGAATCAGCTTCACGCTTGGAGGAGTTCCCACTGAGAGACTTGACGAGGCGTGTGAGAAGTTGGAACGCCTTATAGAGGAACAGACAAAACCCGACAACTTCGACTTGAAGTACATGAGACAGGTTGTCAACCAACAGAAACTCAAGTTCATTGCCAGCTCTGAAAAGAGCGTTTCTGACTTTGCTAACATTGCAATCAGCGACTTCATCTATGGAAATTTGGACGGCTCAGACCTTGCGAAGTGGTCTCAGGACTTGCAAGAGTATAATACTCTTTCTGAGTGGACAAGTCAGCAGTGGTGTGAAATCATAAACCGTTTCTTTCATCTGAACGGCTGTGCCCGAATCTTGTCGTCACCCTCGGCTGCTCTTAACAAGAAACAGAAGACCGAGGCAAAAGAAAGGGCCAAAGCAATCAAGGAGAAGTACGGAAAGGACGGCTTAGAAAAGCTTGGGAAGCAGCTCGAACACGCTCAAAACAAAAATGATACACCCATTCCTGATGAGATTGTGACCCAGTTTGGCAAACCGGACCCATCGAAGATTGAATTCATCAAGACTAAGTCGTATCATTGCGGAAAAGGTGGAATTGTATCGATGCCTTATGAGGAAGACAAATTCTCGCAAAAAATTGTCAGCGACACCCCCAAAGACTTCCCGTTGTTTATTCACTTCGAGGAGTATAAGTCGATGTTTCTGCTGATCCATCTAGTTCTTTCGTCCACAAGGGTGCCTGAAAGGTTATTGAAGTACTTTTCCATCATTGAGGATATTTTCTCAATGTCCATAAAGCTCCCAGATGGAAAGTATCTTCCCTACGAGCAAGTGGTAGCCGACGTCAACAACGATTTGATCGAGTTCCAGTTCGACAACGGATTTGAGCATCAGTTTCAAGAACTCATCAGTGTTAAGATCAAATTTGAGACCTCTAAGTATGATACAGCGATCCAATGGTTGATTAATGTTCTCAAGTACAGTGTGTTTGAGGAATCCCGAATCAAGATTCTTGTGGAAAAGATCGTGAATTCCTTACCCGACAAGAAGAGAAACGACGAGTTGATGATGTACTCGGCCCAATACAGAACCGTCTTCAACGACCAATCGCTTAGAAAAGCGCAGGATGCAATCAACACCGAGGAGTTCTACAAAGAGCTTCTTAGCAAGATCGAAGAAGGAAAATTCTCAGAGATTGCAGAAGACCTCAATGCAATCAAGGATGCTTTATTCAGTCTTGCCAACATGAAGGTCTTTGTTGTCGGCGGCTGCACCGAGCTTAATAACCCGGTGTCGAGTTGGTCGTCCTTTGTTAGCGAGTTCAAGGGCTCCGAGTCTCATCCTGAACTCGACTTGGACAACCTTCCTCGTGCGTTCGAATTCAAAACCGAAGTTGGCAAGTCTTGTTCCGGCGAAGCCAAGATCGTCGCCACATCTGCTAGCGATTCGAGCCACCTCATCTCGGTGACTCCCATCCCCACCAACTACCTTGACGAGGATATTCCAAAAATTGCACTCGCTAATGAAATCTTGGGTGGAGTAGAAGGTCCATTCTGGAGAGGCATCAGAGGAACAGGTTTGGCTTACGGTGCCAACATCCGCAGCTTGATCGAGTCTGGATTTTTGAGCTTTTCGATCTACCGTGGCGCAGATTCTCAACAGGCGTGGACCGTAGGGAAAAAGATAGTGGCTGACTACTGTTCTGGAGCCATCGAACTTGACAGGGTCACTATTGACAACGCCGTGGCCGCCATTGTCAACGAATTGGCCAATGGTGAGGCGAACAGCTACGATGCGTGCACCACTAAGATTTTGAATGGAATTTTCAAGAAGCGAGGCGTGGACTACGGAACTAAGTTTTTGAAAAAGTTGAACACACTCACCGACAAAGACTTGGTCGATGTGATGAAGCGGTACTTCGTGCCTCTCTTTGACTCAAAAACCTCACTTGTCTTTTGCAGTGTACCCGCAGCGTCCAGTGAACAGTTCAAAGAGTTTTTGGAGAAGGAGGGCTATAATGTGGCCGTAGAGGTCGTTCAGAGCAGTAAGAAAGCCGGAGAACCAGGCGAGAGTGACTCTGATGAAGAAGATGAAACTGAGAGCGAGACCGGCTCCGAGAGCGGTAGCACTGACGAAAGCGGAAGCTCCGACGAAGACGGAAGCTCTGAAGAAAGCGAATCGGACTCTGAGTGATCCAGAGCTTCAAACATTCAGTAATCCGCGTTTCGTTGAATCTTTTGCAATTATTCAAATTTGTCTGCAGGTGGACTACAACCATTCACTATCGCGACCTGATAGAAAGAGCACACGACTTCAAATACCTTGCAGTGCTTAAAATCTACTTAGAAATGCCATTTTAGAAACAGCAGGACCTTCTGTCATCTCTTCTAGAACATTCCACACCAGTTAAATACCCAGCTCCATCTCTGCAGGCGCTATGATTCTCGTCCTAGACCCCAGTCTACCTCGCCACTCAGACAAATGCCGATTTCCACAGCTGCTCTTAGAAAACGTTCTCGAAAATAATGGTGAAATTCCTCATCCGCTCGTACTACGGCTTTCCACAGCCACTAAATCAGTCCTCGTTGGTGTTAAAGAGTTCACCTCTCCCGAGGGCCAGATCTTGGTTCCACAAGAAATTCTCGACCGATTGACCTACGCGGCTAGCGAACCAGCTACCACAGAAGTTGCCACGATTCCACCTGTGACATCATTGCTGGTTAAGCCCGCAGTATTTTATCCACACATTGTGAACTGGAAGTACTACCTAGAGTCTTTCGTTAGTGCTAATTACACGACTCTTAGTGAGGGTCAGATATTTTTCTATGAAGACAAAACTGCCGGCGTGACTGTTCTGCTCCAGGTCGAAGCCGCCAATGCTCCCTCGGTGGTGGTGATTGATTCCGATGCTGTCTTGGATGTAATACCTCTAGACGACACGATGGCAGCACAACATTTGGCGCACAGTGAAGACGTGGGAAATTTTGAAAATGCCACTCTTCTTGGCGCAGACCCTCTTGCCTTCACCTTAGAACCATTCTCGAAGGCTAGGGTGCCGAAACTACTACGCATCGACCTAAAGCACTACGAAAAACCGTTTCAGATTAGACTCATTTCGCAAGATGCTACTAATGTAGACTTGCTTGTTGGAACTGACCAATTTGTGACTCTTGAGAACTTCCTCTGGAGCACGATATCCCAAGACAACGATGCATTCAAGAGGGCGATTGTCGAGCCAAAATCGGACATCATTGCGAATTATACTCAACATTGTAAAGATTCAGAATCAGGATGTTACTTATACGTCGTTCCGTTTGCTTGGGACCATGCTGGAGAAATCGAGCTCTCTGTTACCGAGTACGTTCCCGAAGGTCCAGATGATGAGGTCGGAAAAGTTCGCTGTGGCAATTGCAAAACGCTCATTGACAAGGCTAACTTTCAGCTCCATGAAGCTTTCTGCTACCGCACAAACGTGCGCTGTGAGTGTGGCCAGATCTTTACTAAATCTGTTCCTCATTACCATTGGCATTGTTCGAAGTGCGATCCATTACAAAGCGGTAACTCTACCTTGGCCAAGTTCAAGCATGATCGAATGTTCCATTCTGGGCCATACGTTTGCACCTGTGGTGAAACAACGGAGTATGCCCTGTATCTCGATTTGGTCACGAGCCATAAGGCCACTGATTGCCCGCTCAAAATTCATGAGTGCCGCTTCTGCCATATGATTGTTCCCCAAGAACAGGCCACTTACCAGGATAAGTATGCCAACTTAACACATCATGAGTCTGAATGTGGAGGCAAAACCACCGAATGTTATCTCTGTGGCAACATCTTGAAACGGCGGGACCTCGCCAGCCACTTGAAGATTCACGAACTTAAAAAGGTGCAAGAGAATGAGATTCAACTCAATAAGTGCTCCAACGCCAATTGTGTGAATCTAATAGATGACGCCAGTCCCAATGATCTTCGCCTTTGCGCCCTCTGCTTCGGCCCGTTATTCGCTCCAGTGCACGATCCTACGTATGTCAAACTCAAGAGCAGAATTGAGAGGAAGTATATGCTTCAGCTCACCAAGGGGTGCGGGAATGCAAAGTGTGAAAACCAAGAATGTGCTACCGGTTATACTCCGTTGGACTTTAAGCTGGCGCACCAGAGAGTTCAGAACAAACTTTTGCCCTTTGTTAAGGTCCCACAGCTTCCAGGCGTGGTTGCAGAGACCACCCACAACATATTTTGGTTTTGTGTCGATTCGTCGACCGCTAACCGTCGTGAGTTGGTGCAACTTCTACAGAAGGAGAACAACTACTCTTCGAATTCTGTGATCCGGGCAGTAAATGCAACAACAAGTGAAGCGAGTGCACGCGACTGGCTCCAATTGAAAGGTGTGAAGAGCTGAGACCATCGGCTTTGGTTAAACCGATGACGTTGGAGTTTGAACCAATGTGGTTGGTTGGGTATAGCTATTGCTGCGGTGGTGCTGATGCGGCAATCGTGCCACAAGAAGTCATTCTAACGAAAAAGTTCGCCATAGAGCTTCTCAGGACTCCACTTTGGAACCGTTCTTGTGGCTCGGTCCACGACACATGTACCATACGTCTTGCGCCGCCCCTCGGATACTCACTGTGGGGTCTCCTCCACATGCCTTATCGGTGTGGCTCGCACGAACGATAAGACCCAACATGGAAGGCTTCACATCACTTAGAGCTTCAACAAAAAATAAAGAAACGAATAGATTATAAGAAGGTGGTCCCGCATTTTTTTTCGAAAACTTAACGCTCCATCGCTGCCTCCAGTGGTGACCCTAATTGGCTCAGCCAGCATCACGTGTGCAGGAAAGTCGCTGCCGCGCATTTCCCCCAGCTCAAGTCTTATCGCCACCTTCCTCTCCCTATTCCTCTGTGATACCTAACTCCCACCCTAATCGTCTGGGACCATCACTAAAAGGAAACAAAACAAACCTCATTCAACCAAATTACCCATCTAGAACTAATATCATCTTATTTTTAGCATGAAGCTCTCTCAGTCTATGGCTCTTGCCATCTTGGCCACTTTGGGGGTCAATGGAATGATTATCCCAAATGTTGGCGACATCATCGACGTTTTCAAGGGTTCTGATCTTGCTCAATTAAAGGAAGAGGTCCAAGAGTCCGCCAAGAAGCTTTCAGACAAGGTGTTGGCCTCGGTTTCTGACTACGAGCAGAAGTTTGCTGAGGCCAAATTATTGGCTCCCTTTATGCAAAACGACCGGACCCCCGTGCCCCACAAGTACATTGTGGTTTACAAGTCTGGAACTTCGGCTGACCAGGTGCAATTCCACCAGCAATGGGTTGCTGCGAAGCATGCCGAGCACCATGGCGAATATGCCGAGAGCGGCGAAGATGCCGAGGGATTCCAGGCCACCATTAATGGTTTAGATATCAAGGGCGGTATCTCAGATGCGTTTGACGTTGGTGGAGCTCTCTCTGGCTACACTGGCTACTTTTTGCAGTCCACAATCGACTGGATTCGTAAAGACCCCAACGTGGCTTTTGTGGAGCAAGACTCGGTCGTACATGCCAACGAGTTTGACGTCCAGAAAGGTGCACCATGGGGATTGGCCAGAATTTCCCACCGTGCTCCTCTCTCTTTGGGCTCGTTCAACCAGTACCTCCACGACACTGAAGGTGGTGAAGGTGTGACTTCCTACATCATCGACACCGGCATCTTCGTAGACCACACTCAATTCGAGGGCAGAGCTAAATGGGGAGCAACTATTCCCACCGGCGATGCTGACGAGGATGGAAACGGTCACGGTACTCACTGTGCAGGTACCATTGCCTCCAAGGACTACGGTGTGGCAAAGAAAGCCAACGTGGTTGCTGTTAAAGTCTTGAGATCTAACGGTTCTGGCTCTATGTCGGACGTCTTGAAGGGTGTCGAGTTTGCTGCTAAATCTCACCAGCAGGCTGTGAAGGACGGAAAGAAGGGCTTCAAGGGCTCAACCGCCAACATGTCGCTTGGCGGTGGCAAATCGCCCGCTTTGGACTTGGCTGTGAATGCTGCTGTCCGTGCAGGTATTCACTTTGCAGTCGCCGCTGGTAACGAAAACCAGGACGCCTCCAACACCTCCCCTGCATCGGCTGAATTGGCCATCACTGTTGGTGCCTCGACTATCTCTGACGCCAGAGCCTACTTCTCTAACTACGGTGAGGTTGTTGACATTTGGGCTCCTGGTCTCAACATCGTGTCCACCTACATCGGATCCGACACCGCCACCGCCACTTTGAGTGGAACTTCCATGGCGTCGCCTCACATTGCTGGCTTGTTGTCATACTACGTGTCATTGCAGCCTGGTGCCGACTCTGAATTTTTCGTTTCGGACAAGGGCGTTACTCCCGGCCAATTGAAGAAGAACTTGGTTCACTACGCTTCCAAGAACGTGTTGTCGGACATCCCCGACGATGGCACTCCCAACGTGTTAGCGTTTAACGGTGGTGGCAAGAACTTGACGGACTTCTGGACCGGATCCGCTGCGACGTACGATGCGGGCAAGACTGAGGTCACCGATAAGATCGCGGTGTTGATGGACACCATCGAGGGCGAGTACAAGGAGATTGCTGACCAGGTCAAGGGCCTTGTCGACGCTGTCTACCATAGGGAATAAGCCGGCTTATTCGATTTGTTAATTGAATTTAAATTTAAGAAAAGAAGATGCACTTTGTAGAACGAACCATGGCGGCGATTATCAATGCGATCGTGTGCCTGCACACACTGCGGGGCAAAGGTGCGACCCCAGCGTGATTACTCAACGCCGATATTTGCATCTACTTCTCTTTCCAATACCTAGAATATCAAATTGTGATTGAAAATGTCGACACCAGCGAAACGAAGACTCATGAGAGATTTCAAGCGTATGCAACTGGACGCCCCTAGTGGCGTTCTGGCTCTGCCCGTTTCAGATAATGTCATGTCCTGGAACGCCGTTATCATCGGACCAGCAGACACACCATTTGAAGATGGTACATTCAGATTAGTGTTGCAGTTCGACGAGCAGTACCCTAATAAGCCGCCCGTGGTCAAGTTCATCAGTGAAATGTTCCATCCCAATGTGTACGCCAGTGGAGAGTTGTGTCTAGATATTTTACAGAACCGATGGTCCCCAACCTACGATGTGCTGAGCATATTGACTTCGATCCAGTCGTTATTGAATGATCCTAACATTTTATCGCCTGCGAACGTCGAAGCTGCCAACTTATACAAGGACCACAGGTCGCAATACATTAAGCGGGTGCGTGAGACTGTGGAGCGAAGCTGGATGGAGGATGACGAGGATGATGACGATGAAGATGATGACGACGACGAGTAAGAGAAGCTGGAGAGAGTCAGAGTGAGTGACAACCCGAGTATGTGTATGGTTGAACCAAGAGAGAACGAAATCTGTTCGTGTGGAAAAGAAAGCTGAGGACATAATCGAAGTCGATTCTGGTATGTACAAAGGCGCAAGTAATTCCAGGCTAGAGTTGATCTTCCGCCACTGGCTTTCTGGACAGTCTTATGGACTGCACTGGCAAACAGCAGGCAGCTCCAATGGCAGATCTGGCCAGATCATCCGATATTTGCCTTCAAAAATATCACCAGCATGTTACAAGACGCCCTATGATCCGTTTCTATACTCTGATGGTGGGTTCGTATTCTCCCATTTGAAGATTTCTGACCGTGCTACTTGAGCCAAAGATAGTACCATTTTCTGGAAGGTACGCGAAGCAAGGCTTCTTCTTTCTCCTTCTCCTCAGCAAGTCTCTTGTGGTGCAACTCTCGCTCAATGGCGTGCTTGTCTTCAACCACCACCTCGACGGGACGGCCCTCCTCTCCAGTATTCTTGTCTCTGGCAATGGCCAACATGACCACAAGCACCGTCAAGTATATGAACGTCTTAGTCACGGGATCCATTTTCGATGAGTCGAACTGCTCTTTACGTACCGGAGTCTCAGCCAAAATAACTGGCTCGAGTTTATTCACCTTGTCCAGCTTGTTCGGGTTGATGGTTCTGATCTTCAGCGGCACTGTAAAGGGCAAATCCAAGGGTGCGCTAGACTTGTCCCATTCGTCGAACTTTTCCCTAGCTCCCCAATTCCCATAAGCCATGTAATAGCCCAATTTCTTGTCCTGTGTGGAAAGTTTGGCCCACTTCACATCGAACTTCTGCTGCAACTCTTTCTGGACTTGGCCCTGATGAAGCAAGCTCAAATTTCCGAAGAGTCTGGGATTTTCAAACACCGGCTTTGTGTCGATTGGCTGGGTGGCCTCGTCGCTTCCAGATGAGAAGAGCGAACCTACGTCTTTCATGGATTGGAGTGCGAGTTTGGCAGCCTCGGCACGAGCTTGCTCTGGAGAGAGCTTCGGCTGCTCGGAAGGAGGCGCCACCTCTGGCTTGGCTGAGTAGTAGCGACAGAGAGACCGGCCGTTTCTGGTGATCCGAAGCATGGTATGTACAGGATGATGAGTAGGACGAGAAGTCCGATTGACGTATTTATCAAGCATTCTGGGCTTCAAACCTGAAATAGAAAGAAGCTTGAAGAGTCCAAAAGGGTCACTCGGAGGATTTCAGTAAATTTTCTATCTCATGCCTGGCCACTACAAACCTCCAGGTCGCCAAATGTCTTGATATCTCATATTTCGTATTGTCTCTTATAGAACCCATTACATATATCATGGATTTCTACCCTATACTACCCTATTCATAAACTTCCCAATGGCTATCATCGGCGCACACACAGCCTTGACGGCCATGCAGATTGCGTCGATCAAGAGCGAAAGCTCATAGAGAATCCACATGAAAATCACCAACTCGAGCAAGATCACGACCGTCTGCATAGCAGGAAAGTTCTCAGCAATGACATCGATGGGTGCAAACAAAATCTTCATCACTTTGATGCTTTTGATAAGACGGTTCACGTTGGATACAATTTGCAGAGGCGCACCTTCATGAAGGTACAGCAACGCACCACGCGAACCAACAAGCATAGCAGACGATGAGGTCGGCGGTGATTTGGTTACGGCTTCTAGTTTCCCTGTAGCAGGATTCAAAATAAGCTCTTCTTCCAACTCCTCTCCATCAAGAAACTCCACCTCGTACTGTTCCACCCCAGACTCACTTCCGTAGTCAATTTGTGAAACGGGATCTCGAGTCCTGGGGTACGGAGCCATCGTAGTAGCACCTCCTGGGCGCTTCTGCTCCGCCAAATACGCTGACATGGGTTGGTTCCAGTTGGCAATCAAGTGCTTGTACTTGGGCGAAAACTTGATGGGGCTCTTTAGCTTTGTTTTCTTCTTCATATCCCTCTTTCCGCTCTTTTGCTTCATGAACAGAAACAGCGGCTCGCTCTCAACTTCAGCAAGTCTAGATTCGCCAGGTAGAGACGGTTGGTCTGAGTTGTACACCACCCAGGAAAGCAAGTAATTCCAGAGTGGATGAAAGTTCTCACTAGGACCAAAACCGTACTGACTGGGAGAGCTGCTCACTGTGTGAATTTCGTCAACATCACTCAGGAGCTCGTGTTCATTTCTCACGCCTTTCATGCCTGGCTTGATCTGTTCTCTTGCCTCAAGCTCCTTTTCATAGTTTTCCATGTAATTCTCGCCAATCTGCTTCTTGGCACGCCTCCATTTTTGCTTGAGCTGCTTGTTAAGCGGCTTGCTTTCGTGGGCCTCGGCAGCATTTTCTCCTTCCGAGTCTTCACTAAGATTGTCCACAAAAATTTCACCGCTCTCCTCCTTCTTGCGTTTAAGAAACTCAAATTTCGGCTTGCTTTTGCTACGCCGCTTCTTTGCCTCCTCTTTCTCTTGCTTGCGTGCTTCCTTCTCTTCTTTTTTGAGTTTCTCAGCCTCCATCGCTATTCTCCGATCTTGTTCTTGCTGTCGCAGACGATAGTAGTCGTAAGAAGTGTAGTCATTGACCCCGATTTTCTTTTGCACAGTTTTGAATGCTCGGGTGATTGTCTTTTTCTGCTCTTGTTCACGTATTTTCTCGGGGTCATCAAAAACGAGGTCAATGGGGTTGAAGCGGTCATCTTGGTCTTTCTCAAAGATGTCTTTGAAGGTTTTGTGCGTGTAGGATCTCGGCGTGGGGTCGTCTTCCTCTGCCTCCTCTATGCGTTTCTTCTGGTTGATGTAGTAGCCTGAAAAGTGGACCTTCTTGGGAGGCGCCCGCACCTCACTTACTTCAGTTTCAATACTCTCAAAATCTGAATTGGAGTTGTTGTGTCTGTAGAAGTTGTAGTAGTCAACTGACGACCGAACACGATGTTTCTTGGGCTTTTCAGGTAGGTACACTAACTGAGAAGGGGTGATTTCCTCAACAAGCTCATCGGAGTCGTCTCCAAACCTGTCAGAAACTCTTGTGATTGGCGATACTGGAATTTCTGATCCGGCAACCGATGGCAGTAGAGGGACTTCTTGGGCAGTTGGAGATCCGCGATAAGAATTTGGTGATCGCTTCAGATCGAGGTAGTCGGAAGTGAAGTAGGCATTTCTCAGAACATTCATGATGAATCTACTGAGTGATAAAGATGCGTAAGTTTTCGAAGTATCTTAGTCTTGCTTGATCCGGCCATCTATGATCGGGGTGGCTGGCTTACCTGCATACAGCTGAAGCTGGTTTACTGCTAATTGGGGAAAACAATTGAAGACGCCTTTTATGATTTTCATGTGAATTATTTCTTGCATTGTTGATTTCATATCTCGTTTTCAGATGATGCTCCCCTTGGTGTTCCGGCTTTGGGCATGCCTTTTTCTTATGAGAATAACAGGCCATGTCTTAAGTAGAAAGATCAAAAGCTAATTTTCACGTATTCATGCGTGTAGCACCTGGAACTAAGACACCTCGCTTTGCCTCGGTCGTCGCCACTTATCGCTTGTGCCATTCTTCCCAAGTCAGCCGCATGTCGAAGGGTCAGAAGACCCTACCGAAGGCTCCCACAATATCGAGGTCCAAAAAAAACGTGTTCCAATTTATTTAAACGGAATTAATGGGCACTTATAATTGTCACTTTTTTTTTAGTGTGCAAATCTCTTGACGTATCAATTTCTATCCTACTTCTCACCCCACTGACTCACGCACTCACATCGTCTTCCATACCATCAACCTTACAATGGTGCAGCCACCCGGCCTACGTCGGGTATTCGTCTCTTGGAGGGCATACAGCTCAGTACCATCTATCAGACTGCAGTCTTATATCGACGACGAGTTTCTCTCGCTTATCGGGAAACTGGAGATTGCAAAACACATCCATGATCTCGGACCATTCCCCTCGTACCTGAATATTCTAACTCCTCAGCATTTTTTCCAAAATGAGGTGCTCATGAATTATTCCACAAAGAAACCACACCCTGTGTCGCTTCGTCAGTTGGCGGGTTATGGCAAAGTTCTAACCAAACAGAAGATCCTTGCATCGGCGAACTTTGTGCGTATGGAGCTTCCAATACGTTTGGCTATGAGAATCCG
The DNA here is from genome assembly GCA_030583085.1 of Hermanozyma aechmeae. Taxonomy (NCBI): domain Eukaryota; kingdom Fungi; phylum Ascomycota; class Pichiomycetes; order Serinales; family Metschnikowiaceae; genus Hermanozyma; species Hermanozyma aechmeae. Next base: position 409,463 of record JAJMHA010000006.1, on the reverse strand, counting down.
AGACTTGCAGACGCTACCTTTCGGTGTGGTCAACAACTTCCATCTTGCCCAGATCTATGAGTCCTATTACCACTCGTTCAATGCGTTTCGCAAGATTCCCAACATCACAGATCTCAACAAGAATGAGGAGTTCTGCAAAGTCATCAGCACCATGCTTGATCAGCATGTATTTAATCTCTCACATCTCATGATGGGCGCACTTGAGGTATCCATATTGAATAGTCTTCCTCAGAATGAGCTCGACAACTTCATGAGCTCAATGCTTCGATCGCGAATCAGTAGAAGAGTTATTGTTGAGCAACACTTGTCGTTGTCAGAAATCTACAAACAACTGCCTTATCAGGAAAAGCCGCCCGACTATATTGGTGAGATATTTCATCACTGCCATGCCAAAGAGCAATTGGAAGCGGTGGCTGAGTTGGTAAAAGACTCCATGGAAGAATTTTACCCAGATAGGGCCCTGATGCCGGATTTGAGAATTGAAGGTGACGTTGATGCTGCCTTTCCCTTCATGGTGCCACATTTGCATTACCTCTTTGGAGAAATATTGAGAAACTCCTTCGAAGCCACAATTCGTGAGCACGGATCGAGTGGTGGAAAGCTTCCTCCGATCAATGTGGCCATTGTTGACTCTCGCAAGGAGGTCACATTCAGAATTTCTGACCAGGGTGGCGGACTTGGCCACGATAAGCTCAAGTCGATCTGGTCGTTTGGGAAATCACCCGAGTTGGCAAGAAAGTCGCTAACAAACTTCCACAAAATTCCAGGCCTTCAAATGTACTCCAATTTGCAGGTCACACCAGCGGGTTCATCTATAGTTGAGACCCAGCTGCATGGATTACGCCAAACGTCTATTGGAGATATCAACCAAATGTCAACCACGGCGAAAAAATCAACACTTGAGCAGTTGATTTCCAGGCCATACAGTTACAAGCTCGGCCTTGGTTTACCGATGTGCAAAGTATACGCGGATTACTGGAATGGCGATTTGGCAATGAACTCTCTAGAAGGCTACGGCAGTGATACCTGTTTGACATTGAGCAAGCTCGGTAACCACTCCACTAAAACGCAACTAGATCGCGCTTAATGACTACTACGATAATAAAATTAACTGAAATGCCTTCTGAGACTTCTTGAACGTATCGCCCTGAATTTCTTTCTTCTTTTGCCACGCCCTCTTAGGTTCGCAGCGCGGACTCGTTTCGTGAGCCAGTCTCACATACAGGCTGGATACTTTGAAGTCAACTTACCAGAGTCTACGAGCTCACAATTCCTCAACACAACAGTTAAATACCACATTCCAACGAATTATCTATGGAGAAGCGCAATGTTACAATTCTGCTGCTTCTAGGCCTCGACAGGTCCCAGACGGGCAGTACTCTGAGTAATTCCGAGAGCCAGGCGCAAGCAGCGCCGAATAACTCTACAGATCTCGTGTCCCAATTCCAGGCTTCACTTGGGGTGCCTTCTTCAGAGGCTGCACAAGTGCAGTATCAGTTTATGCCCGCTAAATCACCCGCTGTTGGTCTGCCTAGGCCAGATCTCATAAGCTCCAATTCACCACGAGCGTCAGGATCCCCAGCCCCAGTAGCAGACCATATCCGAACATTTCAAACAAGCTTCCAGCTACAAGGGGCCGAGTCGCTGACGGCGCTGCCACCAGTAGTCAGCAGAACGTCTATAAACTCATTGATCAACAATGACGACAGCACGCCCACCAAGGCAGAGTCGGCAACTGAGAAGAAAAAGAGGGCCTCGCCGACCAAATCAGAACCAGCAGCCAAGAAAGTGAAAATCGAAACTGCTGCGAAGAAAGTTACGAAGGTAGAAACCAAGAAACCGAAAGAGAAGAAGAAACCCGCCGAGTCATTTCAGCCTGCGCAGCCGAAACCGCTTATTAACCCCACCATGACCACAACAAAACAAGCATCTTCTACAGGGCCCACCGCGGTACCTTCCGCGTCAATTATGGAGACCGACAAGCCGGACGAGAAGGACCAGCCACTTCCCATAATAGCTTTGAATATCCCACTCTTAGACCCCAAAAACCCCAAGCCCGGACAATCGGAGGTCGTGGTGAATGTGCTAAAGTTAGCGGAGGACAAATACGGCTGGAATGCTATACACCCCAATTCCAAGTCGGCAATCGAACTCATGAACGACATGCTTGACGACGACGAGGAAGGTGACGACGATGAAGAGGAAGATTTGCAGATCGTGGATGACAAGGGTAACCCTGTCAAAGGGGCGAAACCCAAAGAAGCCGAGGAAGTTGCCAAAAAGAAGAAGATCACTGCCATGAACAGAAAGATTGGCAAGTACGATTACAAGGACCCATTCATTGACGACGAAGAGCTTCAGTGGGAAGAAGAGATTGCGACGACAAAAGAGGGCTTTTTCGTTTACTGGGGACCGTTGGTGGAGGACCGCAATTCAGGAGCAACAACCTCCAAGAAAAGCACGGCCAAGGCAAAGAAGTAATGGTTCATATAGATCTTATGTGTCAACAAACATTAATGACTTAAATTTATAGCTCTCCCATCACTCCTCAAGACGATCGAGAGTGACTTTCAAAACACCCACTGCATTGACGATAACGGCATCTGGCTCGCTGTTCTCTAGCTGGTCAAATTGAGCGACAGACTTCCGAGCCTTCTCTATTACACCAGTGAACGTGCCTTCTGGCGACTTGAATGCCCTCTTCACGTACACAAGCAAATTTAGAAGAGCAAGGAAGGTTGGAAACTTGGTAGTGTTCAAGGATGGCGGGTCCAGGGCAGTATCATCCTTCTGAACTACCTGCTCGGCGTAGTTCTCGACAATTCCAGCGATCTCAGCTAACCTTGACTTCGATAATGAGATGTACTTTTCCTCTACTGCTTTTTCTTTTCTCTCCGGCAACGGCGGTTTGTCACCCACAGTTAACGTCAGGAGAGTTTCGGCGAGCTGGTCGCCAGGAGTATTGGTCTGTGAGATGAGTTCTTTGAGAATGCCCACAAGAGGCGCTTTGACATCTTCGTAGGGACACTCCTCCAACGAGTTCGCAAGAAACTCGTAGGAGGTGCTCTCAGGAGCCAGCCTTAACAATTTGGTCAAAAGAGTCAACACGATGAATCTGAAATACAGTGGCTGGCCCGAGTTAGAAGTTGCATAAAGTAATGACAGGAAATAGCCCGTCAACAACACCTTGGGGATAGTGGCCAACTCCAACTTGAGACTCTGACCCCGTGTTTCCAGCGAATGAACAGCACGCCAAGCCCAAAAAACGGCCACATCATGCTGGCCTCTGTTCAGGAACGCCTGGTGAACCAATCCTGGCACAATCAATCGTAGACCAATTTTGATGGCAAGAGTGAGGGAAACTTCTTCGCTGTCATAGTCATTTTCCGAGACCACGGCAAAGGTTCGAAGGGTTATAATACCGCCCAATGAGTCAGAGACTTCATTAGCCTCCGAGTTTACTAGCGTCTGGGCAAAGTTCTTTTGGTAGTCGACAACCAAAGCACCAAACAAATCTTCCGACACTTTCTCATCGGAATCCTTAGAGGCATCAAAGTTCACGAGCTCATCGGTTGATTTCAAGAAGTCCTTAAACACTTCGCTAGTATCAATATCAAACGACAAAGCAAGCTCGTTCAACCGCGTGACAACTGGTAGATTGAGCTCGTGAAGAGAGGTTACCTTGGCGTCTTGTGGCAGCAAGCTTTGCAAGTATTTGAAATACACTACCGATAGGCCGAGAATCTCGCGAACCAATACGCGGCTGATAGACTCTGTCAAAAAGGCAGTAAGAAGCTTTCTCTGCAAGTAGTCTTCGTCCTTGTTCAAATTGGCGAGCTCCTCTGCCGAGAGATCGGTATTCTTAGGAATTGGGGGCCGGCTGTAGTTGCGAAGAAATGCATAAACTCGTTTCCAGAGAAAGTCCACCCCATTTGAAGTGACAACAGGATTGACGTAGATGGAGTTGATAAAGCTGGTGACAATCATGCCCAAAAAGCGCGAGGGATAGAAAGTATTGATTCTCCGTAGGGTGCTGTTGATGAGCTCAAACACACAGTAAAACTTCAAGTCATAGAACTGCTCAGCATTTTTGGGGTCGGGCGAGTCCGTCACCTTCATGGTCAGAAGCAATTCGGTGGATTTCAAGAACAACTCCTTGGGGTTTCCCTTCTCGGCCAAAACTCCAAAAAGGTAGAATACCGCAACGAATCCAGGCAGGTTGCGCAATGGGCCACGGGACACGTCGTAGTCCGAGTCAACAAACGGAATCACCACCGCTGGCAAATCCCACCCAACCTCATACACAAAGTCATCATCGTCTTGTAAGATTTTTAACAAATGATTGAGGAGCAACTCGCGCTCTTCTTCAGTGTACTTGGATGGGTCCAGGAAGTGGATATCCACCACGGTGGAAAACGTCAAGTAGTCACCCGATTCCTTGGCATCCTTGGCGGCAGTGTCAAGTGAGTCGATTATGTGTTCAATTTCGCTGCTATCAATGGTATTGTCGCTAGTGACCAGCGAGATTTCCGTTTCGATATCAGCCATGGGAGTGAGGTCGTGCGAAGTAGAATGTTCCAGTTCAGAGGGGGGACTATTGGCAATGGCGGATGGAAGGGAGAAGAGGTAGAAATATTAGACGATATTGAAGTAGAAAAAAAATGAGACAAACTAGGTTGACCAGAAATGTAATTTGCGTCCTTTGGTGCCCTTTTGCTGCGAGATGGTCAACGCTAGTTTCCCGCACCAAGTTCTCACGCTGGCTGGAACGTGCACCGTCAAATGTCGTACATTTCTCAGAGTCTGAGTTCTTCCATTCTGGGGGATTCACTTCCTGAGGCGGGCTCTCCTATCGAAGAGAGTGCACCATTAGCGGCGTCAGTCGTTCTACAGAAAGCACATGTTCCATTCGAGGAACCTGATCTCAGCAGCAAGATAGCGCTCCGATTTCAGCCCATTGGCTCGGCTCCAGCCATATTTCCTGCGTCCTATAAAGTTGCTGGATCTCAAACAATTGCCAGTATATCCAAGTATCTTGTACGTCGCCTACGACTCGGAACAGTCAACATCTACGTCCTGAGTTCATTTCAACCTACGCCGGACGAGACGCTTCACGATTTGCATGCCCAGTTTAAGACCCAGGATGAATTGGTCTTGAGCTACAGTGAGGAAATAGCGTTTGGTTAGGTTGGTTAGAGGCAGAAGAGACAGCGTCGTTATCAGGGCTTGATTTCAAGCTAGGGAGGCATTGGCGGAGTCGTGGTGGTAATTGCTGGAAACATTCTTTGTAAATAAGTAGAAATTGACACAATGCCAGAGGTTGACGTCTTGCTTTATGATGCCCCTCCACCAGGTATTCGTCGTCAAAATGAAGGACTCACGGGCCGAAGGAAGCAAATACAGTAATACGGGTGTAATAGCATACATAAAACCCTCCGCGGTGATACAATAATGCAGCTTCAATAGTGATATACTAGTACCGTTCTCCTCAGGTTCAGCGACCACTACAGCTACCAGGTTTTATCTAAATCATATTTATTCTTACTGTACACGAAAAAGGGGAAAGGGATATTGCTGACACAGCAGGGTATAAGCAAAGCGAAAGAAGCAAAATCATAAATGCCGTCATCACGGTTGCTTAGTAGAAAATGAACTCCGCAGCACCGGAAGAAACCGTAAGCGTGCAGCCATCGGAGCCATCTCCACCGTTGTAAGACCCATCAGCATAAGAACAAGTGCCCACAGTGGAAGCACCGTTGGCACCCTGAATCTTAATGTTGTAGTTGGGAGCATTTTTGTTGTTGGGGTTAGGAATCAAGGACAAGTAAGTGTTGCCGCCAGAGAAGCCGGCACCGAGCACAACAGGAGCCCAGTTACCAACACCAGACGACGAGTCACCCCAGATGCAGCCATCCTCCACAGAAACACCAGCATTGTTAACGTAATACTGAGTGGAGGTCAGGCCGCCCTTCCAGGTGAAGTAAGAGCTTTCATCAACGACAGAAACTGGAGTCGAGCTACCAGCCTGCAACAAAGAAGGCACGTTCATGTTCTCGGAACCAGGGTAGTCGGTTCTGCAGATGGCCACGTCCTTGGTAATCTCGGACTTGAAGGTGGCAGTCTGCTTGCCCCACAGACAAAGGTAGTCAGAGTCAGAGTTAGTCTTGTACAACTTGCCGTTCTTACACAAGAGACCACCAACGGAAATTCCGCTGGAGGGCTGGTTAGAGGGCCACTGAGTCTTGGACATACCAGCCTGGCACGCATACGAGCAGTAGTAGCCGTCGGTGCAGGTGGAAGAAGTGTCACCGTTCAAGTTCATGACGGAGGTCCAACCACCGTTCAAGGACGAAATCCAGTCCACGGCAACAACACCTTGGCCAGTTGGCAATGAACTACAGTCGTGTACACCATCCTCGAAAACTTCCGAGGGGTCGGCGTATGCTTCGAGATCGCCCAAAACGGAGCTAGAAGAGCCAGAAGCGGAAGAGCCCAACTGGGACGAGGTGGCGTCTCTTTTGTGCTCGTGGTGGTGGTGGATTCTAGATGGAGCAGCAGCCACGGCGGTCAAAAGCACGGATAAAAGAATGGAGGACTTCATAATTTCAAGGTTTTTCGTAAAAGTTTGTCTAGTTGGATGACGGGAAACTTCAAAATTCAACACAGTATAATAAAGGAAAGACTATGGTTGGAGCTGATGGAGCAGAAGCTGCTGAATCGGAAGTTGTAAGGAGTGGCTGACAGCAAAAAGGTGTGTAGAGAAAAAAAAAAGAAAAGAGAAAATCCACCGGCGAGGGGGCGCCGCAGCTTTTAAATCAAACGGCTTAATGGGTTGCAGCAAATATTTTTTCCTCTTCCTTTCTCGACGACGTGCGTCGAGGTCTAGACCGCAAAGCATAAATTTCGCCCCAATTCGGTAATTCATACGCAGGAGATTTTTGTGTGCAGTATATACAGTGCCTCGGGGAGCCGGAGCCGCTTGTTGGAGGGGGTTGATCGAACGTCAAAATTGAGTTCACACTGATTTTAAAACAATAATTTCGCACATGTGAACTTCATTCAAAGGGCCTGGCCCGCTACCATTCACTATTTACACATTCCCTCCTTTTCCCATTGTTGCTCGGTAATGTACCCCTGACACATTGGCTTTCTTTTTTTTTCGCCTCTGAGGTTTTAGCGGTACGCCGTCAGTTGGCATCAACAAGTGTTAGGTGCCCTGAGTGGATGTTTTTGTTTCAGCCCCGTAGGTAGAATTGCGACTGCGAACCGTGGAATGTGCCTCGTACCGAAAATTGCCATTTCTGGTTCGGTTGCAAGTGCCAGAGTCTTTACTCTTGCATTCCCCCAAAGCTGCCAATCGTATACAATGGTTCATCGCTGCGTCAACTTGCGAGTCTTGGCTTGTGTGCAAAGCCTCGGTGAAGAGAGTGCGACGTCCTGTCTACAATGCACAGTGCCTATCTTCACACGACAACACACAAATCGTGATCGTCAAGAGTTTCCGAGAAATTTTCAAGCATATTGTGGAGATGGCCACATGAAACACAATGGTTGCATAAATGCGCTGCCTGTGAGAGTTTCCCCTCCCACATGAGTTTCTAATAGCCTAACGATCTGCCATATGCAGATCGTGCGCCGATATTACTTGCATGAGGTAAAGTCTAGCCCGATCTATCGCGGACTTGCACACAGCAGTAACGTATATGTAAAAAAACTAAAGGAAAAAAGTACAGGAACAAAAAAAAAATACAAAAGAACTGAAGGCGTGTGCACACAAGCCGAAATGTACCGCGATAATCTGAACGACCGTTGCATGTTGCAGAAGCCGTTTTCGAACCCCTATAACGTGCCTTCGTCCTCGATGCCTAGGTTGAACCATGGATGGTCTAGAGCTTCATGAGCGGTTATACGCTCGTTGGCATTGATCACGAGGAGCTTGCGAAGAAGATCGATAAAAAACCACCAGAATGTGAAGTTACCGAAGTTGATCAAGTGCAGGTTGTTCTGGTAGTTCTCGCTCAACGAGTAGTCAAAGTTAATGTTAAGTCCGACCCGCTCACTGATGAACAAGTCTATGCGCGACAACTGCTCAACGCTGCGGATAAACTTCTCCGGGGTTGACGGAGAGGGGAATATCAACAGAAGCGAGTTGTCTTCTGTCGATTCATCATCTATAATGACATCCGCATCGTCATCATCGCTGGCAGAATACGACCGCCGGTAGTCATTTGTGAAGTACTTAAGGCCACACTCATTTTCTATCTCTTTGGACCTTCTCACGAGCTCCTTGTCTATCTTGGTGCCGACAACTCGTTCAATCATTGCCAAGTGCTCTAAATTATCGTGAGTCCGGAACACCGGTTCTCCAATAACAAGCTCCACCAAAATACATCCAACTGACCACATGTCGCAGGGAAAGGACCAGCCTACCCCTAGAACAATCTCGGGCGCTCTATAGTGTCGAGTGGAGACAATGGAAGAATGGTATTCGTCATCGAAAATGGCAGACCCAAAATCAATGATCTGAATAAGCGGATTGTTCAACACGCGCGAGAACTTCGGTGGCTTCTCAGCTCGACGTTTCTCGTTACTGACGTTCAAGTTCATGTAACTGGAAATGATGGTGTTGCTGCGAAGCTGCTTGCGCTGGTAAGAATCCTCATGGAGCAAAATGTTCTCAGGCTTGAGATCGGTATGAATTAAATTTAGGTCATGAAAATATGTCACCGATCGTATTAGCTGCTTCGAAATCGCTTGGATGTGCAGCCCAGGGTAGGGTATAAATTTGTTGTTCTCCATAAAGTCATAGAGGGAGATTTTGAGCAAGTCAGTCACAATGCAGATGTGCCCTCGGTAGTCGAAACACTCTCGAAGATGGATACAGTGGTTGCGGTTGTCATTGTCGAATTTCTTGAGTGTGGTGAGCACCCGAAGCTCGATCTTGGCCGCATCTCTGTATTTCGGAATGTTTCTAATGATTTTGATCGCTACCGTCTCTCGGTTGATTTTGTCGTAACAAGCAACCACCTTACCGAAAGTGCCTTGGCCGAGGATCTTTTGGATGACGTAGCGGTTGGCAAATTCGTGCTGGAGTCTCACAATGTAGTGGCCATCCTCGTCATCACAGGGCGGCAAGTTGAGCTTGTGTGGCACCACTTGCGTCTTGATATTCCCCACCTTGGCATGCCGTAAAATGTAATTGTTTGGAATACGCTCGTAGAAGCATTTGGCCTGGGGCAACTGCGGTAGCGAGCTTGTGCGTTGCTTTTTGGGACCTTGCATCTGGGAAATTTCAAACGTGGGATGGACATTGTTGATGTTGTTGCTGTGGTTGTTGTTGTTGTTAACATTGAACATGTTGTAGGCTTCGCGAGCATCATTGTCCAAGAGAATTATGGAATCCGAATTGTTGCGGTGCTGGCGACTTCTTGGAGGTGCCTTGCGCTCCTCGAGGAAAACTACGTCGTCGTCCTCGTCGTAGGTGTCGTCTTCTTCTTCATAAAAGGCATCATCATCACCTTCTTCTTCTTCGACTTCTCCCCCGGCGCTTCCGTCGACGCCCCGCAAAAGTGCACTTCTGTTTCTAGACAGAAATCCAGCATGGCCAAAAGACTGCAACTCGTCTACATCCGAGTCCGGCTGATTCAAGCTAATGTTGAGCCGTAAGTTCGGGGAACTATTGAACGTGGAGTTCGACAGAGGCGACACATTGTCAAATGCTTTCGCTTGCTGAGTTGTGGAAGCGTTGGTCATAGCCTCGTTGGCGGCAGCCTTTCTGGACAGGCCGAACGTTTCACTTAGACCCCTGGGACGTTTTCGGTTGTGAATCAATGACGACATCGATAGCAGGAGAATCTGTGTTGAGACGGGGATAATTGGATACGGCTGGCCAGCAGTCTTTGGTAATTATCGGCGGGTTCTAAAACTTAGCGTAAAAGGGAGTTTGGAAGTAAGGGGCAGGCGGGAAGGGTTCACTCCGCAAACAAAGGAGCACAAATCTTCCCTGAAAGAGGGACTAGTGGTAATTTTTGCAATGCAATTGAAGTGCCAGAATTTCTAGGATTCCAACGGACGGCCAGGGCGCTGGCGGAATCACAAGCCTGAATGAGAAGGATCTAGGAACGGGAATAAGAGTAGTTCTGGACACTCAGCAAAAGCAAAAAGTTCGAGGCGGAAAAGTCACACACCCCCCTGGTTTATCCCGGATCAGGAAGCAATTGCGGAAAAAGCGTTCAGTGTGGCTAGCAAATATTACAAAAAAAAACCTCGATACCACACCGGCGTTGATTTATAGGGAGCTTGGAGGAATTTATCGATGTATAATCTGGGTTAATTTGGGTGCGGTGTGTGTATTATTGCGGAGCATGCTGTGCGTTATCATGTCGCCACTAATACCAGGGGCCAGAGTGCGGAGCTCAATTAAATTGAGAGCAAAGCGCGCGAGGAGGGGGTGAGCAGGTTTCAAGAAAAGTGCTCAGAAATTCGCTGGAAAATCTCAAGTATTCCTGCCATGATTAGCTCCATTATGTGGCTGTGTCTATGGGCTACCAAAGCCAGCGAGCGGGGCGGAAGGCAGATCTCATTGGCCCACACCGTAGACAGGAGCAGGAAATTCTGTGACTAGCGAACGATAGACGATGGCAGGCCATTGTGGAGCGAGCCCAAGAACCACGTGTTCTGTGCAGGACGGCGACTTGGAGGGTTCCGAGGGTCGGCGCCTGCCATTGGGTGGAAGCGGCGTAATTTTGCGTGCGGGGGCAGAAAACTTGCATGCAGTAGTCCCCGCACCCGTACCTCCTACGACATCCGTACCTCCAAAAGGACATCCGTACACCGCGGCGTGGCGGGAGCGCTAATGCCCCGGGGCAAAAAGTGCCGAGTATTTGGCGTCTCGGCGGTGCGATGCGTCTTGCGCACCCTGACATCCTCTTGGGCGCAGCCCTTGCTGCAGTGCGAAGGTGGCGTTGTCGTCAGAGCCCATGCGCTCTGACGCACGAGCGCATCATTGCATGGTCCAATCCATTGAGGTTCGAGGTACGAAATCGCAATTGGCTAGAAATCGGGATTCGGGAAAGCGGGGCACTGAATCGTTCTCTGGGGTTCATCGACAGAAGAAAGAGTGAGCTACGGCGTGCTATCTATATGATGTGAAAAACAAAGTCCGAATCAGACGGCACAATTGCAGAGGATTCAGATTTTATAAGGCACTGGTGGCGCCACTTCGCCCATGCTACTACAAATGAGAAATCGGCGACGATGTGAGACTACAACCGAACAAAAACATCAACAATAATAGCAAGGCTGCAAAAAGAAAATAAGTATCCCAGACTAATCTTCGACATGGCCTTCTCCACCATATGTTGCCTACTAGTATTGCACGTCCCTCACGCACGGCAATGCATGTGAGGGTTGGCGCGGACCAAACCCGCGACGGTGGCCTCGGACTAAGCGAACTCTAATGCGAGCCAGCACCCATTGGAAGGACAAACACTCCCCACCGAAGCTGTGGGCGTTTCTCGTACTTCACTCTTTGATCTTTTTCGCCTGTTTTACTAACCCGCATCGTTTTTCCCCTTTTCCGCGGAGTTCCTCAATTGGTAGCTTAGCATGAAGAGTCTTGTTATCCTCAAGCGCTGTAGACACCTTTAGCCGCCATGGTCTCAGGGTGTTCGATAACACCTTCGTTATTATCTGCGGTCCCAGAATATTTGGTCTGCTTACAAATGCGTCATAATTTTTTTTTTTTTTCTGTTGTCTTTTCTTTTTGGCACGTCATCTGCAATGTACTCCTGAACTTCAGGTCCAAGGTGGAAGCGCGCAGCAATCTCCGTCATTCAGAGACATGGATGATCTTCCTGCAATTACGAAACAAAAAAAAAAAACAAGTCGTCAACTCAGCACCGGTGTTCCTAAGCAGCTGCCTCGGATTATCTGTCAATGGTCCATGCTCATTGCCCCTACCGCATATGGGGCGGATTTCCGGTCAATACTCAATGGGTATTTGGTCTGGATGTGTGCACATAGTCAGCGCTATGCGCAGGAGCGGGCATGATTAACGGGAAATGTGCAGTTGTGTACTGCACACAGTGGCCACGCGCATGATTGCTGCCTGGTCCTGCTTTCTTTTCTTTTTCCGCGGGGCCAATATGGTCTGCGCCCATAAGTGCTGACTCCCCGGCTCCACATCCCGCCATCTACTGCTTTTCTTCCTTCCAAACGGAATTTCGAAACCCCGAGACTTCTCAGTCAACGATCTCAATTATCACCAGAGAGCAGAATCCGACGACAGCATTTTCTTCAGCCGCCGTTTTTCTTTTTTCCCTCTAGTGACCACGAACTCGCTCCCCAAAGTCACGTTTGGAATCGAGTCCGTTCCCCCCTCACCCGAACCCATCCCGCACCATCACTGCCAGGGTCCCACTTGCCTTGTGAGAGCAAAAGTCTAACAACCCGGGTTTCCCACTCCTGACAAAGATTCGTTCGATGATCAATTTGGCCACGGCCATAATCTGGAAATGCCTCCGTTATCAAGCAGACTAAATATCCGAAACCTCGAGAACGCAAACAGGCTGCCGGGCAGCCTACAGCAGTCTCATGCTCAGGCCCTGCACGTCACGTTCCCCGACGAGACCGAGTCTAAGAGTTCGTCGGTTCTTGGACTTCGAGAGAATCTGAACAACGACAAGGAGCTGTCCAACGACGCTCTGAATGAAAACTCCGATTCCGAGAAGAGCCTGCACTCGTCTTCCAAATCCAGCTCCGCCGACAAGTCTGAAGAGATCGCGTCACGTGTCGAGGACGACGCCGGTGATACTGATTCGGTGGTCAAGGTACAAGACACCGACGACGCGCCCATCGATGGCAAATCCGACGACGCACCCAGCAACACGGCAGACGGCGCCGATGGCGAAGCAGAAACCAAGTGGTATTTTTGCAAAACTTGCAACCAGGGCTTCACGCGGAAACATAACATGATAAGCCACGAGCTCATTCACCTGAGTGTCAAGCCGTTCATTTGCCGTACCTGTGGCGCATCTTTCCGCCGTCTGCATGACTTGAAGCGCCACGACAAGCTCCACACGGGCGAGCGTCCCTTCCACTGCGAAAAGTGCAATCGTCGCTTTGCTCGTACGGATGCCCTCACGCGCCACATCAACTCGCCACACGCTTGCACGGGCAAGCCGCCTCTGAAAGACGAAATGGATGGATCTGCAGAACATGCCAACGATGACGAATTGCAGACTCACGAGTCCCCCATCGACGAAGAAGCGCAGACGGCCACAACGGCCACTCCTGCCACTAATCACTCGGGCTCGGGGTCGTCCGTGTTCACAGGAAATCAATCGTCTGGTTCTAGTAGCTCGAACGTCTTGAGCGACTCCAAAATACCAAAGAGCGGGAAGACCGACGTGCGCCCTGGTGAAGGCTCCAAGTCTCAGCTGGCTCTCATCAGCACCGTGATGCATGCCAGCGGCAGCCTTAGTAGTGACTCTCTGGGCAGCCTCTCCGACTCCAACGGCAAGTCGAACTACGACTTGCACAGATGGAAGGCTTACCAGCAACAGCGCAATAACCTCGATGCTGACATTGCGAAAGAGAGATACCCGTACAATACCACCACAACAACAACGACCACAACCACCACCATGGATGGAAATAAGAAGGACAAGTCCGAGTCGCAGACGTTCCGTCGCCAACTGCAACTCCAAGCGACACTGGAAAACAGGAACGCCAACTACCAGAATCCACCTCAGGACCAACACTACCACCACCACTTCCATCATCATCACCATCACGATCTGCGTGATAAGGAAAATAGTCAGGGTGCCGGGCTGTCGCTGTGGGGCTCTTCCGACCGCGAGTTGCGTCCAGATGGCCAGTTCCGTAAACACGATGACTACTACCCCAAGGACATCCGTAATCATCGCCGGGAACGCGCCGCCTCGAGCGACGACTCGGCGAGATACGCGATTCCTTTCGAGTTTGGTCCCAACAGTCTGTTGTACCCTAACAATGGCCTCGTTGGCCCGCCACATGGTGGGGTCATGATGAATGGGCCAGAACCGTACATGACTGGGCCCATGCCCATACCTGGACATGGACATGGGTATGGACCTGGTAGACCTGGTCCCGGTCCTGGCCCTGGCCCTGGTCCTGGCCATTTCCAATACTCTCCTCCGCTGGGGTCCGAAGGAGGTCAAATCCCACGCTTTGCAAGCGATCAACAACTCAACAAACGACCAAAACCTATCCCAGTGCAGAGCTGGCCGCCTATTGAAATGCGTGGCTCTGCACTGCCAAGCCAGCGCAGCGATCTTCCTTTCCAGCCACAGTTTGTGTCCATGGAACGCTACCAGGACCTCGTCTCGTATGCGACGTCTTTGCAAGATTCATTATCCAATATGGATCTGCGGATCAAGTTATTGGAGAACGACTCTACAAGAGAAGGTATGATCGTTAACGACGTGCCTGCCTCGCCTCATAAGCGTGCAAAGACAGACGCCAATGCGCCCGACTGGGACATTACTGATCTGAAGCGGAACTGATCCGCGATGCTCCGCATCATGTATTTTTATAGAAATATTCACGATATCACGATCTAGAAAGAAATGGCTGAGGAAGAAATTCTGTGTAGTATTCTCTTGTTATTTTCTTGCCCATGAGAGCCCTCGTACCGTCGAGAGTTGAATCACTTGGTTTGAGTCCACAGTGACGAGGTACCCGAGGAACCAAGTTCTTGGTCAAACAATTGCACACAGATTTTTCGCTAGCCTCAAGGTGATGGCTCAAAATCAAAAAAAAAAAAAAATACAGCAAATTGTCGCCAAGGACTGGCTAGCATTCCAAACGACTGCTTCTTTCCTTCACGTCACGTGCGTAGATCATAACGGCTTATCGCACTCCTGTATGATTGTGCCCCCTACGAGTCAGATACCTCTAGTTACAACCTTTTTCTTTCGAATACGAAATTCGAACTTCAGCCGAACTCACTTTATTATCGGATTCACCAGGACTCTTGTTTCCCGCTCTGAAAATGCCAGAATCGCCCGCCATCGACGAGGAATGGGCAATTATTTCCTCCTCCTCAGATTATGAGGACGACGCCACCACGAAGCTGTCCACACCTGAGACCCAGACCGCAAGCAGCCAGGATGGTCACGAGAGTGTTTCGACTTCACACTCTAATTCAATAACAGAATCCACCAGTACTATCAAAGAAGTCATTCCTACTCCTCTGCAGATCCCCGAACAACCCACTGAGGGTTCCCCACACGATCATACTGAGGGCATGAAGTCGTATACTTCTTTGGCCAAAAAGAAAGTCAGCTCATGTTACCAAGCCCAATTCGATAAGCACATTGCGCCACAGTTAATGCTGTTGCGTTCCAAACTGAGGGCGGGAAACATGAATTTGACCTTATGGGAGCACCTCACCTTGAATGTACTAGAGTGGTTGCAGGACCAAGGCGTGTTTGTGGCTTACATTGTAATTTGCCTCACTGCTGGTGCATCCATAATACTCACTGCAATGGCTGCTTGCACCGTGGTATCTTTGTCGACCACCGGTCGTGGTCCAAGTATTCCAAGTGTTCCTGTTGCTGCGCCAGTGACGCCGCAAGCCGTGATCCCATTCTGGAACGCTGCCCTTCCCAAACCCGAATTCCTGCATTGGCATTTGGCGAGCACTTCCATGAAAGATGCCACCGAGCAGCCTAAAGTTTCGAAGTCTCAAAACGCACTTTTCTCATTGGAGCGCGTGGGCGAAAAGTGGCGGAACATTCTCTTTGCACATCCGATTTTACAGGAAAGAAACGTAGATGCGGTCTGGAAGAAAGCCAAAGCGCATATCGTTGAGGCTCGCAATATGGCTGGAACTCATTACCATCGAGTGTACAAAGAGTCGTCTCCTTGGGTGCAAAGATGCGCGGAGATTGTTCTGGAGCGCCTGAATCAATTCTCCAGATCTGCTTCCAAAGGATATGGTACGTTGCGCGAGCGCTGGTTGAATTCATTCCACCCTTCCACTAGGGACCAGGCATTGGTTTGGGAGAAGTGGCTTCAGTCGAAAGAGAGTGCCGCTCTTAGTGACTTCAAGGTGTTTCGCAGATTGTCTGTGGAAAACATTCAGAACGTCCTGAAGTTAACCTATTTTAAGTTCAAGAGCTTTCGCAAGTTGTCGGAAGAGCGGATTCATGAAGGCGGCATTTTCGTCAACAAATTCCTCACCTCCACTTCTGAAGCCATTCTGTTATCTGCTCCCTACAGGGCAGCTGTCAGTGCGTTCACACAATGGAAGCAGAAGACTCTTATTCCCAATGCTCGGAGCTGGGCGCTCTACCTTGACCAGAAGTTGACGGCTTACGACGTTCGCTCCTCGGCGCGGAAATGTGGTAAATGGATGACCTGGAGCTCATTGAAGAAAGCTGCTTCGCAGGCGAAGCACTGCCCGCACGCAAAGAACGCTAATTGATCACCAAGCCAATAAGGAGCCGACATGCCATGGCGAAGGTGAGGTCAGCTCTACCCCTAGGATTGTCCACACACCACTGAGCCAGTTAGAAATTCTATTGCTTCTCACTTTCAAGTCAGGCTTCGGATGCCCGTGATTTGATTAAATCGCTCACAAATGTCTTTTTAAAGACATGGCTGATTTTGTTATGAATAAAGTTATTCTGAACATGATGATCGGGCGTGCATACACACGTAGTGCATACGCCGGATGTAGAATTGGTGCGTTTTTTGTCAACGACAATCCTTTAGACAAGAAATGGGTACGTAAGCGTTATAGCACAAGCCGACTCTGAATCAATTACTAACTCTTTCAGGAATTCCAAAATTCTTCAGGTTTATCTCTGAGAGATGGCCTTTGATCTCCCAGCTCGTCGAAGGTGGCTCAGTGCCAGAGTTCGACAACTTGTATCTTGATATGAACTCTATTTTGCATACTTGCACACACAGTAATGACAACACGTTGACTAGAATGACTGACGACCAAATGTACGCGGCAATATTTAATTACATCGACCATTTGTTCGACATTATCAAGCCCAAGGAAGTGTTCTACATGGCAATCGATGGCGTGGCACCAAGAGCGAAAATGAACCAGCAGCGTGCCCGAAGATTCAGAACTGCGTTTGAGGCTGAAGAAAATTTGAAAAAGGCCATCAATCAGGGTCTCGATATTCCTAAGGAGGACCCATTCGACTCTAACGCCATTACCCCTGGCACGGAGTTCATGGCCAAGTTGACAACAAACCTCAAATACTTCATTCACAAAAAAATGACGGAGGACGCGCGCTGGCTGAGTGTGAAGGTCATTTTGCTGGGACACGAGGTACCCGGAGAAGGAGAGCACAAGATTATGCAGTTCATCCGTACAATGAAATCTCAGGACGATTACAACCCGAACATTCGTCACTGTATCTATGGGTTAGATGCGGATTTGATCATGTTGGGTCTTGTCACTCACGACCCCCACTTCTCTTTGCTTAGAGAGGAGGTCACCTTCGGACCAGGCTCGCAAAATAAAAGTGGCGATGTGCACAATCAGAAATTCTTTTTATTACACTTGTCGTTATTGAGAGAGTACATGGCTCTCGAATTTGAGGATTTGGAGGGTCAGATAGGATTCGAGTACTCGTTTGAGCGAATCTTGGACGATTTCATTTTGATCATGTATGTCATTGGTAATGACTTCTTGCCCCACTTGCCTGATTTGCATATCAACAAGGGTGCTTTTCCGCTTTTGATCGGTGCTTTCAAGCAGAGTTTGCTCCACATGGATGGTTACATCAACGACGGAGGTGTGATCAATTTCAAACGGTTAGGCGTGTATCTCGAGTATCTTTCTGAGTTTGAGCTTGATGTTTTTGAAAGCAAAGAAGTTGACGTGGAGTGGTTCAATCATCGTTTGGAAGATATCTCCAAGTCTGGTTCTAGAAAGAGAGAGCGCACCGGAAAGTTGCTCATATTGAAGGACGAACGGAAATTGGTATTGGGGCTCAGGTCATGGTTACTCGAAATCTCCTCCAAGCATGTCCTGGAGTTGCTTGAGTTGGCTAATACCGATAGCTTACCCACTTACAAGATCGACCCCGAGGATGCTAAAGCGCACCTTGAATTTCTCAAGACTTTTGCTTTGGAGGCAGGTGTGCTTATCGTGCACCTGGCCGCCAAAGACACTTACGAGTTGACCATCGATGTCGATGGTATCTCGCCCCACGAGGACGAAGAAGAACACAAGGAGCGTGCCGCTAATGTGCGGAAGGTGTTGAGACGTTATCAGAGCGCCAACACATTCGCTACCGAGGAACTCGAGGGTGCTGCCAAGGACTTGTACAATGAAAAGTTCGTTAACTTCAAGGATGGGTATTATAAAGACAAGCTTCACTTTTCCATTAAAGACACCGACAAGATGACAGAATTCACGCGTCATTATCTTGAGGGTTTGCAGTGGGTCTTGTTTTACTACTACAAGGGTTGCCGCTCTTGGAATTGGTACTACAAGTACCATTATGCTCCGAGAATCTCTGACATCGCCGTTGGTATAAAAGACATGGTTGAAAAAGATGATCTCACCGTGAAGTTCGACCAAGCCAAGCCCTTCAAACCCTTTGAACAGCTTATGGCTGTTTTGCCTGCGAGATCTCGAAAATTGATTCCCGAGGTCTACAGGCCTCTAATGACTGACGAGCACTCCCCCATTAGGGACTTTTACCCTCACGAAGTGGCCATTGATCTCAATGGCAAAACCGCATCGTGGGAGGCTGTTGTATTATTGGACTTCGTTGACGAGAACCGTTTGCTCAAGGCTCTTAAGCCTTACGAGTCGAAGTTGAATGCCGAAGAGACTCGCAGAAACGCTTATGGAAAGGACATTCTTTTCATTTACAATGCACAGGCCGACGGAAGATATCCTACGCCATTGGCGGGGTTTTTCCACGACCTTGAGAACGACAAGTGTTACGAAGAAACATTTGAATTGCCTGAGTTGAACAAGGAATTCAAGTTCACTTTGCCTGCGGGTGCGAAACTTGGGAAAGAGCTTTTGGCTGGCTTCCCTTCCTTGTACACAATTCCTTTCACCGCCGAGTTGAAGTTGCTGGAGGTGAAGGTATTCAACTTCCCATCGCGTTCCGAATCGATGAACTTGACCCTTTCTAATATTTGGAACGACGTGTCGATTAATCAGTTTGCCCAAAAGTTTTTGGGAAAGGTGGTTCATGCTCGTTGGCCTTTCTTGATTGAATCTCGGGTGTCCGAAGTGTGGGACTCGGAGAACAAGTACATTGTTCACTACCAGGGTAAGACCAGACGCGTTGTGGAGGCGCAGTTGACTCCAGATGAGGAGAGAGAATTTCACACCACTACTAAGCAGTTATTGCAGAGATATCAGAGCACCAAAGCTATCAAGACAGGACCTATCTTTGCGATCGTTTTTGTTCAGCAGGCCACTGGTTTAGTGAGAAATTCGAAAGGTGCTTATGTGAAGACGTTCAATGAAAATGTTGAACCATTCCCCATCCAGTTGATTGTTGAGGACGTTGTGAATGCCGATGAAAGGTTGGCGTATCGCCCTCCCGTTCCTATTGGGGAGGAATTCCCCGTGGGATTGCCCGTGATCTTTTTGGGCGCATTTGCGTATGGTGCACCATCCACCATTGCCAGCTATACTGAAGATAAGCTCAATGTTCGCATCGACAAAATCCAGTCGGAATTGGAGCCAAATATCGGAAAGAAACGCTTGGAGATTGAGAACAAAGAGATTCGCTACATGAACTCATACGAGGTGGCGAAGTTGTTGAGAATCAACGGCTTGTTCTTGTCTAAGATTACTGGTTCTTATATGGTCAGGGACTCGAAGGGTGGCCGCATGAACGTTGGTCTCGAGATGAAGTTTGATGCCAAACGTCTCAAGGTCTTGGGCTTCACCCGCAAGTCTGGTCGTTTCTGGGAGTATTCGCCTTTGGCTATTCTGGCCATTAAAGATTACATGGCGAAATTCCCCAAGTTGTTTACCAATTTGGCGACTCTCAAGGACAGAAAGGATATGCCACTCATCTCGGAGTTCAGTACTGATGATGAGGCCAAAAGTGCTGTCAAATGGTTGAAATCCATCAAGAGTGACATGATGCAGGTTTCGCTTGAGTCTGACTCATTGACGAAGTTCTCGATTACTGCGATTGAGAATTACATGGAGGACTACATCCGTAAGCCCTTAGATCTCGACAGAAGAGATGTCAAGGGTGTGCCTAGAGAGGCCGTTCTCCATCCCAGCGTATCATATCTGGTCTTGGGAAGGCAACGTTTTGACCTCGGTGACCGTGTCATCTATGTCCAAGACTCCGGCAAAGTACCAAAGTTGAGTAAAGGCACTGTGGTGAACATCCAGGTTATTGGCAACAAGGTATCCTTAGGTGTGCTCTTCGACCAGCCCTTGGTGGGAGGTAATAACATGAATGGAAAGTTGAAATCCAACCGTGGATCAATCATCGACTCGTCGTTGGTTTTGAACCTTACCAACAGACAGTTGGTCTTCCACTCTAAGGCCTCCAAGTCCAAAAAACCTTTGACGGATGCAGAGAAGGCCAAGCGTACTCAGCAGGCGCAGGAATCAAAGGCCCGGCAGCAGCAGGCGGAGCAAGAAAAGAAAGTTCATGTTAACGCTAAGAAAGCCAACGAGTTGTTGGCTTTGTTGAAGAAAACCCCCGAGGCCAAGAAAGGACTGCGGGATGAGCCGGCGGGAGATTCCGAGGTGAAAGCATCCGATGTGGAGTCCGAGCCTGCGTCCAACACAGTGAAGCACATTTACGGCCAGATCTACTCTAACGTGATGAGCCACGGTGCTCCGCCAATTCCAGTGGTACCCGGCGTGCCACTCCCTCCGCAGTACTTTGCCAACCCACCTCCTCCTCAAATGATTCCCCAGGTTCCACAGGGTCAGCCTGGTCCGCAAGATCCAGGCGCCTATTTCCAGGGTCAAGGAGGTTTTGATGCTCTGGCAAGAGGTGGCCGCGGGAACTACCAGAACGGTCGTGGCGGTCGTGGCCGTGGACGCGGTGCTCCTAGAGGACGCGGACGCGGACGTGGAGCGCCAGCGCAGCCTTCTTCGTCGTCGTCTTAGTGTGTATTCACAAGGTATTTACAGTTTATCATGCTTGAGTAAGTCTCAAACGGACCAGTAATTTCTTTTTCTTCGCCACGTCTCGCTTTGAAATTTCATCGACGCTTATGGCGGGGTACTCCTCTCCGGCACTTGGCCTTTCTCAATATTATTTTTTTGTGGGTGAGCTTCCTTCTTCTCGTTATTACCCGCAACTGTGGATGGCTCTCCGGGAAGATTGATGAGCCCAAGGGAATCCCAATCTGATTCATCCATGAGTTGATTTTCCATTCTGCACCGAAGGTAGCTCTTGGCCATGAGTCTGCAATTGGGTGCATTTTTGTTGGAGGTGTACTTCATGCATTTGAGGTAGTCCATCATCTGTTGCTTGCATTCTCCCAAATGGTCCAAGGGAAACGACCCTCTTTCTGGAGGTGTGGGTGTCCACCCTCTAAAATTTCCACCTGGTATTAGAATGGGCCTGAGTTGGAAGATTATCAGCTTACGTACCTGGAGCTCCAGTAGCCATGGTGATGATTTGTGCAGGTTTTCAAAATCACCAGATAAATTTACATAGGAACAAAAGAATTCGGGAGGTAGATTTCTAAGTTCGAATTAAATGCGGAGGGCTTGACGCTGTATGCCACTTTCGCTCAGTTTAAATCACTTCTCTAAATTCGTGGTCTCCTAGTTTTTCGTGTTGAGAGCCGATTCTTCTACGCTTGTGAACAGGCAGCAAAGTAGATTCCAAGCACAACTTCATAATCATGATAAATACGGAAAGACATTTTAATTGAAACCAGTAAAGTTCCGAAATGAGCACCAGTAAAGTCGATGTCCATCGATGTTGACGTATACTTTCATCTTTCCAATCTCCCGCAGCCAAGCATCTCACCTACGCTCAGCACAGTATTAAGCATAGACCCATGCAAAATCACCCAACAGAGCAGCTTCGAATTCCACTCCACAAAAAGACCAACTTGCCCTCTCCAACGGTATGCTTGCCAGTCAATCCCCGTTTTCTGCTTATGCAGCGCAGCCCCATCCACGGCTTGCCAATGGTGAGCTCGCATCACCGCGAAATAGGCGCCATTCTCAAAGCAAGCAAACGATGCCGCAAGCCAGTAAACGCGTTTTCTGGCGCTGTTCGGCCTTTGTCGGCGCTGCCCCTCTTGAGATGCACGTGACCTGCATTGCCCCGCGCTGGGCCTATGGCCGGCATGTGCCCCGGGTTTAGGCTGTTGGTGGAGGCAACGAGCGCTCTGCACATAGCCTCGGATGACCGGAGTATTGTTGTCTTGTGACTCGCCTGTTGGCGCGATTTGCCAACTGCTACGGCGATGAAAACCATTGTCAGGTGGGGAAAAGCGGCCCGATTTCCCGCCATCGCTGGCCCCGTCAGCCTGATTATGCTGCCATTCCGCCCACCCGATTTGCACATTAACACCCGTGCACCTGACGCTCGGGCATTACCCCATTCGGCGCATCTGCGGAGTAATACTGTTTCGGTGTTTTTCAGCGCGCCGGCGCCGTAATTCCCTGGCTGCTGGAGGGGGCGCATTGAAATCGACAAAAAGTAAAGAGTAGAACTTCGATTGCACCAGATTTTTTCTTTCCAAAATTCTCCCGAAGTCTCTCCATTGAGAATTCTTCCGCTGTCGTCCGACCCCCTGATATATTTTGAATTTTCACACCTGTCGGGAAGCATCCGGTGATCGGTCCTCGCTACTGCAAAATATCTCATTCTTCGAACCCAAACCCTCTTTCTGAGTCATTGGCACCATGTCCACCCCACACCTTCTAGAGGATGATGAGTCCAAAGCTAGGAAAATTTTCCGTCAGTTTGCTCTGGTTGATGCTCTGCTGAACGAACAGCACCTCACGCTTCCCGAGTTTGTCGCTATCTTATCACCGTTCCCCAGCGACTTACCGAAACAGGCGTACTCGTTGCTCTACTTGATTGCCGACGAAGGAAACAAGGGATTCGTGTCCGAAACCGATTTCGTGAATTTCGTGTCCACCTTGACTGACCACGACGGTGAATTCAAGTTGTTGTTCAATGCGTTCTCCAACGACAAGAAAACGTTGACTTACCAGGAATGCACGGATTTGCTTAACAATTTGAACAGGTCCATTGACCCCAGTTACCAGCAAAAGAAAATGAAGCTTAACTGGGCCTACTTTGAACGGTTTTTCGCTCCCAACGGCTCCATCAACTTTGCCGATTTCATCAGTTTGCTTAACTACTTGCCGGTGACGAAATTGATTGGCGGATTCGAGGTCATGGCCGGCAAAAAGTACGTGATTAGCAAAGACGAGTTTTCCGACTTGTTGACGGTGAACTTGAGCCACAAGTTGTCGTCCAAGTTGAGAAACAACTTGCTGACCTTGCCAAACTTCTTCGACAGAGAAGAATTCACCTTGTCCAACGTGTTGTTCGTATACAATGCATTGAACAAGTTGGATCTCATCAACGAAGTCATCGCCAACACCCCACCTGCCACTAAGGATAAGACCGATATCTTGATCAACAAACAGGACTTGTACCAGCATTTGAACGACCACTTGCTCAAATCCTCGAACTTTAAGCCCATGACCACTGTGGAATTGGACTTGTTGTTTTATCTTATCAAGAGCGGTTCAGAGACCATTCCTCGTCGTGAATTGATCTCGTATTTGAACCCCAACTACCTCAACAATACACCCTCGTTGTACCTGATTTTCGACCACCCCGCCGCGCAACCTGTTAAGGAGGATAACTTCTCCTTGTGGCCCATTTTCGACTCCTTATATTCGTTCTTCTTGGGTTCCATTGCCGGCTGTATTGGCGCAACTGCTGTCTACCCCATTGATTTGGTCAAGACCCGTATGCAAGCCCAGAAACATAAGGCTCTCTACGCAAATTCGCTTGACTGCTTCAAGAAAATTGTAAGAAACGAAGGTTTCAAGGGTTTGTACTCGGGTTTGGCCGCCCAGTTGGTGGGTGTCGCGCCTGAGAAAGCAATTAAGTTGACAGTCAACGATTTGATGCGTGGTATCGGAACTAACGAAGACGGCAGTATCACCATGCCCTGGGAAATTGGTGCCGGTATGTCTGCTGGTGCGTGTCAGGTCATTTTCACCAATCCTTTAGAGATTGTGAAAATCAGATTGCAGATGCAGGGTGGAAGCACAGCTAAAACCTTGCAACCCGGTGAAATTCCCCACAAAAGGCTCACAGCGGCTCAGATTATCAGACAGCTTGGTCTAAAAGGATTGTACAAGGGTGCCACTGCGTGTTTGTTGAGAGATGTGCCCTTCTCGGCCATCTACTTCCCAACCTACGCCAACATCAAATATCACATGTTCAACTATGATCCCCATGACCCAACCAAGAAGCACTCGCTTTCCACGTGGCAGTTGTTGGTGTCGGGTGCCTTGGCTGGCGCCCCTTCGGCGTTTTTCACCACTCCTGCCGATGTGATTAAGACTAGATTGCAGATGGAGACTAAGCACGGCGAGGTCCGCTACAAGGGTATCATGCAGGCGTTTGGAACGATTATGAAGGAGGAAGGTTTCACCGCTTTCTTCAAGGGTTCGCTTGCCAGAGTGTTTAGATCCTCTCCTCAGTTTGGTTTCACCTTGGCTTCTTATGAAGTCTTACAAGGAATGTTTCCCTTGCATCCTCCAAACTCTAGGGAATCCAACTTCAAGAACATAAGCGGATATCCTGGAGTGTATAATTTGAGTAACGAGCAGGTGTACTCAGACCACAGGAGAACTATGTACCTTAACCAGGAGCAGTTATTCAAACAGAACTCGTTGACGCCTCGCCCAGGTGTGGACATCAACAAGGCGTTGGTGGAGTTGCCAGCCGACTACGTATACAAGTCGATGGATGCTATCAAGTTGTTGTTGGATATTGACTACAAGTTCGGCAACTTCAACTCCGAGGCGTACAACAGATTCATCAAGAAATAGAGACCCCGGGCCCATGCCCAATAAACAGACGAGAACAGTGGAGTGTTGTAGCTTTAGTTTCGGCCTACGACCTCAGGGTGACCAGGCGTTTTCATTGGATTTCATGGCAATTCTAGCAAGTTGGACCTTGAGTTTGATATGTATGATGCTGCGAAAAGCGTATAACATCTATTGAAGAGACCATACAAATTCTACAGGAGGAAACGATCGGCGCATGAATCCCCTCTAGTCTAGTTAAAAGTGCGGAAGCAGTCTGAACGAGCGCGTCCCAAAACAGCCGATGGAGAGCTGGCCACGGACCTCGTTTATGTGAACGGTACCCGAGTGGCCCTTCACCATGTTGTCCATCGTCGCTTGGCGCTGGTTTTTATGCACTAGATCGATAACCCGAAATCGATTCTGCAAAGTGTTAATGTACAAATGATTCTTGAATATGAATGTAGTCGGCGCCGCATTGTTATCGTTAAGAATGTCTGTAGACCACTGCAACGAGAATCGGTCACCGTGGAGATTAAAAATCAAGACCTGAGCTGTTGTCACAGCCACAACTTGAATAACCTTTATCCCGGCAACCACAGCGACAACCTCACTGAAAACGTGATGCACATACTTGAAGGCATGCTTATGATATTTCTTGAAATTGGGTCCTATGAGCCACACTCCATAGTAGTCGAAGAGAAAAAGGTGACCCTCGCAGCAAGTGTAGAAGCTGTTGAGAAAAATGTCAGATTTTCGTCCCTTTTCATACCAGATTTTAGATCTTTTGAGAAGCCTCTGGCTTGGTATCTCAATATCGTAGATACTATCACCGTAGTATATGTGGCTGACAGTTGGTTCGATGGCAACCCGAAATGCACCCAGCTCAACCTCTTCATTCAGGATTACAATGAGCCTCATTAGGTCATCGAAAATGTCCTTGCAAGTATTCGTTTTCATCTCCCATAGTAGAATGTGATGCGCCCATTGCGTTAAGACATACATGGCATTGCTCGCCAACTGGACTTCCTTGATTAGCTTACCCTTGAGACTAGTGAATTTCCGTAACGTTCGACCCAGTTGGCTGTCTCGTAGAAGGACTTCGTGCTCATTGACAAAGAAATGCTTACTTGGGTCCGATGATTGCAATAGGAGACCCTTGCGTGGTTTTAGTGGGCCACTTTCCAATCTTTCGCACGAGAATTCGGAGTCTGTATCTGCCAAGCCAAGCTTGAAGCGCATTAGGAGATTATCATGGTAGTCGCGTGCACGTCGATGAGCCAAATGTGACTCCTTGGATTGTTCAGACTCTAATGTACGTTGGATCACCTTTTGTCGTTTGACAGACTGGACTTTGTTATTGGAGTAGCTCGTATTAAAGCGCTGATCGCCATTAGTTATGCGAAAATACTTTTTCTTCTCCGGATCAAAGTAGTAGCCAGGGATATTCATTGTGGAGATGCATCGTATCCATGCAGGACCTCAGCTCCGGAAATGACCTGGGCCAAATACCGAAAAACAACACTGTTGTGAAGGACTAAAAATCAACCACAGATGCTTTGTAACCGAATCACAGCTATTCATAGTCATATTCTGTGTATGCCACATCATGCTTTTTGGCCAATTTCTCCACTCGAGTCTCAGCACGCTTCTTCAATAAGCGTTCTTCGAATCCATTAGACCGGTCGATTCCGTCCCAGAAATAGCCAGCTGGGATCTTGAACCGATTGCTGGGGTGAATACCTCCGGTGTAGATGGCACGGCCGGTTTCTGTTGCGGTTTGCACGGAGTTGGCTTTCTCCTGGAAAGCCAGTAGCGGGTCGTCAAAAACTGCCTTTTGCTTCATGTGGCGATTGTACTCATCGTCTGTTTTTGAGATGTCGTGGGTCTTAGCCTGCGCTAGCTTTTCCTGCTCTTTGCGTTGCTGTACTTTGTTTAACTCTCCCGTACTTATGCGCTCTTTGACTTGTAGTTCATCCATTTCTCGTTTGGCCTTTTCCTCTTGAATTTGCCGCTTCTTTTCCTCGATGTTGATGATCCTTCCACTCAGATCTCGATACACCGTCTCGCCAGCAGATGGCGCTTTTTCTTGCTCCACTAACTCGCCATTGTCAATACGTTTGAAACCACGATTGGCATGGCTGGATATGGGGGCTTCTACTTGCTGGGGGGAGAACTCATCGCCTCGATCGAGAGAGACTTGTTCAGGTGCCTCGGGAAGTTGCAGCAGAGTACCTAGGAGAATCTGAGATGGACTCTGAGAATCCAGATTGGGCACATCTTTCGATTTTCTCTTCTTCAGTTTCTTTTTCGGTTCATCTGCTAGGTATTTAGCAAGATACGCTGCTCGGGACATGGTGTATGCGCAGGACCGCGAGAGTCTGGGGTAGCAGAGGTCGATGCTTATGCAACAATTCCAAGAAAGCAAAAAGAGCCCTGATCCAAGACTGGATGAATGACGAGAAAATAAACTACTCGCAGATTCTAGAATTTTAACGCCGGATAATAATACATTCTAATCTACTCGTTCTTCTGCGTAAGGCGCACAACCTCGCTGTGGACCTTCGCAAGAGCCTCACACTGCTCCATAAACATCATGTACAAGTTTCTGAACGTGTCCACCAAATCCTGCGTTCCACCCAGTTTTTCGTTGCACGAGCGTTCCATACCCTCGATAGCACTCAGACCCTCCTTGATGATATGTTCGTATCTAGCAAGTAGAGTCTTGTAAGTTTTGATCTTTTTGACAAAGTAATCGTTCAAGTGAAAAGACAGCGCCAATCGCGCACCCGGTGTGGAAAGCTGGATAATAAGTTGCATGATTTTCTCCACATCCTCGGTGAGTTCGTCGTTGTAGGTTTTTAGTTCTTTGAGCAGTGACACATCCACCTTTAGGGCCAGCTTCACTGCGGATGACTTGGAGTGCAAGAAGCTAACGTCGCTCGGTATTGTGGCAATGAGACGGCCGTGTTTCTTCATATCGTCATTCAAAGTTGTCGCAATCAAATGCTGCGTGCTGATGTACTTGTCAAGTTGCTCCAACTCGTTCTTGATCTGGGGTGGGAGATCTCCAACCCGAGTCATTGCCGTGAGCTGCATTTGCTGTTGCTGCTGCTGTTGCTGCTGTTGCTGCTGTTGCTGTTGTTGAGGTTGCTGCAGGCCAAAGAGCGAAGATGTCGTGTTACCTGCTCCGAATCCAGATGATAGGCCCGTGGCTGGTTTCTGACCAAAAAGGCCACCTCCAGATGAAGGTGCAGGAGTTGCTGCTTTATTGCCAAAAAGTCCCAGCAGGATGCCAGTAGTGTTGGTATTGCTGCCACCGAATAAGCCGCCTGTGGTTGCAGGTTTCAGCCCAAAAAGGCCACCACTCGTATTACTGTTGTTGGCAGTGTTGGCACCACCAAACAACCCTCCTGCTGCAGAGGGCTGAGATAAGGTGTTCAGAGCACCAGTGCCACCAAAAAGGCCACCAGTTGTACCCGTGGTGCCTTGCGTTGCAGGCTTATTACCGAATAGTCCGCCAGTGGCACCTGTGTTGACGGCAGAGTTCCCAAACAATCCTCCCAGGGCACCGAGACCGGCAGAGGAAGCTGGTGCACCTGCTTGTGTTGTAGAAGTTCCAAAAAGTCCACCGCTTGGAGCCGCTGGTGTTGCTGATTGACCAAACGGAGTGGAAGGAGCAGAATTGGAGGCTGGAGCGGCGGGCTTTGCGCCAAAAAGGCCACCAGTAGTTGCACCAGTGGCTGTGTTGTTATATGCACCCGCATTCGTGCCCCCAAAGAGGCCGCCCCCTGTGTTTGTGTTGGATGTGGTGGAGGCACCAAAAAGACCCCCACTGGGTTTGGATGTCAGCCCGCCGAAAAGCCCTCCGGCCTGAGTTCCAGTGGCAGTGTTGTTATTACCATTTCCGCCAAACAGGAACGGCGTTGACGATGTGGTTGAGGCGGCACCAAACATTCGAAACCGAGAAGATGGAGTTGTTGACTGGTGCGAAATGTGCAGGATGTGCGGTGATGAGGACAACCTGAGCACCGGGGCCACGCAAGCGAAATACTAAATAATAGAAAAATACTGAGTTAACATAGAACTTCTCTGGTAGTGAAGTTAGGAACTCGGTAGTTTTGTCTTGCTCAGATCTATGCTTCCCCAGAATAAGACTTTCTCCCAACTAAAGGGGAGCAAGGTACATGGTCGTCTTTATGCAACACCTTTGGTCCTGAAATTTTGTCTCGATTTTTAATCTGCTGTCGTTCCAGTCATTGCTGAGATTCCTGACCCTGACCTCCAACGTTGCTTTGCTTCAAGCTATCATGAATCATCGCGGCTATGAGAACGCACCGACACCACCCAGGTAGAGTTGGCTAGATCTGCTCCAGTTTGACATTATCCATACACTTTCAGTAATCACAAGTGTCTCAATCAGCAATTTTGACACCTCTGTGATTTCACCACAGCATGGACAACTCATGTTTAAGCGGTGCCCACCGCAAAGACCATGAAAAATTGCTTACCAGATTTTGCATACTCCAGCCCCACTAATACATCCCTCGAGTGAATCGCTTTGAGCAGCGTGGCCAAGTTCGGAGTCATCCTGGAGGCACGGGTTTCACGTGATGCGATTTGCAGCCGCGCAAGCGTTTGCACCCAAACGCGACGCGTACTGTGTGCAGGACGCGAGCGAAGACCTCCAAACTCCACATCAACAACGCCATGAACAACAAGGAGCTGCTTAAAGTGGCGGTGGGGAACATACAAGATGAGCTTAAACGAATTTTGCTGGTTGCAGAACTGCAGCTCATAGAAAAATCCGTCGAATACGACGAGTTCAAAGCCAAGCTCATCGGAGAGTTCAACACGAAACTACGAGGATTCAAGGCCAAAATACGGCAATTGACTGAAGAGAATCGATCACTAAAGGCCAAAATTACAGTTCTAGAAGAAAGGACACTGGCCCCGGAACTGAAATTCCACGAAAACATTCCCTTCCTAGCCCCTCCAGAAAAGCGCAAGCACAATTCTCAGCCCCTAGAAGAAGTCAGTCCGAACAAGCAACGAAAACGAGACCTGCCTAGTAAGAAAAAACAAACGATCACCAGCTCACAGTTCAACCACCTCCCGACGCAGTATTCGGACTCTAGTCCTGATAAAGCAACACTCAATTCGTCTCCCGTAAAAGCCACGTTTGTCAGCCTCAACGAGGACGACCACAGAGTGGTGGGTGACTCGCAAGACGAGTTTGAGCCCTTAGACGGCGGGCCAGCCCATCCTCAACATTACACGGCGCTTCAAAGAATAGAGTTTATGCGCAGCTTTCTTCGAGCTAAGCTCTCGGACGAGAAATACAAGGTTGAGTTAAGCAAAAATCCCATCACCGAAAAACCGTGGAAACTTCACGACTTCCGGCCCAATTCGGCGTGGCGTCGCCCAAAACTTCTCAATCCTCACCTTGGCATGATGACTAAAGCGCAGGAACAAAACTACGAACATTTCTTTGAGCAGGCTGGGTTCGGCCGTGCCGGCAAAGGTCCACAGTGGGATTCAGAGATAAACCCAACTCTGAGCCAGGCAGACGATGCCCATTTTGACCGCTCACAAGTGATGGACAAGTACTCGCTGCCTACAGGATACATGGTGGGCCTGTTTCCCAATACGCAGGAAGCTGAGGACAGAAAGAAAGAAGCAGAGGAGGGAGAAATCAAACGAATTCAGCGACGTCTTGCCAGCGCCATGCTGTCGCCTCCTGAAGAATTCATCTTCTACGAGGACGTGCTTAACACCTACGTTGGCCAGCATCGGTATGCGTGATGCAGGACTTCACGCGAGACGAGGGTTCAAGACGTATGAACGCCGTAGAACAATGGCCGCGAGTGGATGCACACTTTTGACCTGCTTTGGCAAATGCTGTCTTGGATGGTTTAGTGAGCAATCTAGAATATGCCAAGCCGCCACTTTTGCAATGCTTTATCCCCTACATTCATGTGTTTGCCATTCCTTTGCTCACGCTGTTTTAGCTACAGGAAGACTTTCGTGAACCTACAGGCACCAAGTTGTGACCATGCATTCCCGTATTCGCGAATTGGCGCATTGCACCCCCGCGATAACAAGTTTAGTTTCACCTGCTTATGTCGCACTAGGAGTGAATTCTATTTTTTCCGCTTCGACACCCCCTTCCAGAGTTGCTGCCCCGCCACCGCACCATTGTCAGACGAAGGTAGTGCCGCTGACAATTCGTACAGTCGGAGAAGGTCAGGGCCTGAAACAGAGCGGGTAGGGAAGGAAGCAAACAAGTGCAGAATCCAGACCACAAGTCGGATAATAAAGACGAATAAAACCCAAGGATTTCCCCTCTCTCTCCCACAAATATTGCCCGAATGTTGTTCTCGTCGCTAACCGCATATCCGCACCCGTTGACCAGGTCCCAAGCCTTGTCATTTGCCTAGGCCCGTAGCTATTTATGTTTCGTGCATGCTGATCAATTATCTACAGGGCGCTCATTAACCTATTGGCCTGGCGTTTGTGTACGACACCCTGCACTAATCCTGTCTTTAGTGGATTGTGCGTTTTCCACTTTCGATCCGGCAAGCTGATCCAATACACACTATTTCCTCCGTTCTTGAATTTGCCGGACACCATCCACATACATCTATACTTGGAATACCCAAAAAGACGGCAAAAGGAACACAGAAGATAATAAAAAAAAAGGAGAAAAGACACATAAAGCAAAAACTCAGAAACCCAAAGCCTAAAAAAAAACATATTGCCTTCTTCTCATACCCGAAGTCGTGCCTACCTGCGTCACCTTTCATTTTTCTCGGGTCGTCTTCCTGGTGTGTGTTGCTCCATAACCACTGAAACAGCCGGTGTTCTTGGTGAATGAAAATCACATTGAGCCTGTTGTCTAGTGGAAAACTCTGGGTTTAAGTCAGTAATACGCCTCCCTGATTTCCAACACCTTCCCCTTCACCATGTCCAAGCCAAGCTATCACTCACACTCACACTCACACTCACACAATTTGTCTATCAACTCCATCTCGTCAATTGCCGAGCCCACAACCCCTCCGACTGCCTCGTCGCTATCTGGGAACACAAAGCTGCATTTATGGGACTCCAACAGGTTGAATGGGAACTTTGCCCTTCCCACCTTCAACTTGGATTCGCAGGCGCTGCCTGATTATCTGACCCACACCCGTCAGGTTTCGATTGAGCTGTTGAGTTTAAGCGATAAAGAGAACAATGCGCCTACTAAGGTGGACAAGGAGTATCTTGCATCGCTTGGTAAGGTGTCCTTACAGCAGCTTCAGAGCGAGATATTGAGGTTAGCCAAAGATCAGCATGGATGCCGATTCTTGCAGAAAAGAATTGATGCGAATTGTGTCACCAACTCAGCGCAGCGGATGGCCAACTTTGAAATCATTTTCAAGGAAATTTTTCCCCTGTTGCACGAGCTCATCGTCGACCCCTTTGGGAACTACTTGATCCAGAAGGTGGTGGACTATTGTTCGCAGAAAAAGCTTAATGCGATGATGGATTTGTTGCAGTTTAACTTATTTCTGATCTCCATCAACCAACACGGCACACGTGCATTGCAGAAGATCATTGGCCGCATGAATACCGAACATCAGTTGGAAGTACTCACAAGGGGCCTCAAGCCGTTCATCGTTGAATTGATCAAAGACTTGAATGGAAACCATGTCATCCAGAAAATCCTCAACAAATACGAGCCAGAGCAGTGTCAGTTTGTCTATGACTCCATAATCGAGGACATTCTCGTGGTAGCCAAACACAAGCATGGGTGCTGTGTGCTCCAGAAATGCTTGAACCACGTCACACGCCCTCAGTTGGTGGCTTTCTCCGCCGCAATTTTGGACTACGGAACTATCACGCAGTTGTTGAACGATCAGTTTGGCAACTACGTCTTGCAATACTTGATCTCAATTGATTCGTTTCAGGTAGACCGACGCCTCTTCGAAAACATTGTGGCCTACGGCATGACTGACTTGTGCAGCCTCAAGTACTCGTCGAATGTGATTGAAAAATTGTTGAAGAACTGCTACGTCAACGAACCCAAGAGTATAGAATTCTCCAAACTCAAATTCGGCTTGATACATGCGATTCTAATCTCTGACCTCAACAGAATTATCAACGATGCGTACGGCAATTACGTTGTACAGACCGTGCTTGACACATTGATAAACCCCACCGTGTATTACTATATTGAACTGCTTAACGGTGAATGCGTTTTGCTCCCCGATTTGCAAGTTCTCATTTATGACAACTACCAAAACAGCATGGAGAGTCTCCAGATTCAGGTGATCAAAAGGTGGTTTCAAAATTGCAAGATCTCGTCTTCGTTCGGGAAACGTATTCAGCTGAAGATCAATGTGATTTTGAACGG
Source organism: Hermanozyma aechmeae (assembly GCA_030583085.1). Lineage (NCBI taxonomy): Eukaryota > Fungi > Ascomycota > Pichiomycetes > Serinales > Metschnikowiaceae > Hermanozyma > Hermanozyma aechmeae. The sequence goes on along the minus strand of JAJMHA010000006.1, from coordinate 376,029 downwards.
CAACACCCGATCTTTCAATCGCAGACAACACCCCTCCTCAAAATTTTCCCCGGGCCATATGCCTAGACATAGCCTTCCTGCTCAGAACATGAACGCCAATGGCGAGTTCATTTGCCTGGCGCCACTTGACCATGGCCGTCATGTTCCCAATTCTCGTCGGTTTAGCCAGGGTTCAGGAATTGCCTATCCTTCTGCCTCTATTTCTCAAGCTCCATTGGGCGCCCCTGTTGCTCTTGGCGAGAGGCAGATGCAATACAACCCCGGAGTTAGTGGCTCCCTTGGCAGAGCAGGATTTGATCGCAGACAGACTCAAGTCTCTGCGTTTAATGTCAATCATGTGCCGGCAGTCTCGCGTCTGGTGTATGAGCCGGTGTATGGCTACATTCCGAGGACGAACTCAGTGGCCGGTTACCCATTAGACCTGTCCATGGCTCGACAGTCTCACAATCATGAATATGTAAATTCTGCCGGCCCGGCCCAGACTTTCTGGCCCCCACTCCAGTAAATGGGGGACGCAATTTCTGTCGCCGGGATCGGCGCTCATACTCGCTTGCATTATTACTCGTATCATACAAATCACCATCGACTTTATGCTAGTAGCCTTTTCAACGGACGTTGAAGATATCCCATAAAGACAACAACTGTCAAGATAACAGATATTTATGGTCGTTGCTCCATTTTTTTCGAACCCTACAAATTTGCGTCTTCCTGAGCTTGCTCTATTTATATGTACCTACACCAACTCGTGAGGCGTTCATGTTCTTCTGCGCTTGGCCCGATCCCAAGCCAGAAGCTCCTTTCTCTTTCTCGAGGTGCTGGACAGCATATCTCTGTTGCTGGAGAAAATCGACCAATCTTCTCCAGCAAAAGTATGTGTCCTGTCAGCCATTTTCTGGCGGTGGTTCTTTTTGGTCATGGTGGAAGGCAATCTCGTGAAGTTCGTCTCCTCGTACGTCTGAATCTGCTTCTCTCTTGCGCGGTCTCTTCCAGTCTTTTCACTTCTTCCATGACTCACAATCGATGCGCCAATGGATGCCTCCAACTGAGGCCTGTCAGAGTGCTCGGCCAAATATTCCTCCATACTCTGAAGCTTTTTGGAATTTCTTGGTGCTTTTTGACTGGAAGCACTTGGTAAGGCAGCCGCAGCAATCTTCGGAGGCATGTATTTACCTGACGAGCTGCTCTTGCCCGCGGATGAAGCCAAGTTGGCGAGTGCAGAGGCGTCGGGCTTGTATGAGAGTGCATCGTTATCCTCGGCTTCAGAGTCACTGTCTGAGCCCTCGTTCTTTGCTGCTTCCTGAGCTTTCTCATGCAATTTAGACTCGGCATTGGCGGTATCAGCCTCCATTCTATGGTACGCTCTCACGGTCTTGTCGAGCTGGTAGGCCAATTTCTTTTCTAGTGGTTTCACGCCCTTTTCAAGGCAAACACGTTGCTGAATAGAAGCAGCCACTGCTTTGTTTCTGAGTTCCTCCACTTCAGCGCCACCAGTTCTCTCGATACTGGATAGTAATATGAGTGCTAGATTGTTAACGTATGACAAGAGTGAGTTTGATTTAAGGTTGAGTAGGGACACTCCTTCAAGCGATCCAGACGAAGCCGTGCTGAGAAGGTCAGAAACAAGGGAAGGCCGTAATATTTCCGCATCCTCAAGGAATGTTTTGGACGAATTTTCAACTGAAGCCTTTGTCAGGTTGAGGGAGGCCACGATACCCTCGAGAAGCTCATCAATAGTGGACATGGTGATATGAGATGAGATGAGATGCGATACGCGCAGGACAAGAAGGTAGGAGGTGGGAAAAGTAGAAGTGTTTTACAGATTATTTACCCGATCCGACCATCAATGACGTTGAAATAAAAGTTACCTATTCTGTTTTGTTTCTTTTGATGTCAGAAGTTCAGACGAGGCTGGTTAGGCATCTGATGTAGTGGCAAGCTTGAGCGCTTTCGTGGCCTAACGCTCAAGAAAAATGTCACGCCTAGTGATCCAGAGTTTGGACTTTTTAAACTTTACAATTTTTTCCAGCCAGAAATCGCTCCCCTTCTCTACTGTTTCTGCTTTCTTTTGCCTGTCGTCTTTCTTCGTCCTGCACACCGCGAGATGAGCTTCTCAATTTTCATCTTCTCCATACTCCCCAACCACTATGCCTCAGAACGAGTATATTGAGCAGCACATAAAGCAGCATGGAAGAAGACTCGACCATGAGGAGCGTAAGCGTAAGAGAGAAGCAAGAGAGGGCCACCGTGTTGCCAAAGATGCGCAGAATTTGAAGGGATGGAGAGCCAAACAGTTCGCCAAAAAGAGATACGCCGAGAAGGTGGCCATCAAGAAGAAAATCAAGGCTCACCAGGAGCTGAAGGTGAAGGGTCCCTCGACACCCAAGGTTGACGATGGCGAAGCTCTTCCTACATATTTGTTGGATCGTGAAACAAGCAATTCAGCAAAGGCATTATCCACTTCCATCAAGCAGAAGAGAATGGAAAAGGCCGATAAGTTTTCCGTGCCTTTGCCTCGTGTGAAGGGTATTTCTGAAGAAGAAATGTTTAAGGTGATCAAGACGGGTAAGTCGAAGTCGAAGTCTTGGAAGAGAATGATCACCAAACACACGTTTGTTGGAGAGGGTTTCACGAGAAGACCAGTGAAGATGGAACGTATTATTCGTCCTTCGGCATTGAGACAGAAGAAGGCTAACGTCACTCATCCCGAGTTGAACGTCACGGTATTTTTGCCCATCTTGAGTGTCAAGAAGAACCCCCAGTCGCCCATGTACACGCAATTGGGTGTCTTGACCAAGGGTACGATTATTGAGGTCAACGTTTCCGAGCTTGGGTTGGTCACCGCTGGAGGTAAGGTTGTGTGGGGTAAGTATGCCCAGATCACCAACGAGCCTGACAGAGACGGGTGCGTCAACGCCGTGTTGCTCGTTTAGTCTTCATTTCTGCATAGTTTTTGGCATAGGGTAATTGGTATACGAATAAGAATGAAAGTTGTAAACTTGAGGTATTGTCTATACTCTGAAGTCATCCTCGAAGAGGTCAGAGCAGATACTATTTACATTTCCTAGCGACCGGAGACCGCAGTTGAATATGAGTTTGGCGTTCTCTCGCATGATAATCCACTGACTCTGAGAAAGCACTTTGCTCACAAGAAAACACAACCCACTGATGTGGTGCATGTTGGTCAAATTCATGAGGAGGCCGCAGTGGGTGTTGATGACTTGGGTAAGTTCGGTTCCAGAAGAACATTTTCGTGGCTCTGCTGGAAGGGGACTGAGCGCATTCGCCGCTTTTGCAAGACTTTGAAGCTCCTCCATTATCCGCAGAAGGTAGTGCACCCCATCCTCGCTGCTATACTGGATTAACTTGTCGTAGGAATCGCTGTACAGTAAGTTGACACGTTTGTCACTTTCCACGCCATGAATCGAATAAACGCAGCACCAGAGATTAAGCATTGCCACGCTCGCGGCATACATGAATTCACGCACGTCGTGAACAGGTGACCATACTCTTGTGGAGTATTCGGCTGAGGTGCTTGAGGGTTGAAATACCCGAGACAACACCCAGATTGAGTGGACAACACTTCTCGCATTAATCTGGTCCTGTGCAAGAAGCGGTTTACCAAGCTTGCTCCACGTAGTGGCCATTTTCTGTCGAACGAGCTGAAGATCTCCATCGCTGGCGATAACACTCATGTTCTGTGGAGACCCACTGAAAATAGCAATGTCATAGTGATTTAAATCTCCAAGTCCGATGATCTGTGTCACTTCATACAACGATGACGAATTGAGGGAAGCACACTTTGTATGACTGGAGTGAGATACTTCAAAGTCCGCCTCGAGGATGTCAAACGCCAGGGCAAGAGTCATTTTCCACTGCTGGCAATACAGAAAGGAAAGCCGGTCGCTTGGAAGGACCCATGTCAAACGTTTTTGAAGGTCAGCCTGCTGAACTTGGTGCATAACTGAGATCAAGCCACTGGAGAGAATGAGCTTTGTGAAGGCTGAGATGGTTCGTTTCTGTCCACCTTTTCTTTGGTATTTCATGAGGTTTTTCAATGCCCGAAGAAAATTGCTGCCCGGCTGGATATCTGAGGTGTTTCTCTTCAGGCTGTGGATTTTCTTGGTTCGGCTCAAGACACCCTCGAAAGAGCCATTAATTTTTTCTGATGACCATAAGCTGGATTCGTCGCACGGAAGATTGAGAAGCTGAAGCTGAAACAACGAAATTTGAGGATTATGTCGGAACTTGATGTAGTCCATGGCATCAAGAATAAACGTCATGAACGTCAGACGCTTCATGGATTCCGACTCAACCCAGTTGGCAAAGCTAGTCTCGTTTTCAGAGGCGGACACTAACTCGTCCGAGAAAGTGCCCGAATCCTCGTCCCCGCCGCTTTCAGCGACATCACCAGATGTTGATTTGGTAACACGATCGGGATTGCCGCCTAGGAAAGGCGAGCGTCTAAGCAACTGAACTGTAGTACCATGGTGCAAATGCGCCCGCTCGTGCATCTCCCTTGGGAGCCAGTTCTTCTCGCACCACTCTAGGATGTTAAGACTTTGCAAGACCCACACGGGTACTGGCGATTTGAACTCCTCGTGCTGGAACAACTGAAAGCGAAGCGGCCGAGCTACAGCCATCAGAAAAGTGAATTCCGCGGAATACGCGTGTGAGTTAGACAAGATTTCGGTAGAAATGTTGGCCAAACATCCCACTAGAATCATATTCCAAAGAAGAAGAGGCTCAGCTTTTGAGGTGTCAAAAGATGGCCTGTGAAGAATCGGAAAGGTCTTGTGGAATGTGGACCAGTATCTAAGAAGATATAAAGAGAATTGGTTCTCTAGTCCTGCTCCGTTGACACCCAAAAGGCGCTCGGCCAGCGCCAAAGAGACCTGCGGTAGCGAGTCAAACAATGCAGACAAAATCGAAGCGTTGACGTATTTAAATTTAGCCAGTTGCACGTTTTGGTGTTCTGAAGTATCCCCACTTCTGATGCTATCGCTGAATCGCTTTGGCGCCTCTGTCAACGTAGGCAGATCTGAACAGGCACTGGATTTCACGCTCAGGTGTCCGAAACTTTCTTGGTCGGCAACGTTGAAACCATTGTACACCGAGTCATCAAATACTGGTCCCGTATCAGGGATAAGATTGAGGTTCGACATTTCGGCAGCGAACGTCCCGTGGAGTTTATGTCGGGCCATCTCATTGAAATTGCTCTTTGGAGTTTCTGGGCTAGTCGAGAAGTTGTCTGGTGAAAACTTGAATGGGGCACGAGACACAGTGTCTTCAAATAGCCACAGGAGTATGTCCTGCGATGTGCGACCTGGGTTGGAGTTCGAGGGGTTGATGTCCGCGCTTTGCATGTTGAAACCTTGAAAATTAGGGTCATTCAATTGACCGAGTGGTTTGTTGAAGTTGTTGGCCTCGAATATGCTGTTCGGGTAGCTCTGAAACTTGTTACTTAGCGCTCCGCCGTTCATATTCTGAAACATCAAGGATCCATGCATCTTGCTGTATGGTATGGAACCTCGTAGATCATGTGGTTGAGCCGGCGAATTCCCACTCATATCGATCACAGGATATGTAGACCTGCTCTGGAGATCATAATTCGGAGGTAGAGGTTGTTGCATGTGTAGCCCTCCTGATGGTAAGCTGGGCTCGCGGATAACGTTGGGTGGATTCGGAACATGGGGAACGTTCGGAATGGTGTGAGCGCTTCGAATTGTGCTATCATTCTGAGTATTCTCAACAATTTCAGCCTTAACCTGAACATTATTCTGGATAAATAGTTGGTCGTGCAGATAGAAATTTCGATGTGAAGTGGTAGGAATCTCGGGAGCGGTCATCGGAGGATTTGAAAACGGCGGTCGTAGTTCGACTGCCTGAGGTGCATCCAGCGGAAGAGGAGTCTCTACCTGAGATTCGCCAGGAATCAGCATAGGGACCCCAAGATGTCGTTTCATATGTCTTTCTCGTAAATCCTTGCGTACAAACGTTTTCCCACACTTGATCCGGTGACCGTCCCGATCCACCGTCTCAAAGTTGCAGATTAGGACATCTTTAGGTTGGTGATTTAGATAATGGCGAGCCAAGTGGTCTGATCTGCTGAAAATCTTGTCACAGTCCGAACATGGGAATGTTCCAATATTTCTCTTCTTGCGTTTTCTGGTAGCCAACTTGGGTTGCAAGGTGGTGCTTGACATGGCAGGGATAAGGGCCGTTTTCATGATCTCCCTGAAGGTGCAGGTTTCTTTCTAATAGTTGGATACCAAATATTCGCCTGCTTAATTTGAAGGTGTACCCAGAAGTTTAAAACGGTGGAGGGGCAGCTGTCTAAGCGGCTGTGCAGATGCGTACACACCCATGTGGAGGAGCAACATGCCGCCCCAGATTTGGGAATTTGCGTCACCTAGAGCAATTCGTGAGGAAACAGAGATCAGAATGTACAGTAAAAAACTTTAGGTTTTGGTTCTATTGGTATACCGGTGATGAGATTGAGATGAGTTATGTTTCCAGGCTCTTCCAGGGCACATACGTGATGTTTCGTTCTGCTACCTATCAAACATCACCCGTCACAAGATCGTCGCTGAATCGTAGCAGCTTCGCCTTGCTCTTTTTCTTTCCCGTATCTTCGGACGAATCCATGAGTTGCTGGATTTTCTCCAGTAGCAGCGCCAACTCAGACAGTCGTCCCAACCGGGGCGAGTACTCCCGCAAACTGGGCGTATGGCGTAGCTGGGCCCGATAGTTGTAGTAGCTTCGTAGCATGTTCATTCTAAATGCCACGATGCCAAACTTTTCGATAGCATCAAAGTTGGCGTCATAGATAGGCCCGTATGGTTTGCTCATCGAGTCTCGGGACTCATCTAGGATGGCATGAATTCTCATTTGCAAGATTGAGTGCGGCTGGAGAACCCACGCAGCTTTGAAAAGCAGGTAGAAGGAAGGGTTGGTGGTTGTAGCCAGGTCAGGGAAGTGCATCTCCACCATGGCTTCAAGGACGAGGTCTTCGTAATGCTCTAGCGCAATATCCTCGTACTTGTCGGAAAAATCGTATGCAAACCCATCAAACACATCTTCCAAGGTGCCGTTTTTCTTGCACCTCATGACCTCCAGACACAACTCCTTGGTGGAAGAGGCTTTGAACTGTTGCATGAGCAAATTGAGCGCGTAATTGAACGCTTCCTTAAACAACGGCTCGTCCAAACGCAGATAGCTCAACTCAAACTCGTTCAGTACGCTCCGAGCCAATACTTCCCTGAACAACTGGAAGAGGCCATCTTGAGGTAACCCGCCGTTTCTCAACAAAATCGATGGCAGCGTCAGAGTCGACCGCAACGATTCAGTGCTACAGTCGGAAAGATCTGGTGCATCTTCGTGCTCAGGATGCAAAGTCACAGGCCTCTGATCACGATGGTCACCGCCAGTGTAGTAGGGATCATGCCGAAAACAAAAGCTCGTCAGATAATAGCCCAGCTGGTAGTCCGAGAGTGCATACTTTAGCCCATCCCCAACCGATCTAACCGACTCTTTGAGAAGAACATCCGAGCACTGATCAAGTGGGAAACCCTGCGACAAGGGAACTCGAGGTTTCGAGGCCAGAAAGCCGGTGTTCTGAAAATTCAGCGGCGGTTTTTGCAAGTTTCCACTACCTGCAAACACCTGAGGGGCGTTGTGATGAATGTATGCCTTTATAGTCCGGGCATCAGACATGAATCACGGAGAAGCTGGGAGCTTGGCTCCAGGGGGTGGGCGTGTTCGAGTGGATTTTCACGGAGGAAAGTAATGGAGAATAGAATTTCTGGCACTAGCGAATGCTGTCTTCCCTAATACATTCAGATTGAGGAAGCGAACTTTAGGTGAGGATTAAAAGAAACTCAATATGTGGAGGGGTGGCTCCAATGATGCGGGACCAAAACGCACGTGACGGCCGGGGCTTCAGTGCGGAAATGTATGGTCACGAAGAGTGATGTGACACGTTGAGCGCGGAAGGCACCAAAATAAGAGGTTTTCTGCTTCGGGATAGTCGCTCAGGCAGAAATTTAATTTCCTGGCTTCGTGAGTGCCAAAGCGCCCCAAAAGAGGCTCCATTTGGCATGTATTGGGCTCTCATCTCGTCGTGCAGGACAAGTGGGTGACAGGTAACGACAAATCAAGCGGGTGGTGGAATGTGGGGGCCGCTTCAAAGCACCGGAATTTTAGCTTTTCTTTTTAAGCCGGTGTCGGACTTGGCTTGGAAAGACTCGCCAGTCGAAATCATCAGCATGAAATAATACGGCTTAGAGGTTCCGTCTACCCAGGCTGACTTGCATCGACATGCAGGGCGTTTTGGGCGTTCCGGGTCATTGGCGGGTATGACATGTTCGAAAATTGTGGGGTATATTTCAAACACATTCTCCAAGCTTGACGATTGTGATTCGCTGAAACCTTGTAATTCTGCAAATCAACGAATTTGGTCTTCTTCTCACATATCCGTTCCCCGCTGTGCTCTACGTTCTCTTCTGACTGTAGGCTGGCGAGGAGCCGAATCTGGCGTGAGGTACGAAAGCGGAAACTTTCGAGCCATAATCAAGTCGGGGTCTGGCACTTTCGGCACTTCCGGCGCAAGCTCTCGCGGGTACGACGGTGTGGCCCAACTCTGTCTCACCGACGTCATCAGTAGCGGCGTCACGAACGGATTGAAAGGTCGGCGAGCAGGATTGAACACGTTGGTAGAGTTACGAGCCAAGTGCTGTGCCATTTCATCCGGAAGGTCCGTAACCACGAAATTGCAATTTCGGCGAATCGTCGCCAACTTCACCAGATCAGGATCGCTTTCCGAAAGCGCCTCCACCTCTTTCCTACAGAGCGGACAGCTAACGCTGCGATTGAGCCACTCCACTATACAAGTTTTGCCGAATACGTGCCCGCAGTGGGGCATGCGAACAGGCAGATGAGTAAATCGAGACGAGTCGACGGTCGGAGCAGTGCGGTGTGCTTCCAAGTTGGGAAGAATGTCTCGCTCGCTAGCCTTTTCTCGGCTATACAAGTTCTTTTGGGGAAATCGGATTGGGTCCTGGGCGCCGCAATCTAGGGCCACGAAAAGCAGCGGATCCTTGAACCGAGACTGTTGCGCCACTGATGCGGCTCGGATGTGGTACTTTCCGAGAACCTCGTCGATTTCTGTTGACACTGACTCTCCGTTGGATTCGCCACTTGGTCCTTTGTGCTTCTTATTGGGATCCATGACGAAGTCGTCGTAGCAAATAGGACATGAGTCGTTATCGGCGAGTTCAGAAGCCTCCACGGTTTCAAGAGACGCTATGGCATCTCTCAGTGCCACTTTCCTAGGAAGACGAATTCCACTGGTTGAGAATGCTCGCTCAATGATGTCTCGAAGCCAGAAGGGAAGGTCACCACTGGTGATAAGATTACCGTCCATATCGGCTTCTATCACGGTGGTGTTGAAAATGCCACTGTTCATGAGATATCGAATTCTAGGGTTTCTTTAGAAAAAGTTCCAATTAAGAGTGGATGTGTTGAGTATAGTCGAGTGGTAGGGTTGTAGAAGCAAAGTAGTAGGTGGAGTGCGTCAGGTGCGGGTGTGGAGAAGATAGAAATGATGTTACCCATTTGCGAAATGCATGCACAAATGCGTGTATAATATACAAATTAATAGAAAGATTTTCCTTGGAGCCACGATGCTGAACCAGGATACTGACCGCGGTCAATTTATCTCCGTCTTTTGCCGTGAGCGAACCTGGGTGTGTTCTGGCAGCGGCCCAGAAAAAGCGATTCTGTAGACGACACTAGTTCCTAATCGACAGCAAGTTCTGCCAGGTTAACTCCGTAGATATCATCCTCTACATCTGAGGGAACATGCTCCACAATGCCAGAGACATTGAAAACGTTCCAGGGGAAGCCACATTAGTGTGACGTGGGCTGGAGAGAAATGTCCGGATGGCCTTCTCCGGCTCTAGCAATTTTGGTAGGGAGCGGCCTTCTATGCCACTAGCAGTTTCCCTACAAGTACTGCTGGCGGATTCCAGCAACCATCTGCTGTCTATCAGGAGGCAAGGCGCCAATCTGATCTGGCGGCAACGAAAGAACCTGAGCTACTAAATCGGCCTGATCTGGCGGCAAGCTAGCAAGTTTCATCTGCGCCGAAAGCGGTAAATGGGGCCATTTGCTTGCACCTGGTGGCGGTGCTGCCGGCTGAGACTGTGGAGGTCTTGGAATCTGAGGAAGACCCTGTGGCGGACGGTTCTGGTTGGGCTTTGGATACTGGTTTTGACTTTGAAATGGACCCTGGTTCTGATTCTGGTAGGGACCCTGGTTTTGCGGGTGATTCTGGTATGGGCCCGAGTTATGGTTGGGATAGTTGCCTTGATTCTGGTCTCCGTAGGCATTTTGCTGGGGGTACCCCGCTTGCGGTCTGAACTGGTTTTGGTAGTTCTGTTGAGGGTTCTGGTATCCGTGCTGTGGTGCCAGGAATCCCTGTTGTGGTGCTTGCTGTGCCTGGCTAGCGCTTACTGCTTCACTGATAACATTCTCATCTACAAATCCCATGAGAAGCAACGCTTGGGCAGCGGCCGCAGCCAAATGAGGAGAGAGGTTGAATACATCGCCGGCTCGTGCACTGCTCTGGCTGCTCAATACATTCTTCAAGTTCGCAATCAAGTCAATGAGCTGTGGAGGTGGGATGGAGCCCAACGACTCATTGATTTTATCTGGCTTTTCAAAGGGAAGCGTGGTTGGTTTCGGGAGAAATTGTGATGCTCTTACGAGGTGGTCCGGCATCGTAGTCGATGCTCCCGGTGGAACAGTCTGCGGAGCGGGCGACGGCTGATTGACGCGTTGCTGCTGTTGTTGCTGCTGTTGCTGTTGCTGAGCAAATGGCGTCGCGGGAAGCGGGGCATTTGGTCTCCCAATCTGAGGCAGACCGTTGACTTCTGTAGGAACTGCCGCAGCACGCTGCTGAAATAGCAGCTGAAGCTGGGGATACTGTGCCGTCACATCGGGAGGAAATTGAACTCCCGCCGGAATGTTGGCGGGCGCAAACTGAATTGGTCCATGGTTGGCCAGGTTGGGAGGCATGAATCCCTCCTTGGAGAGTTCTACACGAAGAGAGCGCTGGGCTCCACCCACAGGCGTGACCAATGTCTTCGATAAGCCAGCAACAGCACGTTGGGCCTCGGAAATTGATTCGTACTCGACAAACGCGTAGCCTTTATTCTTGCCTCTGTGTTCAAAGCCAAGATGGTAATCTTTGGGGCGATTTATACATGAAAGTACGGCCAGAAAATTCTCCTCTGTCCAATCGAAGGGAATCAGGCCCACGTATACAATGGCGGCGGTGGCCTGGCCTGGTGTTCTTCTCATGGTGAGTGGTGCGTGCAGGAAAGCGAGAAGTTGGAGGTGGAAGCAGATGTGGGTGAAAAGTTGTGAGACATGGGGCGAAAAGACAACAGACGACATCATGAAAAACAACGTCAATGATATGAAAGAGAGAGGTGAGGTGAAAGTGCGAGCTACGGTCAAAGGTCTGAGCTGTATCGTTGATTTTTGGTCATAAAATGAAGGGCTGGAGCGGCGGTTGAGATTCATGGCGGCTCCAAACTTTAGGTAGCGAGTAGACTGGATTTTCACTGCTTGCTCGGAGTGCAACCTGGTCTTGCTCTGAGACGGCGCACGTAAGCCCGCCTTGGTAACATTCTACCATGTGATTCATGACTCAGGATGAAGGTGAATGATGGCAACGACACGATGGGTTAAACCTGTGGCTGGGCCATGAATACAGCCCATCTCGCCCTCGCCAAATTTGGGTCTCCCCAGTTAATCAATGATCCCATACAGACCCTTGCTGATCTCATTACGAACAGACGCAACAATTGCCTGCTTGTCCTTATCAAGCACAGAAATCTCGTCCTCCGTCAAGGCGTTAATCTGGCGCAACAACTCCACATGGCCAATCGTCACGATATCTAGCTTGGGCTGCATTCTATTGAGACAGAGCTCGATGACCTCTTGGTCCGTCACGTTGAGCATTAAACTAACCTCAACCAAAGCATGCAGAAGCTGTGGACATTGGTCAAGTAACTTTTGCATAAGCAGAGGATTTTCGTTGCTCATTCGTTTGGCTTCCTTTAGAAGAGATCCTGCCGTTTGCGAATCAAGCGACAGCAATAGCGTCAGTATGAGCTGTTGGGGAGTTTGATGTTGGTAAAGCTGGACCCCTAGTGGAAGTGGTGGGAGCTTGTTGTGGATCAGAAAGTCGGGCACCAGATCGAGGGCATCTGAATCAGCAGCAAACATGCATCGAAGGTACCTGTTGCCCACGTTCATATTATTAAGATTACGCACAGCCAGCGCTGCGGTTTCTCTGTCTGCATATCGTACAAACGCCGACCCTTTTGAACGGCCAGTGGTCTGGTCGAACACCAACTTGAGATCAGTTATGGGACCGACGGATTTGGCAATGGCACCAACCTGGTCTTCAGTGTAATCAAAGGGGATACTACTTATGTAGATGGTCAGATCTTTGGTAGCCATGGCGTGAAGGTGGCGAGTTTGACTAGGAGTATGTAGGTGTGTAGTGAGGAAATGCGGAAGGTGAGAATTTCAGGTGAAGGACAACTGGTGGAGTTGCGTCAGTTTCTGAGATGAGATGGCAACAGTTGAAATTTGTTGAATATTCTACTAGCTATCGCGGGCGCTTTCAAAGAATGTGAATGGCTTCTTGTTTTCGGGACACTGACCTCGGCACGCTGATGTAGAGCTGGTCGATGGAACAGACAAATAATGAACCAAAATCTAATCCAAATGACTAGTTTGGCTTAAGATTCCAGAATAGCTGAAATCAACAAAAACGGAAAACATATAGTCTCGATTTCCCAGGCCGTCGTGCCTCTTCCATTGCCATCTTCTCTTCGTTGTCCTGCGTGCTGGCTCTCACCTAAACTCGACCATGGATGCCAAAGAAATCAAGCTGACGGTGTCAAACCTCGAGAAGTCAAGCGATGACGCCACAATTCTCAAGCTCTTGAATATTTTGAACGATGACGTCAAGCCCACAGAGAAGTTGTTGCGAGAAACAAAGGTCGGTGTGGCCGTCAACAAGTTCCGGTCTCACCTGAATACAGAAATCAGCCTGCTTGTCAAAAAGATGATCAAAACCTGGAAAGAAGTGGTCCAGAACGAGAAGAATCTGAAGAAGAAAGAGGCTCCGGCACCAGCTTCGGCGCCCTCAAGACCAACTCCTGGCACAGCGTCTGGGAAGTTCCACTCGGGCCCCCGAAACCCCAAAACTGATGGCGTGAACACAACCTTGTATGACGAGGCTACGAGAAATGCATCAGTGAGTGCGTTGTACACGGCATTGGCTATCGAGAGAGAAGATGAGCCCAAGGCCATTTTGAAGGTGGCCTCCGAGATCGAAAGTGAGGTATTTAAGGCCGAGTACGCGGCTGTCAACGACGGCTACAGAAACAAATTGAGAACATTCACTATGAACTTGAGAAACAAGAAAAACCCCGATTTGCGTGGCCAGTTGTTGGAAGGCACCATTACACCTGCGGCATTCATTAAGATGAGCCCCAACGACATGGCTCCCGAGGCATTGAAAAAGGAGATTGAAAAATTGCAGAAGCAGAATCTTTTCGATGCTCAGGGCGCAACTGAAAAGCGGGCCGTCACTGACCGATTCACTTGTGGCAAGTGCAAGCATAAGAAGGTAAGCTACTACCAAATGCAGACGAGATCTGCCGATGAGCCGTTGACGACGTTTTGCACGTGTGAGAATTGCGGCAATCGCTGGAAATTCTCGTGAAGAAACACCAAGCTACTTTGCGGGCAGAAAATTATCATCTGCTCTCGGAGATTATGTCGGGGTTTTCTCTTCAGCCAACGGCGATGTATTAGTATGTAGATAACAAGAACTTTGTACAATGTGGTTTCGCAACTCTCACGAACTAGACAGCAATCTACACAGCAACCATTTCTATTTGACGCGATCGTGTATTAGGTTTGATTTTTTGTTCATCTATAGCGAACTTAGGCGATGTTGAGGGTTTTTGTAATGTAGGAGAGCAAGTCAACCTTGGTGACAATCTGAGCAGGCTTGAGGTCAGCATCGGTAACAATGGCGTTCGAGTGGGTCTCGAAGAACTTGTTCAACAACTCCAATGGGGTATCCAAGGTGATGGGCTCATAGGAGCGCTTGGTGAAACCAGACTGCTTGTTGATGCTGAATGATTTCTCAAAGTCGGCAAGCTTGCGGAAGTCCAAGAACACCGTACGGATCGAGTTTGTCACTTGCACCTTGTTGGTCGACAAGGACTTCAAAATCTTGGAAAGAGTCACAAGACCAATCAACTTTCCGCTGCTGCTCAACACGGGCAACTGGTCAAAGCCGTTGGACTGAAGGAGCTCGAACGTCTTACCCACGGTATCGGCCAAAGTAACCGTGACAACTGGGGGCTTACCAGCCACCAAATCCTTGATGGTCTTGGTGGCCAAAATCTCGTCGGCGCGAGGAGCAGACTTCTTCTCCTCAACCTCAAAGTGGTTCGTTTTCATCCACTCATCGTCGGCAAACTTGGACAAGTACGATCTGATGGAGTCGGGGAACACCACAACCAAGACATCATCCTCCGTCAAGTCCTTGGCCACCTCGAGCGCAGCCTGCAAAGCAGATCCAGACGAACCACCAACAAGGATACCTTCCTCTCTAATGATGCGTCTGGCAAGCTTAAACGACTCAGCGTCGTCAGTCTTGAACCAGGTGTCCACGTACTTTCTGTTCAACACATCGGGGATAAAGTCGTAGCCAATACCTTCCACAAGGTAGCTCTCAGTGGACTTATTCAAAGATTCGGGTTGCGCAAGAATCGAGCCCTTGGGGTCGGCGCCGATCACTTTCACGGCAGGGTTCTTCTCCTTCAAGTACTTGGAGATACCAGAAATGGTGCCTCCTGTTCCGGCGCCAGCAACCAAGTGCGTCACCTTACCCTCAGTCTGCTCCCAGATTTCATAACCCGTGCCGTAGTAGTGCGCATTGGGGTTAGCCTCGTTGGAGTACTGGTCGAGAATCACGGAGTTGGGAATCTCTCTTTCCAACTTCTTAGCCACACCGATGTGAGATTCAGGCGAATCCCAGGCAGCTTCGGTAGGCGTTCTGATAATCTCAGCTCCGAGCGCCTTCAACACAGAAACTTTCTCGTTGGACATCTTCTCAGGCAACGTGATGATGGTACGGTAACCACGCACGGCACCGATCAACGCCAAGCCGATTCCGGTATTTCCCGAGGTGGGCTCAATCAAAGTGTAGCCTTCCTTGATTCTTCCGGTTTTCTCAGCCTCCAACACCATGTTTTTGGCAATCCGGTCCTTGATGGAACCACCGGCATTGAACAACTCGACCTTGGCGTAAATTTTGGCTTTGATGCCCAAAGACTGCGGGATTTTGTTCAATCTGATCAACGGCGTGTCGCCGATGAGATCCAAGACGTCGTCAGACACAGGGCGTGGAGACATGTGGGAAAAGAAGTGGTACGGTATGGAGAGCGAGTAGTGATGAGCCTCACATGGGCAGACGCCACACCAGAACGGTGCTGCCAAGGATTATACTCAGGCCAGCGACATCATAAGACGCTGCTCCTGCGATACATAAATTCGACAAATGGTACAATTTTTGGCGCACCGCTGTCGTGGTGCTTTTTTTGCACTGCGTTGTTGGAAGCCTCTCCATCTTCGGTTGTTCGCGGCTGCATCTCACTAAACCACTACACGGAAATAATCTTGCACTTGATCACCTCAGGGTCCTCGCCCGGCACGCCGTGAGTGAAATCGAAAATCTGAAAAATTCCTTTGCGATCCACGACGAAAACCTTGCCACCGTCCGATGAAAACTTCACCGATGCCGCTTCGCTGAATCGCAATGCATCGGCAGCTTCGCCCAAAAGCACCACGCTTTTCCGGCCTGAGCTCTGTAGAGAATGATTTAAGGATGGCGTAGACACCAAGTAGAGACGGCCCAGTTTTTCCACAAAGACAATTCCATCTCCTCGAGGCAGAATTTCCGCCCCGTAGACTGACGACCCAATTTCCGGAACCTTGAGCACAACGTCCACGTCGTCCACCGACCCGTCGGCATGATACTCGGCGGTGTTCTCAGAAGATGACGGCTCAATATCCAAATTTTCGGGAAACGACGGCTTGGTCCGGCGCCGCAGATCAATCGGCGGGCCATTGAGTTTTAATACCAACGACGGCCGGTTTTTGAGCAGCGACGACGTCACAAGAATGGTGTTGGTGTACGGGAGTCCGAACTTGATATCGGTGATTCCTTCGTTGTCAAGCATCTGATCATCAGAGCCTCCAAACAACTCGTCCACGGTGTCGTTGCTGTCTTTCCTGCTTGTCTTGCGATTCACGCGCATGTCTGACCAAATGAGTCGAGGCCGCTTGTAATCGGCGCTCAGGTCGTCTCGAAGTCGAATAATAAAGTACCGCATTTCGTACACCGTGCTGCATAGGAGGTGAGTCAGCGTGGCATTGAACCGAAGGATCTTGAGGGGGTCTCGGTGAGGTACCGTGATGGTGATGGGAGAAACCGGCAAGAGCGTGCGCAGCAGTTCTGCAAACTTTAGCGGGTGCAAAATAACAAACGGCTGTTGTTTCCCAAGCACACGCTCACGTGCCGTGATACCGCACGCTAGAAGCTCGTTGTTGGGGGATAGAGCAACACATCGAATCGGGTAGTCGGTGATGTAGGTGTAGACAGGGGCGCCGATTTCGCCGCGGGCTTCGTCGGCATTAAGGAGCCGCACTATTCCCTTGGTAGACGAGATTACCAAAAACTGGTCCGAGAGACAGCACGAAAGCTGCACCGATGTCTTGAGTCGCGAGCTCATGTCGACAGGTTTGGAGTCGTGTTCGCCGAACTCGTTTGTCACCACGAGACCCAGATCACCGGACTTGAGTGTAGCCGCAGACGTGCCGAACTCGCCCGACGACTTTCCCATGGCAATCATCCGAGGTCGTCCTTGGCTGGTGATGTACTCGAATAGTTCCCATTTATGGTCCGCAATAAGCACAAACCGCGTGCGCTCGATGTTACCCTGGGTGTCGTACATCGTGTATATGGCGGAGCAAGTGAATTTGGAGGATTTGGTGACGAGGCTGTTGAACTTGAACAGCGACTTCACCTGGTGAGTAGGGTACGCCACGGCTCTTCGGTAGAACGGGAAGCACCGGCTGAAATTGAACTCCTGCAGTTCATTGAGAGCAAGTCCTTTTTCGAAATTGCTCGCCACCGTCAGAACGTCGCTCCTCGTCGTCTGGCGTGTATGTTCTCTCTCGATAGGCTGGATGCTTCGGTCGTAGGGACTGACCGACATGTCAGAGGCAAAGTCATGTCTAACCAGAGAATCGGCCTTATTTTTCGTGTCAATGGGTACCGGCACGGCAGTGCGCTGTTCTGCCTGTTCGTTCTTTGCAAACTTGCAGAAAAGTCCCATGAGGTCAAGAGAATCGCCAACCCGGGTTTCTTCGCGACGAGACAGGCGGCGTGAGTACTTGCGTGAATATCCTGGATCTTCCGACAGCTCCAAAATGCGGTGAAGCTCTCGTAGTTGCGGAACCGGTTTGAGTATCTTTGTTGGTAAAAAGCATAACGGACAAGATGGCGATGCAAGAGCACGAAATCGAGTCTCAGAATATACGCAGCCACATGATAGCGTAGAGAAATCCGATATTAGTGTGCTCACATCATCCTGGCGGAGAAGTTCCTCGAGAAGTGGCCGGAGGTCCATTTAGATAAAGAACGCGAAAGGTGGGGTTCGATAAGATAAAGGCACCAGAAATACAAAGAAGGCTTTGATAAAGAAGCGCTAAAATTCGACACTATACAAGATATAAAGCAGTTTTTTTGAGTACTGTGTGGCCTGCAAGTGCAAAGACAAACACACGGTTTGGAGTTTTCCTCCAGCTTCACCTCGTTTCAGAAGCGTGCCACCAGGGCCGCCCATTCGACGTTGCTATAAAAATAGCTAGTATTTTCAGCGTCTAAACTCTTTGCCAGGACTTTTAACTGTAGTTGTTTGACGGGAGCGGGAGAACATTCCAGCCCTAATGCTCACACTGGTCTCTACTCGCTTTTCAGAAACTTCACCTCGCTAGCCACTGGCGACAACAGCCGCGCCGGCGCAGCATGAGAGCCATCCAATTCCAGGCCATCGTTCGGGACAAGAATTTGCCTTTCGTACGGCGCTTCAAGCTCGTCGTCCGAGTGCATAGACATATTGGTCATCGCCTCGTCAAGGCCGTAGTCAAAGAACGAGTTGATGGCGTAAAACGCCGCCAGAGCGGCAGAGGTCACCACCTTCCAAGGCCGGTTGCCCTTCTGCGCCTTATTCAGGTCTTCGTCCAACTCTGGCTTCAAAATAAGGGCCAGACGTGGCCACAACCCAACATCCCGAAGGCGCAGAAGTTCCTGACTTGGCGAGTACGTGACTCTCAGCCCGGGCGAGTAAAATTTGAGTTTCGGCTCGCGTAGTGTACCGCACTCGAACAGCTCAGAGTCTTCGTCTGCCAGCATGTCGATGTCGTACTCCCGGGCAAGCCAGCGTTTAACATCTGTTAGCGTCTGGTCGGAAAAAAACTCCTGTTTTACAACCTCGCCATGAAGTAGCCGCACAGATATCACGCTTTTTGTGCGGTCGGGCTCCGACCTCGGACTTCTCGGGCTCGCACCACCGGCTGCTGATATTGGGCAGGGTTTCTCTTTGCGGTCTGCCGATATAAGTCTCCGGACAGTTTGGAGGCGAATTTGTTCTTCTTTTTGCAGTTGAAAAGTTTGTGGGCGAAGTATTTCAAGGAGGTCCTGAGCGGAAGATTCACGGTCACACTTGCCAATCCACATGCCGTGTCTCACCACAATATACGAGCCGGCAGAGGCTTTAGGATATAGCGCAATAAAGCTATCGTAGTCCGTGGAGTTTTCTGTGAATTTAGTACACAAATACTGGTGTCGGAGTCGGGTGGAGATTTCTTTGTTGGCAACTAGCCTGCTGAGGTCAAGCTGCTGCTCGTCGCTAGCTTCAAGGTAAAAAAAGCGACTTCCAACTTTGTGGGACCGAAGTGCGTCTTTAGTCAGCACTGTGAATATTTCTTCCATGTTATTTCCAAAAGTCTTCAACGAAAATAGGAGTTTTGGTAAAGAAAAGAGGGGATGACACAACAAGGAGTTCACTGTGCAAGCAAGTGCGGAGGCAGAATGACTTCATGCACAGTGCTATCTTGGTTAGTGCGCCTGGCCGCATTTAAAGTTCAGCCACACGACGTGAGGGGCAGTGGAAATTCAAGACGTGGCTATCGGGCGAAAAGTCGAAGAAGAGTTGTTGATTTTCGTAATTCCATCATTTGTCTCTGGTTCAGTAAAGGCGAACCGGTGGTCATTCGTCATATCGCCATTGTCTAGATGCTTCCGCAGGTTCCGCGCAAAGAATCAACCATATTTTTCTGGCTGAGGGACGCAATAAAGGAGGAACTATTGTGAGTGGAGGCTCTGCTACTCTACCTAGCGAAATGTTTAAATGGAGTCTGAATTATGGCCATCTCTCCTCCTCCTTTGACAGCGTCTCACCTTGGGAATATTGCCGCCGACAACGATCCACATTATTATTTTGGCTGAAGGCTCTACGCAAGTTTTGACGTCTGCACGTAATGTTCTATTCCCAAGTTGCTACATTTTAGCCTTTTCGCCTTTTTTGCACGCCCGCTTCTTTTTCACGGCTTCATGTTGCCCGCCAAAGTGCAAGTTCTTTTTTTGGTCACCTGCCTCGCTCTTAGCGAAATCGCATTTGACGGGTCCTATCCTGCAGGTCCGTTATTTACCTTCTTCGATCGTACTTCGTCTTCACCAAAATGTCTAAAGCTGGCAACAACATCAAGGTTGTCGTGCGAGTCAGACCCTCGCTTCCCCGAGAATGTCAACCTCTGATTGTCAGCATGCCATCCAGCGAACCTGGACTCACGTATCTTACTACGCCAAATCAGGAAACCAAGAAGTTTCTCTACGATGACAGCGTGTGGTCTCACGATCCCAGAGACGACCATTTCATGGATAACTCAGCATTCTATCAGAGCATTGCGCCTAACCTCGTGGACCATCTTTTCCAAGGCTTCAATGTTTGTCTTTTAGCATACGGCCAGACAGGATCTGGAAAAACCTACACAATGATCGGAGATGGCCCTGATTCTGGGGTTATTCCGCTCATGGTAAGAGACATTTTCAGGCACAGAAGCGCTCTCGTTGCTGAAAAAATAAACTGTGAGCTAGTGTTCCAGTATGTTGAGATCTATAACGAAAAAGTCAACGACTTGCTAGATGGGCTGAGAACTTGCCGGGTCCGCGAGCACCCAGTAAATGGATCATACGTGGAGAATGCCACCGAACTTAAGCTCCATAATTACGAAGACTTTTTTCGCAGCATGGAACTCGGCAACAAGCACAGAGTCACTGCTTCCACCAAGATGAATGACGCCAGCTCCCGGTCCCATGCTGTTCTCATGTTCAAGCTCAAGCAAACAAGATTCAGCGACAGTGACGATGATGATAATGGCGGTATGGAATCCGTTGGCGTGCCTATTGAGGAAATGGTCTCTACCATCAAGCTTGTTGACTTGGCAGGATCAGAAAGACTACTCAAAACTCAGGTGTTTGGCCAAGCCGACCGATTGCGTGAAGGAGCGCAAATTAACAAATCGCTCACTGTACTTGGGAGATGTATCAATATTCTATCGCAAGGCTCAAAAGGCGTGGTGCCCTATCGAGACTCCACCCTCACGTACTTGCTCCGCGAGAACTTAGCGGGCAATTCGAAAACCGCCATGATTTTCTGTGTATCTCCATGTGACTACGACGAAACGTTACAGACGCTCAACTATGCCAGCCAGGTGAAAAAGATCCAGACCACCGCCCGGGCCAACTCTTCTCAGCTAGTGCTGACGCCTATTGACTGGGAGGAAATGAAACTTCAAGAAAACACCGCGGTTGCCCAATTGAGAGAGCAAGTGCTGGCACTTACGCTACAACTCGAAAGCCTAACGTCGACGCCGTCTGCGTCAGTGGACTCCCTAATGAAATACTTAGAACGCCAGGTCGAGACTCAGGAATTCGAGATCCGCTTCTTGAAAAATGCGTTGGCGTCCACACAAAAGAAGCAGGACGAGCACGAACGGCACAACTCGTATCTACAACAAGAGCTCCAGCGACTGGAAAGGGCGAGACTTCTGGCTCGTGAAGAGCATTTGACGCTGAGTCTTCTGGAGTTGCGCTTGAGCTGTTTGAAGCATGCCCACGAAACTGAAATGCTTATGGCAAGTTTCAGATTGGTGCAATGATCTCCTCAAGCATTTGGAATTGCTGGTTTTAAAAAAAATGTGATTTTCTGACATTGGCATTGTATTTTTGTTTTCTTTCTCTTTCACCTAATTCTCTGGTAGGCTTCTCGATACTCCTGCACCAACTTGCACCACCATGAGCGAGTTCATCAATTGCAAAGTGCAACTCCAGCTCAAGGATGGACAGAAGGTGGTTGGCTTGATTTCCAGTGTCAACGAAAAGACAATTTCTCTTGAAAACAAGCAGTTTGACAACGCCGCTGTGCATGACTTGAAGGTGCTCCAGCTTCCCAAGAAGAAGAAAAAACAAAGCCCACCACAGCCAGTTTACAGTCACTCCGACGAGCCATTACTGTCTTATCTGAGCGATTTAGGTACCCCCAGAGGTAACGATGTATTGAGCGAAGTCAGCAATGTCGACCAAATCAAGGCGTCAGAAGATTTTGATTTCGCTGCCAACTTGGCCAACTTCGACAAGCAATCTGTGTTTGCGGACTTCAAGAAAAACGACACTGTGTCGTCTCTGGACAGGCTCGTTGGCCACAACAAGATTGAACATTCCCGGAGACCTCAGAACGACAAATATGCCAACAATGAAATGGTCGTCGACACCAAAAAGGTGGATAACTGGAACAATATAGGCAATGCTGTCACGCTGCGTCTCGGACTGCCAGCACCGCAGGTTGGCCGCAACCCACTGGTGGCCAATCCCAAGGACGAGTTCAAGTTCTCATTTGCCGACGAGAGACCTGTACCTCTTGCCACCCCTGTGCAGCTTTTAGACCTCACCCGGGCAGCACAGGAATCTGTAGGAGTTACTGAGGCGATGATGGTCGAGATCGGAGGCCTTAACATCTACTCGTACATTGTCAAGAACTTGCTTGGCGGATCTTCTCGTCTCAGCAACCGCCGAAACCACAATTTCCCTCCCTTGGTAATCTTGCTCATTGGCAACCGCTCTAGCAGTTGCAAGGCCTATGCTGCTGGCAGATACTTGTCCAATCACGGCATCAGAGTGCTTGCTTATGTCATCACCAGCGACGACGACGAGCCCGACTTAATCGAGCAACGGAAGTTATTTGAACGATCGGGAGGTAAGGTTGTTTCGGATTCCTTTGATTCCTTTATCGACATTTTGACCAAGCAACTTGAAACACCAGTAGAGGTCGTTGTGGATGCATTGCAGGGCTTCGACAGCCAGCTCACAGATATCTTCTACGAGGATGAAAGTCTAAGAAAACTTAAGCGTGTTGTGCAGTGGGCCAATGCTTCAAAACAGAGACTGAAGACTATATCCCTCGAGATCTGCTCTGGAGTGGATGCTGGTACTGGAGTGGTGGAGGACCCCGAGCTTCAGATCCGAAGCACGCAAATCTTGTCCCTCGGACTTCCAATCAGCGGGCTTCTTCTAGCATACAACAATGGCGTTTTGAGTGCCGACGACAACATCAAGCATTTTGTCGTGGACATGGGCATTCCTAACGCTATTTACACCCGCAAGCCTCACCTGCGAAAGTTTGAAGGCTTCTGGTTCTGCGCAGAAAATTACTTGCAGTTGATCGTCTCAGCGAAGTGAAAAAAATGTATCATAATATTATAATCGTGCCAACAGCTATCGATCCCAATAATCTCGGTTTGTAGGCCCTTTTTCGCCGTTCGTTTCTCGATGCTGGGAGTGCACATTGTCCGTTTTTTCTGGTGTTCTATTTACAAGATCAACACCTTCTAGCTTCACACCTTAGATGAACAGTTGGGGCAATCTGACTGGATTCGGGGCAACCAATCCTCTGAGTTCGGGTTTGTTTGGGAACTCGCTCAATCTGCAGCCGAACCTGAATCTGGCTCAGAGCTCTACAAACAGCGCCAAAAGATTATTCGGCAATGCTCAATCCAACACGACGCAACCAAGTGGTGGTCTTTTTGGCAATTCCAGTGCGTCCACAAATGGCTCTCTTTTTGGGAATTCCTCCTCAGGGGCCGCAAAACCAGCGTCTTCCGGCTTGTTTGGAAACACTGCATCCAATCAGACCACCAGCAACGGCCTCTTTGGGAACTCCAACACTTCAGCCAACGCAGGCGGTCTCTTTGGTGGCTCTTCTAACGCTCCAACTTCAGGTGGTCTTTTTGGCAACTCGGCATCTTCTCAGCCGCTGAACTCAACAGGTGGAATAGGTTCCTCGAATGCTTCAGGCGGTCTATTCTCCAAACCCGCCAACGGTAGTGCTCCTGGAGGGAGCCTCTTTGGTAATTCCTCTTCTGGAGCGTCAACTGGACTTTTCGGCAACAATGCAAAACCGGCACCAGCTGGAGGTCTTTTCGGCAATTCAAACGGTGGAATTGGAGGAAACTCGAATACTCTGGGTGGCCTTTTCGGTAACTCTGGGGGCTCGGGGGGA
The DNA here is from genome assembly GCA_030583085.1 of Hermanozyma aechmeae. NCBI lineage: Eukaryota > Fungi > Ascomycota > Pichiomycetes > Serinales > Metschnikowiaceae > Hermanozyma > Hermanozyma aechmeae. The sequence goes on along the minus strand of JAJMHA010000006.1, from coordinate 352,249 downwards.
CTTACAGGGACGTCGAGTGCTTTAGGCGGGTTATTTGGGAAATCAACTGCATCTAATAGCCTCTTTGGAGGCTCTTCTGGAATCACCCTGTTCGGTTCGGGGCTTGGCCAATCTCAGCCATCTGCCCAAGTATCAGCAGCCTCGACCAACCCCTATTCCAATTCCATTCTCTCTAGCATTAGCAGAACAGAGGCAACGATGCCACAAAGCATAACTGGCAGCTTATTTGCTGAGAAACCCACGCGAAGGAGTTCCACCAAAAGTTCCAGCCAGTCAATGTTTTCAAAATTCTTCAATGTTTTCAATGTTTTCAGTTCCGCTGTCACCACCACAGCTCCCAGTCTGAAACCAAACGGATTGCTTGACTATAGAAATTCCACCAACAGAGTCACGGCTGCAGACGGTGCCAAACACAGAGTTCTGAAAAAAACCAAGAATTCTACAACTCTAACAATCCCAGCATCGGCAGCGGTGGAAATGACGAAGTTGGTGGTCAAATCCAAACCGATCAAGTTTCACCTCATCAACGCCGACAAAGTCATGACCGCCAAAAAGAGACGCGTTTTGGTTCTGAGCAGGAGTCCAGATGGTCTTCCGCGTATATTGGCCGATGACGATGACTCTGATGCTGAAGAGATTGAAGAGAAACACTCTCAGCCTCTAGGGCCAATCATTTCGGAGAGCTCTTCTGTTTCGTCAGACAGTTTATCTGAACTGGATGATCCCGAACTTAATAATGGTTACTGGTGTTCTCCTTCCATTGGTGAGCTCTCCGGTCTAACGTTTGAGGAGCTTTCGCTGGTTGACAACTTTATCGTGGGAAGACTTGACCACGGCCAGATTGCATATAATTATCCTGTGGATCTCGGCCCTGTTTTCAGAGAAGCCTCTGAGCAAGACATCTCAGTGGCAGTTTTGTTGTTCGGTAACTTGTTCAAATTTAGTGGATCCACTGTAAGGGTATACGAAGATGCTGAGACCAAACCTGCAATTGGCACTGAGCTCAATGTACCTGCTACAATTACTCTTAGGGCCGTACCAAAAAGTACGGTCTCTCAATACGACCATATTAAGCGCTTGCAGAAGCTCACTGGCATGGAATTCGTCACATACGACCCATTGACCTGCAACTGGACGTTCAAAGTCAAGCATTTCAGTGTGTGGGGTCTAATCGATGACAGCGAAGCCGAAGGCGACGAAGATGAGGAGACAAAGCGTCTTAGGGCATTGAAGAAAAAACAAGATGACGAAGAAAATGAAATGTCATCAGTATACACCAGGATATACGAGAATGACACCTATCGCCAGGAACTTAAAAGGCAGCGTATTAGCAAGTACACCGATGGTATTCCAGGGGGGTGGAACCACGATGCTTCAGTGACCTCTGGTGGCCTGTTGGCTATAAAGCAGGCCTTGGTCAAAGACGAGATTAACAAGCTGCTTGATAAATTCAAAACAGGTCAGCATGCAAATGCGTTGAAGGACAATATAAGTGACATTACTTATGAATCGGATGCTGAAGAGGACGAGCAAAACGATGCTTTTCTCTCTAAAATGGGCTCCCCAGGTGCCAGCAACTTGGACTACTTGAAACTGATTGCAAACATAATTCCTTTAAATACTGATATTGATGAGCTTGTGGATGAGAAGGCTTATGAGCCAGACCTTGAAGATGGGGAAGCATTCAGTGCTCTCACCAAGAAGCCTTCGCTCAATACTTCCTCTAACTGGCTTGTTCAGTTGGAATTGGCCAACGACTTAAACTCTGCTTTGGTATCGTATCACACTATACCTCGCAAGAGGAACACTTCTGCCAGAGCTGTGAATGACATTTTGTTCGACACGAGCGATCGATTTAACATCGACGAGGTCTCCACTCCTATCAAGGCCAGAGCATTTGAGAATTCTCCTCCGGTTATTACGCCTGCAGAAGATTTCCACAAATTAGAAATCTTCTTTCAGAAATTGCTTGCATCTTCAGACGTGACTTCTTTTGATAACGGCTTTCCATCAATCAAGTATGACGATGCAGTGACATTTGCAGACATCAAAGCAATGGACGACGATGAGACGGATGCGAATCTTCTTGATTTGGCGTCGATCTTATTCGACCGCATTGAAAAAGACCTGGCTGCTCGAGACGTCACAGTGACAAGACGGCTCGAATTGTACGAGCGAAGAGAAAGGCTTGGGGAGTGGTTGAAAACCCTCCTCAGAAAAGACTTGGAAGAACAAATGAATGCTGACAGTCCATTAGACGAGATACTTCATCTTGTTTGCAGGGGAGAGGTCAAAGAGGCCGTGAATCTTGCTTCTTCCAGTCACAATGCTCATCTTGCAGCTCTACTCACTCTCATTGATTCCAACGACCAAGCTGTTAAGAAAATTGCCGCTTTCCAGTTAGAGGAATGGGAGACAACCAAATCCAGTCAACTTATCCCTGGTCCGATTATCTCGATTTACCAGATTCTCGCGGGCGAGTTCGAGAAGGCAGCGGGGGAGCTTCCGCTTGCATTTGACCTTTCGCTCCGGGTATTCTATGGCAACATTGCCCAGGAGTTAACCGATCTTTTCCAACTGGTTAACTTCGATTCTTTACCTGTACCTGTGGGAGAGATCTTGAAGATATACAACAGCTACAAGCTCAAGACGGCGGCGGAGACTAGTGAGCAGATCAGACACGCAAATTTGAGCAGCAAATTGAAGTGGATTTTTTACAATGTCCTCCAATTAATCCCGGAAGCCAACGCCGATACCAATGTTACGGGTGAGGAATACGGCAGGCAATTAGAATCTGCCGGATTCTGGAGGGGTGCCTTATACGTCTACGGAACATTGACGGACGAGAATCTGGTGGAAGAGAATATAAGAAGGGTCGTCGTGGCAGTGGTACGGCGCCTCAACGGCTCAGTGGAGTCTGAGAAAGAATATCTTCTGCAAGTCGCTCGCGTGCCTGGTGCTTTGGTGTATGAAGCTATCGCGCTTGCCAAAGCCGATCAGAAGGACTTTTGGGGCCGAGGAGAGGCACTTGCAGGTGCGCGGTTGTGGGATGAGGCGCACATCAATATTTGCGACCATTTGGGGCCCCTTACTGCGATAAGTGAAATCCTGATCCAGATAAGCGCTCTCGAGAGGCTAATAGACCAGTTCCCAGACGGAGGTTCGCATATTCCAGACTGGAATCATGGTGCCGGATTCTACAAAAAGTACTTCGATGCACTCATCAGATTTGAGAAGGACGAGAGTATTGCGCAAGAAGACATTCTTTTCCTCTTGGAGAATGTTGGTTTTGTCAATGCAAAGGGTGGTGCAGAAACCAAAGCGGTGCGGCAGATTTTGTATCGAAATGTCGGTCGCTTCGCACTCGCGAATGAAAAGAGTCACAACGCCTTGAAAAGCAAACTTGGCACTTGGGATCTTGATACCAATGAGCGCAACTTTTTCGGTGTGAACTAACCATTCCGTGACTGCAAAAGTTAGAACGAAGACAAAAAATAAAAGGCGCGCAGGTGCGCGCATCCGTACACCAGGCCGTTATAGGCTCCGATATCTCATTAGTAAGACGACCACATCCTTTCTATGGCACCATCATTAGAACTAAAAGCCCCTGAGCCAGAGCATTGTCCGGGACCTGAGTCGGAGCTCGCTGGCCAGGGAGACGCTTGCGCAGGCTGTCCTAATCAAAGCATTTGTGAATCTCTACCGAAAGGACCAGACCCCGACATGGAGGTGATCACGCAAAAACTACGTAATATCCAGCACAAGATTCTCGTACTCTCTGGCAAAGGTGGAGTTGGGAAATCAACATTCACGTCCATGTTATCCTGGGCACTTGCAGCTGATGAAGAGCTTGAGGTCGGCGCTATGGACCTAGATATTTGTGGTCCATCTCTACCCCGTATGCTAGGGGCCGAGGGAGAGAGTCTTCACCAGTCAAACTCAGGATGGTCTCCAGTTTATGTTTCTGATAATCTTGGTCTTGTTTCCATCTCGTTCATGCTTCCTGACCCAGACGCTGCCATTATATGGCGTGGCAGCAAGAAGAACGGCCTCATAAAGCAGTTCTTGAAGGACGTCAACTGGGGAGAACACCTTGACTTTCTTGTGGTTGACACTCCTCCAGGAACCTCAGACGAGCATTTATCGGTGACAACGTATATGAAGGATGCTGGAATTGACGGGGCACTCATTGTCACGACGCCGCAGGAAGTGGCGCTTCTTGACGTGAGAAAAGAGATTGACTTTTGCCGAAAAGCCGGGATTCGCATTCTAGGATTGGTAGAGAACATGTCAGGCTTTGTCTGCCCCAACTGCCATGGCGAGTCAAAGATTTTCAAGCCAACAACAGGAGGCGGTGAGCAGCTCTGCAAAGACGCAAAGATCCCTTTCCTAGGGTCTGTACCTTTGGACCCTCGCATTGGACGGTGCTGTGACAACGGAGAAAACTACTTCGAGGAATACGATGACTCGCCTGCTACAGCTGCGATTCTCGATGTGGTGGATCGTTTGCGTGACCAGGTTGAGGTGGATCTCAGCGGCTTGAAATTGAGCGCATAATTTAAAAAGATACTTGCGAGGAACAACTTCATTACTCATGGCTGCGCATCTCCAGCTTCATATTTAATCACATTGGTCGGTCAGAGGTTAGGCACTAGCTTTGTCATTTTCTGTAGTATTTTAAGGAGGGAGTTTTTTCTGCTTAAGTTATTTTGTTTCATTTTTTGTTCATGTGCTCAGTCGCTCCTCCATCTCATCAGCCTATCCTCGATGTATCCTGTAGATCGCAACATGAGCGTCTTCTCCAAAGTTGAGGCGTTCAAGGAGAGTCGGCTCCCGTCACTATATTCCGATTTTTCTCACCTCAAAGAATTCAATCCCGAGGGGTATAATGCAAATATTGAAGCTTGGAAGCAAGTACTTCGTGAGACGCTACGCCAGCATACGTTCAAGTCTTCCATAACGCTACCAAGTAACCAACTTGCGGCCGAACTCCTGAATCCAAAGTTTGGTGCGCCACAAGCAATTCCAGAAATTCTTGATCACTTGGTCAGATCTGGCCACTTAATCCCGTGGTCGGTTTACCTGAAATCACTGCTACAATATAAATGGCGGGATTTGCTATCGCCATCGGCGATGACCAGCAAAGCATTATCCAGGTTCAGCATAGGCAGATTCAGCCTGAAAGCACGTGATGGTACTCTTCGGCCAGAGGTATATGTGGAGGCGGATTTCCTAGGTCGGCTCTCGAAACAGGTGAAGGACAAACTACAAGAGATTTCTGGGAAATACTCCGACATTCTCTTTGACAATGCTATGATCACAGAGGCTCTCCTGAAAAGCTTTACCGTTAGTGCAGAAGACGTAGATGTCTTGCTAACCTTCCTACTGAGAGAGAGCTCCACGGTCCTGATTCGTCAATTGGGTAGCGAGACCTTTATCAAAGTAGGTGCAGATTTCACCGATGATGATGTTGGAATTATAAAAATCAAGCAGTCCTTGCGGCGTCTAGCCGATCAACTGGCGAGCCTCGTCAACACCTTGGAGACCGAGATCCAGGATCGTATTTCCAAATTAGCCAAACAGAAGAATGCAGACGCGCTACGCTCTGCATTAGTTCGTCGCAATAGTCTCCGAAAGTCATTGAAGAATGTCCAAGATACAGAGGCCAGTTTGCTGACTGTTTTAGACAAGATCAACGAAGCACACGGCAACATATCCGTCGCTGAGACAATGGCGATTGCAAACGCGACACTCAGACTGCTCAACAGCAAGATTTCCATCTCAGATTTGGATGATCTTCAGGTGGAACTCGAGCAGGAGATGGAGAAGACGACTGAAATTACTGATGCTTTGGGTATGTCTAATGGTGAGGAGAACGAGGAAATTGAGAACGAGCTTCGGCAGCTTGAATTGGAAGCCAAAGAGGGCGCAAAGGAAGAAGAGTCGGAGGAGAAGCAGGAGCTATTGAAGAGATTGCCGTCTCTTGATGAGGATCTCACGCTAAAGGTAAAGAACCTTTCCATAGAGGATGGAGGAGAGAGATCGGGTGAGGTAAAGGAAAAGAAGGTGCAGAATACCAGCGAGGCACTTGTTGCCTGAAATTAAATATAATGCCTAAGCAATTGGTACCTGGACATTTCCTTGATATACGAGATAGACGTCGCCTGTTATTATTCTTCACTGATATCAACCCATGATCTGTAGAATCTGCTGCGTCAAATTGAACAACTCCACTTTGGGGTCGTCGAAATCACTCTCGGCATTCGATCCAACCACATTATTCTGCTGTTGCGCCTCGCTCAAGCTCTTCATGCCGGAAAGAATCGATTCATTCTCTTTGATCAAAGACAGAATCTCGCTGTTGTTGGACTCTAACAATTGCAAGATGGTCCAAAGCGCGATGTGTTCAAATGTCGCGCTTCCACTGCGCAAGAATCTAATGAGGAAGCCGTAAATTCCCTCATTTGGCAGGGTCCACTTGTTGAGGATGTATTCCTCATGCTCGCTAGACACTCGTGAACACAAGTTGGCCAAAGCAGCCGCGGAATTCCCGCACACTTCGCCGTTTTCGCTGAAGGTCAACGGAATAAGCACGTCAATTATTTGGCTCTCGTACAACTTAGGCTTCAAGTCGTCGGCCAACGCTAAGATTGCAAAACAGGCTGATATCTCCAGCTGAACTGTTAATGGCACCTTCAACACAAGATCCTTGCATTTCTCAACAGCGCCGGCATTCAATAAGGCCAACCTGTTTCTTTCACTAGACGCTGCCAAGTTTCTCAATGTGGAGATCGCATGGCACTGGATCTCCTCTGAGTCGTTGTAATCTAGCAAAGACACCAAAGGCTTTAAGAACCCAGCCTCTATGATCAAGGCCTCATTTAGCGGGTGGATGGAGATGTTACGAATGCATGCTACCGCCGCCAAAATCAAAGGCGGGTGGCTCGAAGTCAAGAGCAGAACCAAGTGGGGTAGTCCGCCTGCTCTAACAATATCAACCTGGTAGCCAGAATCGGAAGCCAAATTCCTCAAAGCAAGTGTAGCTTGGCACTGTACACGAGGTGAAGGAGAGTCCATCAAACTCACCAATTGGCTGACTAATTTGGGCTCGGTAGCCGCCAACTTTTTGCGGTTCAGCTCATCCACGGCGATGTTAGACAATGCAGTGGTGCAGTAATACTGAACATCGGCGTCTTCGCTCAGCAACAAAGACACCAACACGGGGACAGCACCGGCGTTGACCAACTCTTGTCTGTTTTCAAGCGAGTGGGTCATGTTCAATAAAGCCCCTGTGGCGTTGCGCTGCACGCGGATATCTTTGGATTTGGCAAGCTTGGTCAAAGGTATCAAAGCGCCGCTTTTAGCGATTTTAGTTTTGTTTTCGTCTTGCGTGGCCAAGTTAGTTATGCACCCCACGGCATTGCATTGCACTTCGATGTTGGAAGACATCATCTGACGAATGAGAGGCTCAATACCCCCCATTTCAGCAATTAATGACTTATTTTCGTTGTTGACGGCCAAGTTTCCGAGTGCCCCACACGCGGCCCTCTGCACCTCGGTGTCGTTGGACTGTAATAGTATCAAAATAGGCTCCAATACATCTCTGTTGACCTCGCGGACATCCTTTTCTGTGATTTCGGCAAAAGCTAACGCGGCGCTCCTCTGCAAGTCGATGTTTTCTGAATACACTAAAGTCAGCAATGAGCGCAAGGGCCCGTCGGAGAAAAAGTCAACATCGGAACGGTTTTCCAAATATTGCAAGAGGGCAGAGATTGCTTCTCTTTCGTTTTCCGCCAACAAGAGCGGGGGGTACTTGCCGTCAGACCCAGACGAAGATAAGCACGAACAACAGGCGCCCATTAGTTCAAAGAGCGGGAGGTGTAATTGAAGGAAATTCGGGATATATAAACGACGGTGGTTTACGGAACTGGTAATAGGGAAATTTAAGTCTGACTAGGCTTCGACGATGCTGATTGCGTGTGCTAGCGTCGGAAGGTGGAGGAGTTCGTTAGTGTGACTTTGCTGGAAGGGAGGCGTGTTATGCACATAAAGCGACGCGCGCAAGCCTGGAATGGGTGAAATGACAAAGATGGGATAAAGATAAGAAAGATGCTGAGGGCGAAAATATTGCCAGAATTTACTTTGTTATATGTATTGCATGCATGTTGGAACTCTGATGGATTTGGGGGTAGTTGGGATGGCGCACTGGCAAAACGCTTGGGATTATTTCGGGTAGCTACATGCGGGGCAAGTCTGTGAGGTGAGGGCAGATAAACGGCATATCACGTATCGTGGGGAAGAAAAAAAAAATAATAGTTTTCAAACCATACTCAGCGACGCATCGTTCATTTTATTATGTAGGCATCTTCCATGTTAGCGTCTTGTCTGCGAGTCCATCTTCTCGGCTAGCCCACTGCATGCTTTGACGGCTTTCAAACAGGTGTGACCGATTCGTTCCCATCGTGGGCTAGCTGCGTGTCACGTGATGTGCATTGGCGTTATTTTCTCAGCCAGGGGTCGGTCTCAGCTTTTTCAGTTTTCCTGCAGTTTCCTTGCTAGGCAGAAACTCATGTCATTTAGTAAGCCAAAATAAAAGCCGAACACGTGCTCTAAGAATTAAGATTAAGTTAATGGTTTGTTACCACATTCACGAGTCAATTAGCATCAACAGAATTAGAAACCACAAAAATGCCAACGCCGTTCGGATATTGACCCGTCGTCGTCTTCCGTGCCCCACGGCCTCACTATGTGCATTCTCGGCGCTCGGCACCACCCACAGCCCCCGGGCCTTCTCCCAATACCCATATCTGAATCTCATCCACAATATGTCCAATAAAAAAGGGCTGTGTTCTTTTCGTGACTGGCCGAGTATTCCGCCAAGTATCTTCTCTCTACCATCTACAACCGTTCATAGTCCCGCCAAGCCCCGGATACCGGAAAATCCGCACACCAACCTCCGTAACGTCCCCATACCTCACCACCAACTTCTTCCTTCACCATGGGCATCAACAACCCCATTCCCCGAAGTTTAAAAAGTGAATCCAAGTATGTGACGTCAATTACCCCAATTGTTGTATTGTTCGCGCTAACCCCAGAAAAGCGGCAAAAGTGCTTGCTAGCTTCATCAAGCCAAACCAGATGGCTGGCCCAGAGCAGGTGATCCCCCCGCTGGTGTTGAAAAATGCCAAAGGTTTGGCAGTGATTACTGTTTTGAAGGCCGGGTTCTTGTTCTCTGGCAGAGCAGGATCCGGTGTCATTGTTGCTAGATTACCAGATGGACTGTGGTCTCCTCCAAGTGCCATTGTAACGGGAGGTGCTGGTGTTGGAGGCCAGATCGGTGCAGAGCTTACGGACTTTGTTTTCATTTTGAACTCTAAATCGGCCGTGGACTCGTTTGCGCAGTTTGGATCCGTCACCTTAGGTACCAACGTGTCGATTGCAGCGGGACCTTTGGGAAGAAACGCCGAGGCTGCAGGCACAGCATCGCTCAAATCCGTCTCGGCGGTTTTTGCATATTCGAAAACCAAGGGTTTGTTTGCGGGTGTGTCTTTAGAAGGCTCGGCCATTGTCGAGAGAAGAGAGGCCAACCGCAAGTTTTACGGCAACAACTGCAAGGCCAGAGACATTTTGGCTGGCAAAGTCGATACGCCTCCCGGCTGTGATGTGCTTATGCGTGTGTTGGAGAGCAGGGCATTCAACAACGGTCTACCCCATGATGACATTTATGCGGACGACTACTACGACGACATTCCGGACGATTTCTCGGATTCGACGTCAGATTATTCTCGCCGCGGACTGAGATCCCAGAGGAGACCATCCACCAGACGCTATGACGACTCCGACGACGAGTACTACTCGGATGACGATTCACCGAGATATGGCAATGGGGGAAACAATGGAAACAACCGCACGCAGCGCCGGTCCACATGGGAAGACGATGTCTACGACAACAAAAGCTCGCGGCGTAGAGACGACGATATGAACACGTTAGGCTCGAGACTCGGAAAGACCCGAATCGGCGGAAGCACAGACAGTCCTTCCCGACCCGCAGCGTCGTCGAAACCAAACTATGGCGGCTCGGTAAAGACCAACTCCACACAGGCAATTGCGCTCTACTCATTCAAGGGCGAGCAGCCAGGTGACTTGCCGTTCAAGAAGGGTGATGTCATCGACATCTTGAAAAAGACAGAAACCACTGACGACTGGTGGACGGGCCGCAACAACGGCATCAGTGGGATTTTCCCGGCGAACTACGTGGAGTTGATATAATCAGCAAGTAGAAGCGATCACACTGACCGGTTTGCTGAGTTGGGGTTAGTCACTTCCCGCTGGTGTCGCTTGGTGCCAATGTACATGAATTCTAAGTAGCAGTCTAGAAGGGCCGCCTTATCGATCAACCTTAGATCTTCGTGCTATTATTTGATCAAATTGCACGTCTCTCTACGTCACGTCGCGGTAGTCTATACGTTCATTTTCTCTTCATATAACACCTTTCTCACCTCCTCCCATGTGGTAACTTTGGCGGTCTTACAAGTTTGCTTATCCTTCGAAGATAGTTATTCCGCCCTTTTATTGGTCTTCTAAACCTGGAAGACCTGCTCTATGAAGTGGCGCACCACGTTGATGCCTTCTCTGAAAGATGGATCAGGGTGTCTGTAAATCACCGCAGCATGCGTCAATTTCGTGTCACGAATGATCACGGGGTATTTGTCCCATTTAAGGTTGTTCAACGAACTGATGATCTCCTGCTGGCTATCCAATAGCCTTAACTTGAACTCGTCAGTCACTTCTTTGCCCTTGAGGTTGACAAGCTTGGTCTTCTGGCCAATAAGTTCGCTCTTCTCGGTTTCTGGAGTTCCAGAGATGGACAAAGAACGAGTGGTAATACTGTGCTGATAGTCGAAGTAGTTGGCGCTGTTGACAGCCTGGAAAATCGAATCCACAAAAGTCTCAGCTTGGTCACTGACCGCCTCGTCGAACCGCAGCTGGCTCTGGCTCTCCTCCAAGTCGTAGCCTTCCTCCTGTGAACCATCGTACAAGGCAAGTAGCCCATCGGCCTCATGTCTGTGAAAATGCTTGATTCGTCCTAGAAGTCTGATCCGCTGATATATTGCAATGCACAACAGGTACACCAGATATAGCGGCGCCGCCACCATCAACTTCAAGATCACCTTCGTCCACGTATAGGTTTTGAACAAAAACTTCTGGAACGTCATGGTCAGCGGCTTGAGCTTCTCCACAGATTTGAACGTGATTGGCTTGGTGAAGTCTATAAGATTGGGCTCGTAGCCATCGATGTACTCGAAATCGTAGGCACTGAGCGACTCGTTCACCATGGAGTAAAACGGGTCCAGGTTGGAGATTGACGTCGTATACCACGAAGTTCGCCTATCGTTGATTGTGTTTGCATACAATGTCCTGTTTTTGAATAACTTCAACGCCATGTAGAACTTCGACAGCGGGTCTGCCATCCACTGAAGAAGCGGATAATACACCTTATTTCCCAGTACCCGGCGGTCCTTGAGCCACATCTGTTGGCCAGTGTGGGCCACAACGTACGGAGCTATGAAATTGAAAATCCTCGATGACAATGTCATCTTGGGGTTCCGAGCACCCACGTGTGGGGTACAGAAACTCACATAGTGAACAGGCTCAATGTTATCGAAGTAGCCCATATGATATAACACTCCCATAGCGTATCGTGCCACAAGGCCACCCATCGAGTATCCTATGATCGAGATCTTGACCACCTTGCCCTCGCCTAGATTGAGTCGACCTGTTTCGTATATGATTTCGTCGGTGATTCTCTTGCCATTGACGTCGATCCCATCGTATGTCAAATAACCCAGATGGGAACCGGTTTTATAGATGACAATGCGTTCATTGGGGTTGGAGCATCGGGAATGCTCCTCGATCTGCCTGGCCAAATAGCTCATGTGGGACGAGTTGCCCCACACACCGTGAACTAAAACGACGAGATGATAATTGGCCATGTTTGAATTCAGAAAGAGTAGGTTAAGATGAGACAGGGAGCGGCCTGGGGCCGGGATATAACCTCAAAATGTGGGGCATGAACGTGATTTTTGCGCCAGGCGCGTGGTGCAGGATAGGTGATGGGAGGGTCTGTTGAATGTTGGGCTGAACAATAAAGGAAATGGACTTGGGGAATATCCTGAATCTGATATTTGGAATGAGATTCAGTCAAAATACCCGGGGCGATGTTTATGTGGCGTTTGGGGATCACGGAAACCCTGTACCGCTATCGTTGACGCTAGGGGTCCACGAAATCTAAAATGCAAGATTCGCGATATCAGCAGATAAAAAACCGTCAGGAACGAGTCATTGTTTTGCGGATGCCAAAGGCTGTTTGAGTCTGGCGACCTGGGCGCTTCAGGTTCTTGATCAGTATGTACAATTGTGCCTATTAACAGATGTGCAATTCTCTTCGCTCACGGCCAACGGAGAACGCTTCCAATCATCCACTCCTCTAGATTGTTTCTCTCTCCTGTCCCACTTCTTCTTCTTCTTCTCTCTCTCTCTCTCTCTCTCTCTACTCTAAGCACTTGCCCATCATCATGCCTGCCGCAACACCCACATTCAAAGAATCCACCAACTGATTACCCACACGACCGGTCTCAAGACCCACCAAGTAGTCCGAACGGAATTTCACGTGGGTCCGCACGCCGGCACCTTCACTGCCAAAGACCATCAACATGGGTCGCTCTGCCATGATCCCCGGAAGATCGTCGTACAGAATAACTTGATTTCGAAGAGACTCCTGATGCTTGGATCTCATGGCATCAACATCTTCGTTGCTGCTACGCGAAGCCGTCAGCACCACATTCCAACCTGTTTTACGGGCTCGGTCCAAAAGCTCGAGAGGCGCTGAAGTTTTGTAGATGGGCATGAGATCTAAAGCTCCGACAGCCGCTTTGGCAGCGACTGGACCGAGACGGGCCGAATCGGCAGCGGGCACAACAACGAAATCGGCGCCAAGGTAGTAGGCAGAACGCACGATGTTGCCGAGATTCTGCGGGTCGGTGATTCCATCGAGAAGAAGACCAAGCGGAAATGCCGCCGACGCAGTCTGGGGCGTGTGGCGACTAACCTCGAAGATTTTGGGTGTAGCCTTGAACGAATCGCCGTCCTCCAAAGAAAGAGAGAACGAGCCTTCCGAGCCCTCAAACTCGCCAACTTCATGCAAAACCGGAAGCTGCAACGGCCGCGTTTCAAGCACCACGCCATTGTGCACGCCGTTGTTACTTAAGCGATTGAGTTCTTGCTTCGTAAGGCCAACGGTCCGGATTCCTAGCTTGGATGCAAGCCGCACCACAGCCCGCGTGGAGTCCTTGCCATCGTGATGGTAGAGTTTTGAAATGCTGTGACGCTTATTGCCCTCAAGAGCTGCAGTCACCGCGTGCGTTCCGAATAAGTACTCGGCAAGGTTGTTGGTAATGACTGGAGTTGGTTTTGGCGGCAACTCGCCTGCCTCGTGGATACGGCGCTGTTCTCGCAAATATTTCTGGCGCTGTACTTTTCGGTCGAGTTTCTCGCGTTCTTCTGCGCTGATGTTGCCGTACTTGCGGATGAAGAACTCGTGCTTGGAGATGCCGCGCTGATCCCATATTTTCTGGGGCTTTGGGGAATCGGATGAGGTGAAACTGCTGTCGAAATTCCTCGTTTTACTGATCTTGGGCGTCCGCCGGCTGGCGGCGACTAGCGTGCTGGTATGGAATCGACAGGCTCGCATTCGATGAGATGAGGTGGGGTTTCGCAGTGAGAGAAATAGAGCGAGAGTGTTGGCACTCAGGCGAGCCGGAGGTCAGCAACGAGGTGGAGATCGACAAGAAGCTGAAATTTTTCTCGAATTTCAATCGCATTTTACAGGGTTGTTCGGATTTCGTTGAATGCTATTGTAGGTTCCACTGGCTCGTGGTCTGGTATCTCGGCACAGCCATGGGCAAGTCAAATGGAGGTGGGCCAAAATTCGAAGGCAATTCAGAGCGTCGATTTCGAGGTTACGCCTGGAATAGAGCAAATCTTCCATCAGGTCGTCCATCAAAACCAATCTCCTATCCGTCTGGAGAAGCGGCTCTGCCACTCTGAACACCTCAGCAGGGTCGTTACAAACACTACTTGGTTGCCAGCCACCCCTGGAATTCACCGAATTCACGGCACTCACGTCACACCCACTCAAAAAAGCACACCCTTCGTCGAAGGCACGTCGTCGGTACCCGTTCTAGAGATTGCCTCTTTGATGGCCACAGCCAACGCCTTGAACGCCGACTCAGCACGGTGATGATCGTTGAATCCTCGCAAACAGTCCACGTGAATGGTGATGGCCGCTCCCTGGGCAAAACTCTCGAGCACGTGAGGAATCATTTCACACGACAAGTCGCCAATCTTTTCACGTTTGAGCCCGAGCTCAACCACAGCATAAGGACGGTTGGAGAGATCCACAACAGCTCTGCTGAGCGCTTCATCAAGCGGCGCAAATCCAGATCCAAACCGCTTTACGCCTTTGACCTGACCGAGCGCCTTGTGAAAAGTTAGGCCAAGGGCAATCCCCACATCTTCAGCCGTGTGGTGGTCATCGATGTGCAAATCTCCAATGCACTCAATGACAAGAGACCATCCAGAGTGTTTGGCCAACGCATGAAGCATGTGATCCAAGAAGCCGATGCCGGTCTGCACGTTGATGACCTGAGCATCCAGCAGTTGAGTGGCATGGGCGGTTTTGGTGGATTTAGAGGCATCCAAAATCAGAGTCTCGAGACCAACGTAGCCTCCATCAAGTGAGAGGGCAATCTGGATGTTGGTCTCGTTCGTCTGGCGCTGGACCGTTGCAGTTCGAGTCATAGTGATTACACCGCGAATCAGCTGCACACTATTAGCGAGCAATGGGTGAGCAGCTGAGATAGAGAGCCGCACCACGAAACGATAACTGCAAAGATTTCTGGAGATTTCGGGCAGCGCCTGTATTTTCTGTTGCTTTTACTAATGTATCGAGAGAATACATGTCTAGCCTCGGCCGGCGCCTTTACTAGTGAGGTAGTTAGGAATTCGTGGCTTAGTTTCCTGGCGGATCGAATGAATGCCGGCGGCTACTAGCTATGAAACCAGGGCGCCATTTTCTCCGTCTGACACTCTCCTGACGTCCCTGATTTAAATTTTCATCTTTCAATTTTTCGTGGCAAAGACAGGCTTGAAAACGGCTGACGGCCAATTCACCTTGCAAGCGGCGTCTCCGCTCTTGTTTATCAAAAGAGTCCTATAAGAATCTGCAGAGTAAATTTCACTCTTCTCATTCTCCCAATCACCCTGCCTGGCCGAATGGCTCCGTGGAACAACCTGCACTCCTGCAGATAGACATCCCTCTCACTAGCCGCTGCTCCATCTGCCCAGATCAAACATTGCCGATTTCCCTCTTTTAATTCGTCGCTCTGCCTACTCGATTCTAGAAAAGTACTTCATCTGACTGCACGATGCTGCTGGCATACAAACGAACTGAGGTAATTGGCCAGGGAAAGTTCGGTGTTGTCTACAAAGGCTACCATCGGCAGACGAAGAAGGTGGTAGCGATAAAAGTGCTTGATCTCGACACTGAGTACGACGAGGTGGTCGATGTTCAGCAGGAAATCCAATTCTTGGCGGACTTGAAGCACGTGCCGAATGTTACACATTATTATGGCCTGTTTCTAAATGACACTAAGCTCTGGATCATCATGGACTACTGTGCGGGCGGATCCATACGAACGTTGCTCAAGGCTGGCGTATTTGATGAAAAGTACATCAGTGTTGTGGCCCGTGAGGTGTTGATGGCACTTCAAGCAGTCCACAAGATGGGCGTGATCCATCGAGATATCAAGGCAGCCAACATCTTGATTGGCAATGGTGGCAACGTCAGTCTATGTGATTTTGGTGTTGCCGCACGCTTGACATCCAATGCATTAAAAAGAATGACAATGGCGGGTACCCCGTTCTGGATGGCACCCGAGGTCATCCGGGAAGGCGATCAGTACAACGCCAAAGCAGATATTTGGTCGCTAGGTATCACACTCTACGAAATAGCGACAGGAAACCCGCCATATTGTGAAGGTGGTGCCACATGGGCTATGGCGATGATTGAAAAACAAGCCCCGCCCCGACTAGAAGGTAGGGAATATCCACCAGCACTCAAAGAGTGCATTGCATTGTGTTTAGATGAAAATCCAGAAGAACGGCCTTCTGCAGAGCTGCTATTGAAGTGCAAATTGATCAAGCAGTACAAGGTCCTGCCTACGACCATCCTCAAGGAGGTGATCTCTCGTTACCTTCTCTGGAGGGACCTGAATTCCTCGCGAGATTCAGTCTACGTCACTGAGGAGGCCGTTGCAAGTGACCGTGATCCAATTCAGGTGAAGTGGGACTTTGACTCTCTCAGCAGCAAGGAGTACATTATTGAGAACGATATTCATTTGAGCGACGACGAGAAGATTGCAAACCTCTCAGACGACGAAAATGGGTACACGATCACCACACAGCCCACATACAACCTCAATTCTGCCCACCTCAGTGAGACGCTCTCCGCAAGCCACACCTTCAGCGGCAGAAGTTCCGGTGACCGTACGCAATCGGCTACTCGATCCACCAAGAGCACGCTTCCTCCAAAGTCTCTTACATCGCTATTTAAGGAAGAAGGCGCAGAAGATGAGGAGCAAATTCATGACGAATCCAGCAACTACAATATCCCGCGCATACCCACCCTCTTGAACATGGCGTCCGACTTGCTGCTAACGTCGTCGCCAACCATTGAAATTCCGGATATGGAGAGTATGGCGAAGCTCGGAAGTTCGGCTGCTGGCCAGACCCAACAACCAAGCTATTTCACGGATTCCGTGCCAAAGTTGACGAAGCCACCGGCGCTTCACCACACACAATCGGCCTCTGGGGCGTTGGAGCTTGGTGGGAGCCGACAGCGACGGAATACTGCCACAAACGCTCTTCCGATTTTAGAGACCCGCACACCACCCAGAGTAGTTGAGAATTCTGCTGCCATCGTGTCGCCAAAAACACCGCTTGCACCAGAAAAGAGCCTTACTCAGAGCCCATCACGATCTATGCGTCCGTTGCAACAGACACACAACCCGATGCTTCAGCCCATCAACTTCAAGTTTGCTGACAACTCCGAGGGCACCGGATCTGGTAGCGGAGCGTCAGCAAGCACCACTTCAAGCACTCCAGCAGTGGCTCCTGTTGCAGCCTCTGCTCCTGTCTCTACTGCCAAACCCAAAAGAGAGAAGCCATCATTGCGGATCCAGATGCCTCAGCCATCCAGCTCCGTCAATCTTTTGTCGGCGCTAACCAACGACGAGGACAGAAATGTGAACCAATTCGGCATCAACCCAGCACTTCTCAACAACGTCGGATCCATGACGCCAGTCACCGAAAAGGACACCCAGCTCGGCCTGGATCAGTCGATGGATCCCAAAGAGAAAGCAGAGAGTTCTGCCGTTAAGCATCAGCAGAAAAAAATCGCTACATTGATGGGACCAAAGACTGCGCCACTTTCTGGGGCCGCAAATAACGGCAATAACATGTTTTTTGCCCGTAACCACCCGAACCCCTCGGTTGCGCCAGTGGCGCCGGCTGCAGTGCCTGGTCCACCCAAGATACAGTTTCCTACCATTCCGTCAATAAGCGCGGAATTGTTCAGTGACAGCACGCCGAAGGCCAAACTTGCGCAGGAGCTCGAGCTGATGCTCAAACTATTCGGCCAGGGCCTTGAAGCATTAGAAAACGCCCTCTAAGTTCTACTCGGGCAAGCCATGCTGCCGTCAGAGTGATTTCCCATGGCGTTCCGATCCGAGACACGAAAAAAATACATGCAACCGATCATGCAGCACACGCCTTAACGCAATGTTTTTTCTCTGGAAGTGTTCAACTCTGGGCATTAGAGTCCACTCGTAGTCTGCAGCACTTGAGCACGATCAGAGCCATATGTACATCCTGCATGTAGCTGTCCGTGTCCGGCTTCCTTTTGATCGTAGTCGAGGCTTTTCTGGGGCTCCGCAAAGACCATACATAGACGACAGCAGAAGCTAGCCACCGTGTAGAGTTTCAAGCATGCATTTGCATATTCGGTATCGCAATTGCTCCCCTCATTTCGAAACGTTTTCTCCAATTATTTAGGTATGTCTTCCGCTTCAAACGCGAGTGGCGCGTGGCAATTGGTAGGAGATGCGATCGATTAGATTACCGAAAACCCCGATGCCCGCGACTTGAAGTGCATGCCAAGCCAACTGTGCATATTCGCGCCGGGTCGATCGTCGCTTCTATTCACGTTTGAAGCTAAATTCCAATTTATTCAAAGAGACTGTAAATTTGGAAAATCAAAGAATCGCCAATCCCCTCAATTGCGGTTCGAACGAGTCCAAGTGATCTAAAGTTTGTTGTTGCGCAATTATAGCCAGTGTGCTCATGATTCAGCGCTCACCACTTTTTGACTTGCAAAAATCTGCAAGGCACCACTGAGTAAGGCAATGCAAAGCGTTCTTCAACGCGGTCCGCATCAAGTTTTCCGCGTCCTTGGGCCTTCACGGCCGAGGTCGGGAACATGGCAGGCGAATTCGTCAATGCATCTCGTAAAAGTGGGAACTCTGTTGATGGTATATAATGAAGAGCTCACCCCGGATTTTGACTCCAGCTTCTTCTTCTTCAGACTTTGCAGTCGTGCCATTCGTTTACAGTAATAAGACGTGATGAGGTTCTCATTCTTGAGTGTCGCATCAGCACTTACGGCTTTTGCCTATGGATTTACTTTAGACGATGCCAAAGACGCAAAGCCAATCGAGAACAATTTTGCAGCAGGAAGGTACATTGTTGAGTTCAAAGCACCGGACTCGTTGCAGCTGCAAACCTCACAGATCTCCGCTTTGGGGTACAAGGTGTCGGTGCAGCTGAACTACGAGTCGCCAATTTTCAACGGTTTGTCTATGGATGTACTCAATGACAACACAACTACCTTGGAAGACCTTAAGAGACTTCCTAATGTGAAAAACGCATGGAGAGCATCGGTAATTACTCTTGATTTTGAACCAGCTTCCGCCAACAAACCTGAATGGACGCCCCATAATGTTACTGGTGTTAACAAGTTACACGAGTTGGGATACGGCGGTGACGACGTTGTTGTTGCCGTTGTCGACAGTGGTGTGAACTACAACCACCCAGCTTTGGGAGGAGGTCTCGGACCTGGCTTCTCCGTGATTGGAGGTTACGACTTCATGGACGACCCCAACAACCCATCGACGGACCCAATGGATTGCTACGGACACGGAACTTTCGTATCCTCTGTCATTGTTGCTGACACTGAAATCATGGTTGGTGTTGCACCAAACGCCAAAGTGAAAATGTACAAAGTGTTCGCATGTTCCGGATCGACAACTGATGACTACGTTATGGCCGGTTTGTTGAAGGCCTACGAAGAAAAACCAGATGTCATTTCCTTGTCCTTGGGTTCCGACAGAGGCTACAACAATGCACCCATTTCCCTTTTGGCCGAGAAGATCTCCGAGACTATCCCAATTGTATTTGCTGCTGGTAACTCCGGTGAAGTTGGTGTCATGAGAGCTTCACCTGGAGCTTCTGCTAGAGGCGCTATCGCTGTTGCCGCTGCCGAGTCCAAAGATCTTGTGGCTTGGCCAGCATTGATTACATCTTCCAGTGGAGAGACTCGTGAGATCACATACGTCAGCAACGCCGGAGAAATTTTTGACATCACCAAGACCTTCGACGTTGAGGTCGAAACTAACGCGTGTTTTGTGAAGTCTGATCGTTCCCACACCGGGAAGTTCTTGTTAGCCAACAGAGGTGCATGCGGAGACCAATTTGTGCTCAACTACGTGAATGCAGCTGGCTATTCTGGAAGTATTCTCTTCACCTCCGACGTAAGATACTTCCAGCTAGAGATCCTCTCACATTACAATGCCCAGTATATGGCAATGTCAGACACTGATGCTGGAAAATGGGTTTACGCTCAGATTCAGAGTGGAAACACTTTGAAAATTTCCTTCGACAGCAGCTCAGACGTTTCTGTCAAGGAGAAGAAGTACAAGGAGCTGGGCCAGATCAACTACTACACATCTTGGGGACCTACTTTCCAGAACAACTTCTACCCAACTGTGGCGGCACCTGGTGGCAAAGTGATTGGCGCAAATAATGAAGGTGGATACTATGTTGCCAGTGGTACCTCTTTCGCAACTCCTTATTTGTCGGGTGTCCTTGCCCTTTATTTGGCAGCGTACCCTGGTGTCGACTCTCAGGTCTTGAGAAACAAGGTGATCGCCTCCACCAACTTGTTGGACAAATATGTGCACGGAAATCAGAATGGAGACGACACCTCCACACTTGACACCACGCAATTTGCACCACTCATTCAGCAAGGTGCTGGTTTGATAGATGCACTCCGGTTGTTCGAGGGAAAGACTAGAATTCTCTCAAAGCCCTATCTTGAGCTCAATGACACTCAGTACAGAATTGACGAGCACACCATCAGTTTCATTAATGAAGACTCGGCTGAGGTGACCTATCAAATTACCCACACGGGTATGAATGCCGTTGCCTTAAGAGATTCCAAATTTCTTTATCCCAACTCCTACTACCCTCCTTTGTTGAACAGCCAGCCAGTGGCCGAGCTTTCGGCTTCTTCTTTGACCCTTGGGCCAGGACAGAGTGGTTCAATCACTGTGAAAATCCTGCCACCTGCCGGTATCGACACCACAGTGGCTCCAGTTCTCCAGGGTTATGTCACAATAACTGGAACGAACGGAGATGGATTGAGAGTCCCATATGTTGGTGTCGAAACGAAGACAAATGACTGGACCCCATTGATTGAGCAGCCTCTTGTATTGAGATTCGACGAAGAGAGCGGTTATCTTTATGAAATGGATTACCTGAATTACACTTTCAGGCCAAGTGCATACGACTCTCCTGAAATCTATTACACCATTAGATACGGCACTGAGTTGTTTTCCTTTGATATTGTTGACGCTGATTACAACCTCAGCGACTATGTTTACCCACCTGTGACAGGCGAGAAAGGCTACAGAGGACCAGTGAGAACTACCCCAGATGTAAATGGCGGAGTTGGATACTTCCCTCTAGAATTTCCTTCGTACTTTACCGGCCTCACCTTCACTCGTTTCCAAGGCTTTGCTGATGGAAAGGATATTCCTACCGGACGCTACAGACTCTTGTCAAGAACAATTCCAATGTTTGGAGACAAGTCCAAACCACAGGATTGGCAATTGTTCCTCTCGAAGCCTTTCTACATTGAAAATGATGATGCAACGTCGTCGTCTTCCCAAGAGTCGTCGTCGTCTTCTGTTTCGCTGTCCAGCGCAGTTGCATCTTCTTCTTCAGAAAGCCTCTCCAGCGTTGTGTCTTCTTCCCTGTCGAGTGCAGAGTCGTCATCTGCGGCAACTCTGTCGAGCGCATCTTCGATCGCTAGCTCATCGTCTGAAGTAACATCTAGCTCAGTGTCAGCTTCGTCTTCCGTTCCAGAGGTCGTGCTGTCTTCGACAGTTGATCCTTCCTTGAGAACCGGATCTCCTTTGAAGAACGATGCGATTCCAACTGGTCTTAGCTTGATTACCGACATCTCGATTAAGGACGCTGTGACAGGCTCTACCGATGCTTTCAAGGGTGACCTCTTCGAAATCTCCGTGACCATCAAGAGCAAGGACAGAATCCCACTGGGCACTACTACGCAGTTCACAATTCCAAAGATCTTCTACGACTACGCTGACTCCATCCCGCTCCTGACTACCAATGGTGGCGCTGCAGGCAGAGTCACTACTAACGCTAACACGAACGTTTTCACCATTCTGTTTGACACTTACTTTTCACTGGCCAGCGTTAACATTGAAGGTACTTTCTCGTTCTTCACCAAGTTGAGATACACAGAAAACTCCGGTAACTTCACTCAGAAGCGTGAGGATGCTCTTTCATTAGACTTGTCGACTCCCCTTCTTCAGCCCCTTATTTTTGTGAGTTCTGATAACGAGTACGATGCCAGTCTCAAATTCGGCAAATTTGCTACTGGAAAGCCCCACAAGTTCTCGAAAGCCAACGCGGACGGCACACCCACTTGGAATGTTTATATCCCTGGTCCATTAGATGCCGTGCAAATTGCTTCTAGCCCCGAGTGGAACTACATTTTTGACTGTGGTTTAGTCTCTGCTATTTCGGGATCAACTTTGGATGACTTTGGATTCTTGACTAGCGGTGAATCCGTAGAGCTTGTCACTTCATGTGGCCAGAACCACATTCAGGGCGCCCTTACACAATCTGTTCCTTCTGGATCCATGATTCGCCTCACTGTTTCGGGTGAGCAAAGTGTTAACACTTTTAACAATTACCACAACCTGTTCCTGGTTCAGGTTACAGTAGCTGGAACTCTGCGCCGGTACGCGTTGACTGACACGATTTTTGCGTCGAAAGTCGGAGTTCCAGACAACTATGTGTTTGACGGTGAATGGTATGTTGCACCAACTTCGTCCAGCTCGCTGCTTAGTGCATCTTCATCGACGGAGTCATCTACGGTGTCATCTTCTGCGGCTTCTTCATTTTCGTCTGGAGCTTCTTCCAGCGCCAGCGAAGTTTCCTCGATTACGCAAGACTCCAGCTCTGCCAGCAGCTCGACATCAGCTTCAGAATACTCGACAAGAACTGGGTCTCCTTTGAGAAATGATGCCACCCCAACCGGTCCTAGCTTGATCACTGACATCTCCATTAGAGATTACGTGACTCGCTCCTCTCAAGCATTCAAAGGTGATCTCTTAGAGATATCCTTGACGGTTAAGAGTAAGGACAGAATTCCATCCGGTACCAAGACACAGTTCACGATTCCAAATTTCCTCTATGATTTCCCTGAAACTTTCTCCTTGCTGACGCTCAGTGGTGGCTCGGCCGGAAGAGTCACAAGTGACGCAGAAACCAATGTCTTTACAATTGAGTTTGACACCGTTTTCTCGCTGCAGAGCGTCAATATTGAAGGTACATTCAGTTTCCTCGCGAAGTTCAGATACACGGAAGACCCTAACGTGAAACGCGATGACACTTTGGATTTAACAGGTCCTGTTGTCCAACCGCTTGTATTCGTCACACCCCAAAATGAATACACTTCCGAACTCACTTTCGGACGTCTCTTGGAAGGAGCAAAGCCAATCAAGATCTCCAGCTTGCCAAATGAATTCGCGCCAATTTGGGACATATATGTTCCTGGTCCTTTTGATTCTGTTGAACTTTCTTCTTACCCAGATTGGAACTACGCCTACGACTGCTCGCAACTGTCAGGTACATTGGGATCCACTTTGGATGCATTTGGTTTCTTGGTCGGTGGAGAGCTGGTTGAAGTCTTTGAATCTTGTGGACAAAATCACATTCAATCTGCTTTCAGAACTTCGGTTCTGTCTGGTTCTGTACTTCACATCCAAGTCTACGGTGAACAAATTGTCAACGAATTCAACAACTACGCCAACTCTTTCCTGGTGGCTGTGACGCTCAATGGAAAGACTCTGTCCTATGTGTTGCGCGACCAGCTCTACTCGGGCGAAGTAACCGCGTTAGACAACTACGTTTTCGATGGCCAGTGGTACGTTGCACCAGCATCTTCCAGCTCCACTATATCTTCCAGTGCGGAATCTTCTTCGAGTGCTACTGAGAACACCTCAGCGTCGCAAGCAACTTCCTCAGACTCTTCCGAGAGTCTGGATTCATCTTCTGTCGTTTCTGAGCTGTTGGCAACTGAGTCTTCTGAATCATCGAGCTCTTCAGTGACATCCGCTGTGGAATCTGAGTCTTCTAGCATCGCCGTGTCTTCTGGTACCTCATCTGGATCTTCCAGTGGATTCGTGTCCTCTTCGGTGGTTAGCTCTCTGTCTAGTGCTACTTCGGACTCTTCCAGTGAGTCCTCCGAATCATTGAATGCTTCAGATTCCTCGTCATCCGTCGCATCTGAATCGTCAAGCATTGGCGTCTCTGGCTCTTCTGCTTCGCTGCAAAGCTCTGGTACTTTCTCTGCCACTGGTTCATCTTCTGCTCTCAGCACTTCTGATGAGCAGACTTCTACAACTGAGTCTGCATCCACGAGTCAGTCTGCTGATATTTCTGTTTCGTCTGGCTCTAATTCAGTGTCCACATCTACTCCTACCTCGTTGGCTACCGCTGCACCTCTCAGAAACCCATCTCTGTTGACTGGACCAAACCTCATCAGCAACATCACCATTCACAGCAACTCCTCAGGTTCTGCTGATGCTCACAAAGATCACCTTTTCACTGTGAATGTTACCATCGAAAGCACAGAAGCTATTGCTTCAGGAACAGCTGTTCAGTTCAGCGTGCCCGAGGTATTCTATGGAAATTTGAATCCTTTCGATGTGTACTCTACCGATGGTGAACTTGTTGGAAGCGTGTCTAGCGATGAGGTTTCCAATGTTTTCACAATTGAGTTTTCTGGAAGTTTCGGCCTGGCTCACAAGAACATCAGAGGATCCTTCACTTTCAATCTCAAGTTGAGATACACGACTGCACTTGCCAAGCGTGCACTTCTTACTTTGGACCTCAGTAATCCTATTGTTCAGCCATTTGCATTCATTACAGTTGGCTCTGAGTTCGTGAATGTTATCACCTTCGCAGATGTTCTGACTGATGAAATTTCTGGCACAATTGAGATTGGTGACGTCTTTGTGTTTATTGGAGAGATCTTGGCCGGTGGTTCATCTGCAATCCTGTCTAGCGCTGTTACGAGTTCCACTCTCAGCATCGTTCCACCTTTCTCTTACGGAAATAGCTCTATTGCCCTGAGTACGATTCAGACCTCGATTGCGTCTCCAACAAATGCTGTCTCAACGACTTCAACTGCTACAGCTCCTGGAGAACAATCGACGGTGGTATTCACTCAAGACCTGACTGTTCTTGTGACAGTCACCTCCTGCTCGAACCACGTCTGCGTTCCTACCACTTCGGTGGCTTTGGTATCCACGGCTACGACAACTATTCATGGAGAAGTGGTAATTTACACTACCTACTGTCCATTAACAGACAATGCTGGAGCAGCTCCAACGAGTGTTCCCGGTCCTACTCATGGTGAAGAAACCGAGGAGTCTGGTTCTGGTTCTGGTTCTGGTTCTGGTTCCAAGGAGCCAGGTTCTGGTTCTGGCTCCAACGGGTCTGGTTCTGGTTCTGGTTCTGGTTCTGGTTCCGGTTCCGGTTCTGGTTCTGGTTCTGGCTCCAACGAGTCTGGTTCTGGTTCTGGCTCCAACGAGTCTGGTTCTGGTTCTGGCTCCAACGAGTCTGGTTCTGGTTCCGGTTCGGGTCAGGCACCAAATGCCTTCCTTTCTGGTGTTGCCTCAGCTTCGAAATTACAGATCAACACTGGAGTCACCATTACTCGCGATGTGGGCAGCCCAACTGGAAGTCTTGTTGCTCCAGTAACCATTGAGACTGCTACTGCGGAAGCGCCTGCTGCAACCACTGTGTCGCAGGCTTCAGGTAGCACTGCTTCTCCGGTGTCGGTCTTGCAGGCCAACTCCGGGCTGTCCATGAAACCTCGTGCCTTCTGGACTTTGCTTTCGCTTTTGCTTTTACTCAATTAGAGTTGAGCACTACACCTATATATACCCTTTTGGATAATTTCTCATTTCTGCGGATATTCCTTATGTCATGAGAGCCTCTCAGACATTATTTCTATATGAAAATACAGTTTTGGTTACAATCACAAAGTAGTGAAACAAATTTTGACTCGTAGAATTTACTTCAATTCTTCTTCAATGCTTATACGTATTCACAAATGAAATCATAACGGACGCTTTGATGATCTTCTCTAGTATTGGGAGGTACGGATGTTTCACCGCACAAATGCGCGTACTTGAAGAAGGCGATAATGCTTCTGCAACATCTAGACATCTGAAAACAACAGCCCACGTCTCGCCATGAATCGTATGCGCCGGCGAATCACGTCGGCAAGGAGGGAAGAGATAGAGAAGGAACAGCGAATTCTAGATAGCACAATCGTCCGTCCCTTCGAAACCCTTGAAAACCTTCCCATATCCTACAACCCCCCGCCACATGAAAACTACGAGGAAGTGATTAAAAATCCTCTCACCATCAAGGACTCGGCCGTTCTTTACACAGCCCTAATGCGATCCCGGAATACCTACGTCTACCATGCGCCCATGTTGAAGTTGTACTGGGTTAAACAAACGGCTTACGCCAAGAAACTCGCCGAGATGGAGAAAGAAAACGAGGCGATTCGAGACAGGGACACAAAAAGGCGGTTCTCCAAAGCCACAAGCAGTTCGCTTGAAACACGCACCCGTACCCCTGTGCTTAGCACTGACGTCAACGCAAGAGATGTTATGTCTAAGTTGTGCGAAGCATCGCTTACGGTGGGACCACATTCAATGGATATTCGAATTTTTATAGCTAAAGATGCTAGGTCCGAAAAGTCCAAGGCTTTCGCAGAGATTTCGAAAGTCACGGAGGATGAGTTTGCACAACACCCGTTGTCGTACCACCCCGTGGGATATTTTGCGCCACTGCCATCGGTGCAGCCTGCCGACACTTCTGCAACTGCACCGGCACCTTCCCAAGCAGGGAGTAAATCTGGCACCCCAGCTGAAGTTAAAGTTGAAGACGAGGCGAACGAGAAAGAAGAGCTGGCCGAAACACAAGTCGCCAAGCCAGGATCTGCGGCAACTACTGTAGAGGAGAGCCCGAAAAAGGGTGCTAAGAAGTCTGCGAAACCTCCTACAGCAGCTACAACGGTCAAGCAAGAAACAAAACCGGCACCTAAGCCGGCGCCAAAGCCAGCATCGGGTTCCCCAAACCAGGATTCTGCGCCTTCTGGCCCACCAAAACCCCCTCCAGCAAACTTGCAGTCCATTGAGAACACAATCATGATCTCTAACTTGAATGCGATCGCCACTACCGACCCATCGTTGAACGACCTCATGAAAAAAGTTGCACTGGGAAATGCATCTGAAGAACAGATTAACCTTTTTAAAAGATACATTGATCGCGCAAAGCAAATGGGCCCACAACCTCACCATGCCGAGTTGTACTATAGCAGGAATTTGCCACTCCCTCCCGAATTTCCAAGACCTCATCCCCTGAGAGATTTTGTTGAAAGGCGGCCCCCTCGGCCCAGAATTCCAAACCCGCTCAAACTCACTGCGTTTCAAGAAAAATACTTGTACAATGCGACGCTAGTATTTGAGTTTCTTGAAAACCCAAACGTGCGATATGTGATCCCAAGAGACTCTGTGTGTGAGATACTTCCCCCACTGCTTCCGCCTCCTCCGGATGCTGAGGAGGATATCGAGTATCGAGACATGCTAATAAGCACCATCTGGATCCACAACATAGATGAAGTGGAGGCGTATGAGCGTAAACTCGGCGAATATAATCTGGAATTGCAAAAAAGAAAAGAAGAGGAAGAGCGACTCCGCAAAGATCAGCAAGCCAAAGAAGAACAAGAAGCTAAAGAAGCTGCAGAAGGTACCGAGGAGCAACAACCAGAAGAAAGAAATTTCAGAGCAGGCGTGAAAAAGAAGGCACCATTGAAGAAAAAGAAGGAGCTCGAGCCCCCTATTGAACCCAATTATAGGTACACAACCTACTCCTTCACTTTGCATAACATCCCCGTGCGGTTTGTTGCCATTGTTGCCAATTCCATGAGACCGTTAGCATATGTACAGAACAGGATGGCCAACATTCTTAAGAAAGGCACCAGAACCAACAGTTTTTACCTCTGGTACCAGGTGGATGCAAAACTTGATGAGAAGCTAGCCGAACGACTTAGGCACGACCTTGTTCAGGAGGAAAAGAAAGTCCAAGGTATTCTTCCGCCTGGTGCGGGCGTGGATCCGAAGAAGAGAAAACTTCAGCAGCAAAAGAATGCGAAGTTAAGAAAAATGAGAGAAGCTGCCCCTTCTTACATGCCAACCACAATGGCACTGAGAGAGGAGGCAACGTTTTGAGCAATGCTTGCATACATTGCGCGGTTAGGTAATCTATATCATGTGCATGAATTCCGAGCGATTATTTGTTCTGCTCTACTCTGATCTGCTTCTTTCTTTTTCATCTTGCTACCTCTATTTGAAAGTGATTTTTCATGCCTGGATTCAACGCCCTATTTACACTAATTTGTGGGTTTGGAGACCAAGCCCAACAAGCTCTCCAAAGCTGAAAAATCTCTTTGGTTTCTCTCAGACATATTACCGAAGTCTGGATTTGACGCTGTGTAATTCAGCGTGCGGTTTTCGCTCTCGCTTGCCAGCATCCAAGATCCCACCTTCACTCCGTCAGCACTCAATCTGACCGATCCTGAGGGCATCAACTCTGCCTCGTTAATCTTGAACGGCATCACAAATTGTCTAGAATGCTTGCCTGGGGCGTTCTTAATGTAGTTGGCCTGGAGAGTAACCGTACGCTCGTTGACTCCAGCGATAAATCCGCCCACTGCAGCTTCTCTCTCACGCACAAGTCTACCTGGCATCACCACGCCGTGCTTAACTCCGTTTGGGGTATTTGTGAGGCGGCCATTTTGAAGATAAGATAATCCTGCCGTTCCTTGGATGTGACTCTTGGGGCTTCCGGTAGAGGGAACGCCAGCTTTTCTGGACAATTCACCTAATGCGTGTTTTCTCTTGGTAATGGCGTCGCTGCTGTCAATGAACTCCTTTAGAAGCTGGTCGAGTTTCGAAGGTACCTTGAAAACGATCAGCTCGGGGTTTTTATTGAGGAGCCAGGCCTTGAAATCGCGATGAAGCTGAGGGTTTTTGCGGAGAAGGTCACGGACTTCTTGCACAGTGGCACTCTGGCTCAATCCTAGTTTGCTCATGACATTCTCACTGGCTGATTCCTTGAACGAAGATTCAGACTTTGCAGAGTCCCAGTTAAATAAGGGACTCTTGGCGCTAAGTGGTTTCCTTAACACAATTCCACTCTCCTGAAACTTCAAACGGGTGTAATGAGAGCCGCTGTACTTCTCAACATCAGGCATGCCTTTGTAGTTATCTATATCATTATAAATAATATGAGACTTGCCGATTTGTTTTGGCAATGCCGTTTTGATACCGAAGTTCGACCGGCGAGCACTGGAGACTGGGGTGTAGATGACCTGATGGGTGGGAATAGCAGATTTAGGACCCCTTAGCTTTTTAGACAAAGGTGACGCCACCTGTGCTAACCGGGAGTTCTTGAACAACGAGTAGAACTCCTGATTGTTCATGGTGGGGGTGAGATTGTACGAGACGATTTTTTTCATCGACTCGCAGGATGCACGGATGCAGGTCGACATGGAACTGGTGAAAGGAACCATAAAAGTGAACTTCGGCAATGCTAAATGCCTTCTTTTTTTTAGCATGCATAGGAGAACCCGAGTCCAACCTTGGCCACTTCAGGCGCTTTCGTCATAGAATTGAGTCCCATCTTGACACCCGCACTCACTAGGAAATCTTTATACCGCCCGACCCATAGAAATTTCACGATTTGATCACTCAAAGACGCAGCACCTTTAATGACGCTGGTGAACTTGCTCTCGTTGACAAGGTTTTGAAAATCTGCCATTGCTGTATGAGCCTGCATGTCATGGTAAGGACCCTGGTGGAAGTGGGGACGGAAAAGGTCCGATCGGGAAGAATTTTTGTCAGAAAAATCTGGCGTGTCTTCAATTGGCGCAAGTTCATCGTGGTGAATTGTCTGGCTTCGCGGAAACGAGTGTATCGGCCTTGGCTTGTTGGAGTTGTAGAGTTCGAATCCCACCGACAAGTTAGAGGCATACGAAAACCAGTTGAAGTCGTATTTCGAGCATACAGTCGATGAGACCAGGGTTTTGACGTTGTATGTGGACGAAATGTGGCCCAATATTGGGTTGCATGCTACTGTCATGGTTAGTGGCTTTCCAGTATATGTTGAGCGAGTGGAGTAGCGGACAGCTGTGGAAAATCCAGGACTCATTGTCAAGGCAGCATACCACAACTCTGCTCCCACGGAGACAACGGAATTATCGAAATTTGGCACCGTGAGTAACGCTTTGGACGATTTACCAAAGTTGTAGAGGCATCGAAACCCGAAAAGCGACTCGTTGGTCAGGTAGATAAATTCACGAGACGACTTCGGCGTGTTGTCCTGGAGATATACTATGAGAATGCCATTATTGTTCAAAAGCGGATTGCTGATGCATTTCAAAAGAAGTTGGGTCAGCGTGCTGATACGTTTGATCACCATGGCCTCGAGGGCATTTCCAGGAAAATACATTCGGCCATAGAGAAGAGAAGGGCGTAGAACGGTTGCCGCTGCATTTTTTGTCCGGCCTGCTCGCGTGTTTGGGATATGTGGCTCTATGTTGCGGAATCCCGCAATTGCATCTTGGAGAGAAATATCCTTGGTTCCCAAAGTATTGTTGAGGCGTGCGGATGAATAAAGGTACGCTAGAGAGCCATTGATATATCCGTAGTTCAGTAACGTCATTGATGACGCCAGGTGATCGGTAGGTTGGGAAGTAACATCAAGTTTCCCACCATTTGGAACGGCAAATTCAAGAAGTGCCTGACTGGTGGCCGTTATGTTGGCGAACATGTTGTCTTCGTTCCATGACGATGCCCTGTAGAAGCATTTTTGGAGGTATTCCATATGAGTGTGCATGTTGCGCTACGATGGAGTAGCTAGTTGCAGGAGATAAGATGGATGGTGCGATGGTGGGACGAAATGTCGATAACGCGTCAATCTATGAAATGCGTGCAATTTCAAACTATGTTGAATGATGTAGTGATTCATTACGGATATTTATTTTTATTCTGGTTTGGGTATGTTTGCTCCCAAGTTGGGCTCAGTCCAAGCTTTGATCGTTTCTCGTGGACAGCAGCTAGAAGTGAAGAATCAAGGAGCCGAAAGATTTGCAAACAATGTCAGTTTGAGCTGCATTGACAAAACGGTAACCAAGGCAGCGCGCCGCGCTCCCTGTTATCTCTTCAACAGCGTCAAATCGTTGATGCTGGCAACAAGGCTGTCGATTCCTGGAAAGTCCGGTCGAAGCAACCCGGCCTTCTCCATTGTAGAAAGCCGCACCACGCCGCTGTCGGACGACCTCTGGATTTCCTTCTCGTTGGTCAAATAGAGTACCAACAACTCAATCACCTTGAAATGTAGCTTCTGGTGCTGGTCGTCCGGATCAGCTAATTCCTGATGTAGGTGCCGCAACACGGTATGTCCACCGCCACACGCTTCAAACATGCGCATGTTCTTGAGGTCTTTTAGCAAGATGTGAATGAGTAGCGATATGCACGAAATGCTCACTTCAAGCGGATAGCCGTCTTCCTCTAGAAAGTGAAGTACGGATCTCATATTAGGCTTCCGCCCGAAAAGACGTCGCAGTTCTTCGTGAACTAGCAATAGGCCCAGTAACAGGTGGTTGGCCAGCACTACGGCTGCACATATCTCCGGTTGTACAGTCCTAGAGAGCTTGGGAAGCACTGAAAGTAGAGCAGCAGCCAAATTTTCGTTGACGCCATTTTGTGACCTCAAAAACGCCGTCAACCGTGGGTCTGATGTTCCTGTTCGGCAGTACTTCTTGAAGCTAGGAATCATGTTGCTCAAATGGGCCTCACATTCCCTCACAGCGTCAAGCTGCGCAGTCAAATCATCCAGATAGAGCTTCTCGACAATCAGCACAACGGCTCTGGATTCGTTGGACCCTTGCACCAACGCATTCATTTTTGATACATTCGTTGAGAGTGCACCTAGAACGCGTAAGGCCTGCGTGTAATCACGATCAGTACCAGATTGTTACCATTCCACCACCTCAGCAGCCTACTACTATTACATTTTCACATGTCAGTTGCGTTGGGTTGTACTGCGGCTGTGGTATCATCCGCCATTCAATCCTTGGGCATCACGCTTCAGCGCATGTCGCATGTTCTACCCTACAACCACGGCCCAGATGACGAGGTGGAACTCACCAGAGACAGTTCCTTCACAGAAACAGATGCTCCCCATGGGAGACACACGCGCAAAAGACAACTCTGGCTTGTGGGTTTTGTGCTCTTCATCGTGGCCAACGTGTTTGGCTCATTCGTACAGCTCACCACTCTCCCGTTGATCATACTCTCGCCACTTCAGAGCATTGGACTCATTTTCAACTCGATATTCAGCTGTTTGTTACTTCCCGGCGAGCACTTTACCCGCAAATTGGGCTTTGGTACCGCGTTGATCG
This sequence comes from Hermanozyma aechmeae, assembly GCA_030583085.1. Lineage (NCBI taxonomy): Eukaryota > Fungi > Ascomycota > Pichiomycetes > Serinales > Metschnikowiaceae > Hermanozyma > Hermanozyma aechmeae. Next base: position 319,995 of record JAJMHA010000006.1, on the reverse strand, counting down.
CCGTAGGTGCCTGTGTGATTGCATACAACGGTACCGGAGCTGCAGTGCTGCCACCCGATGTTGGCGCCGACGAGCGCTTTCAGCTCGTCATAGAAAGATTTCTTCGGCCTGGTTTTTTGGTTTGGTGGATCTCCACCCTAGTTTTGCTGTTGGTACTTGTGCGCATCAACTTGGGTTTGGGGCGCCAACTTCGGTCCCAATGTGTGCTTAAAGGGGCCAGGCGCCTGAACCGTAGAGCACCTTCGGCCTCGCGGCTTGTTTTCACTCAGGGGATCTTGTATGGCGTAGTGAGTGGCACGTTGACGGCACATACTTTCCTATTTGCCAAGTCCATCGTGGACGTGATGGTGGAGACTCTTCTCAGCCATGGTAAGCCCAAGTCGCTGGCGACTTACGTCACGGTGGTGGTGCTTCTATGTGCCACGTTGGTCATTGTGGGTCTTCAGCTTCTTGCCTTCAACCTTGGTCTCTCACACATTCTGACCAGCATTCTCTATCCGTTGTGCTTTTTTGTCTACAACCTTGTGAATTTGCTCAACGATTTGACTTTCAACCAGTTGCTCTCCACGGGTATCATGACTCCCAAGCAACTCTGGCTCGTTGTATTGGGGCTATTGGACGTTTTAGTGGGGGTGCTCATGATCAGCTGGGACAGTGCCTTTGGCAAGAGCCAGCTGGAGAGCTCACATGCCTTGATGACTGCAAAATTCCCCTACGAGCTGCTTTCAACGCGGATGACATCGTTCGAGGAAACCGAACTTTTGAGTCAACTCTGCGAGGAGTAGCGAGCCAACTCTTCAATTAGATTGCTTCAGCAATGCTACAAAGTTTCCATTGGGCGTACATTATTTAACTCATTACTTGATGCTCAACATTTTGCGACAACTTAGACAGACTTCTCGAATTTCTTGGTCTTGGAGTTCCACACGGGAAGTGGAATTGGGTTGGCAGTGATGTACGAGTTCTGCTCCGTAGCGACTCCGGCAAATGCGCAGAACCAGCCGCAGCATGCCGAGATCACACAGAAAACACCTCCCACCTTCATCAACGTCAGGTGCTGGAGATAGTAAGCAGCCGCCAACGATAAGAACGCCACGTCCAACGTGACAAAGAGCAGGCAAAACACCAAGGTTGACTTGACGGTCAAGAGTACCAACACAAAGTCGAAAAGTCCCCATGCTAGGAGATAGTGGCCAACGGCATTCAGGAACTGAACCGCATCGTCTCCATACGCCGCGGCAATTCCGAACGCCTCAACATTGATGGCTGCGTACGAAAGCCAGAAACCCATTCCGAAACTGGTCAAAACAGTTCCAGCGAAAGTGTTTCCCATGATAAGCTCCCAGATACCGGCCATTGCCTCAGCAAAACCTCCGTACCAGAAGCACAAGCCGATCACGACATTGATTTTCTCAATTCCCATAGCTCCCGCAAGGTAAAGTCCCAAAGTGAAGGTTGTCGTTGCAAACGCAGAAAGACCCATGGCGGCGGCGTTTCCAAACAAACGCTTGGGCCTTGGTGCCATACGTTCGTTGTTCATGTTTCCTCCGAAGGCGGCCATGAGCTCGTGGCGGTAGTACTTGTGATTGCCGAGGATCACAAATTCGTTACCCTCGCCCGCCGTGGTAACTCTCTCGATTCTGCTGTCATGGCTGCTGGCGTCTTTAGACTCGAAGTTGTTGGATTCGATGGATGAAGGCATTATGAGATGGTAGAGAGGTGTACTTTGTTTATTGAATTTGCTCAAAATTTAGCTTCGATCTCAAAACGGCGAGCAACTCTGTGGCATTTTATTCTTGGTCTCGTTGACGTGTGCCTGCTCGGCTTTTACTGCGTACATGCTCGGTGGTACGTTTCGCATCCAGCAAATTGTGGGGTGAGACAAAACGCCGAGTCACGCCAGAAGTGCCGAGTGGGCAGATTCACACTCGCCGGGGAATCTGGGGAGACAGCTGCGACATGGAACTCTTGTTATTTCCACCAGCCACTTAACCGTGTTTGATTCCTCAGCTTAAACTTTTTTGGTGGTTTAACGCCCCGCCGCCGGGGTTTGGTCCATTGTGGGGAACGGTCACGTGATCTGCAATCCCCGGCCTCCGGAGTTCACGCCCGGCATTTGTGCACTGGTCCCTTGAGAATGTCTGCCCACCCTGCACCCGCAATCCGCACGGAGGGGCCTTAGAACCGACCACGTTTGTCCTGAACCGGGGGTTGTGTACTCTGATGTATGCAGGATGATCGTCCTGTGTGTCTTCCCTAGTCCGCACTGCGTTCTCTTGTATTATCGATGAGCAGGACGCGAGTGGAAGCCTACAAGACAAATGGCGTCTTGTTATCACTACGAGAAAGTTTTTACAGCGGAGACGCAACAACCGATTCGATTCGTCGTGCGGTCGCCCGCGTGGCGCTCATACTGTCTAGGGGCCCCATACCCCACGCTGTAGAATGCACTGCCCAACTCCACGGCGTGCGTTTATCCGCCAATACAGGCACGCATTCTCTACGGTTGGCATACTCCATGGCGTTAGTGCGGTTTGTGAATGGCTTTCTTGACCCGCTTCAACAGGGCCTGGTGGCTACAGCGTTGACTGGGCTTGCAAAATCGATTGCACTTCCTCAGGCGTTCGTCCAGTTGCGCCACGCAGCAACCCATGAGTCGCTTCCGTCGCTAGAGTATCTTCTGCAGATGGCAGAGAGAGCGCTCGACTGGCTCCGAGTACACTACTGGGAACCGCTAGAAACGACCTTCCGGAGCAATTTGAAGATCGAGTCCAAAGAGTTCACTTCCACTGAGCCGCCACCATCGCTCTTGGGTGCATATTTAGAGAATTCGGACCTCAAAGTTGCATCAAGAGTGCTTGCTTGGGCCGATGATGGCCGGAGATTCAACCGGTTTCTCGTGGCATTGATAGAGCGGATGCAACATGCTTATCTGGTTGAGATTCTCGATCCCTTGTTTGAAAAGGCGACCCAGCTGCAGAGAATGATGGTGTGTCTTGCAGTCGTCGACCTAAGTAATGGCGACGAAAACTCGCGCGATCAGTGGGTCAAAATAGCGTTGGAGCGGGTCCGTAACGCTGGTTTCCCCATTGAGCTTCCTTACGTTCTGCTACGAGATGGAGAAGAGTTCGACTCCTTTGTCCAACTGAATTTCCCCGCCAGGGACTCGTCCTCCACGATCATCACCAAGGCCTCTCGAAAAACGAAGACGGCTATAGCTCTCCCACCGCTGTTGGAGGAGCTTCTTAGCGAAGAACCTGTGCATGGCAAAAGGCCAAATGAGTCACTAAGAGCCGTACCGAGTAAAAGGGCCCGTCTTTCTGAGTTTGCGGCCTGGAAACCGGTGCCCTTTGGCGTGTGCCCCAAACTGCGCAAGCACCTGCAGGCAGCGATAAGATAAGGCTTGGGCATGGAAAGAGCAGAGTTATTTGCCACTGGCAAAGAAAAAGGGGCAGATCAATTCGCCACAGGATCTCGAGTCTGCATAAGGTGAATTCTCTGATGTTACGTGTGCGATTATGGGGCGTGGAATGTTCACCACAAGTGCATTATTGCTTTGTTTCATCAGAGGAACCGTCGAGGTTAACAATCTGAGCTTTTCGAGCGCCTTTTGGCCTGGAGCTCGAGGCTGGAAACTCGTTTATAGATATGCTGCCAAATCCCAAAATTTATCGCATACATTATCCTTTTTCCCTCTTCCTAGCCATTTGCATCCTGTGCACACTACCTTACGCACTCCACACTACTCTACCTAGACTCCCATTCCTTGTTATTGGACCCACTAAACAACCCTGGCATGAAGAATGTATTCACAGTGGATGCCACAAAACCTCCAAAAGAGGCTTCTACTCTATATACTCCAGCAGCTCTCGCTTTTCAGTGAAATTGATCTTCCCAACCTAGAGGAAGTCTCCCTTTCAAACATTCATCTCAAAGATGTGGCAATCGACCCAGAAAAAGTGGGCAAGATTCCTGGATTCAAGCTCCGATACGGCAAGCTCGCCAGCATCGATCTCTCTGGAGGCGTAGTGGGCGGCGTCATGTTCGAGGTCCTGGGTGCTGAATTGGTGGTAGCGCCACACGTTGAATCTTTTGATGACGACGTCAAAAATGCTCAAATTCTGTTGGCGCAGAGCCGAGCAGACTTGGCCAAAACAGTACTCCTAGACGACGAGGACGATTCGGATCTTGATGTGAACCAGGACAGAATCCCAGTTCGGCGCCGCAGCAGTCGAACGGCGTCAACTTCTTCGAATTCGTCGGCAAAGCGCAAGCTGGCTCTTGGAGGAATGATGTCACGCGCCATCGAAATTGCTCTTCTGCGGCTCCAAGTGCGTGTCTCTGACCTCACAATCAAGTTAATATCTGATTCCGTGGATGTATCGTTGCATGTCGATGAGATATCGTTCAAAGGGATTAACGGAGCTCGTAATGTCAAAATCAGTGGCATACGAGCCTCGACAACGAAGCCCCATGTGAATGCTGGTCACTCACCCCAGGAGCCAGAGCCATCTGAATCTGAGGAGTCAGAAGATTCAGACGCGGACGACTACGGTGATGATCTCAACTCCAGCATGGTCTACACACATGAGGAGGCGTCATCCATGTATATGAGCGCGACGGCTCAGTCCTTCACGAAGCCTGCATCGACAGAGGCTGTTTTATTGACTGTCTCCGATATTTCAATCGACTTTGAGGGCTTGAGTCCGATATCCAATTTCCGCATTGATGTTGGGATTCTAAGCGTCGCCGCTGTGCCCGTTCTACCGACAATCTCGCTACTATGTAGCAGCATAACAAAGGCATTGAAACTCAAGGTACACAGCTTGAAAAAACGTAACTCTCGCCGCGACAGACGCAACTCCGCTACAGTATCAAGCGAGGATAACGACTATGACCTGGATGAAGAATTAGAGGGTGAAAGTCACAGTACATGGTTCGAAAGCTTGCATGTTTCTAAGCTTGAGGTAAGTTTCACCAGTGCACTCAATGCCCTGGGCAGTTTCGAGTCCAAAAATGACGACTTGAATATCTGCTTGGAAAACGTTATTGTCAAGCGCAAAGACGAGAACTTGTACTACGGAGGTGTGGATGTAGTCAAAATATTCCGATTCCTACAGGGCGAAGAAACTCCCTGTTTTGAATTTGAGTCGCCGCGAGTGAACTTGGAGCAGTCAGAGCCCTCCTCGTTCCTCAAGCATGCCGACATTCGGTTCGAAATGTTCAAAAATGCTCCAAACGAGCGCTTTGACACTGAATTTACCGTGTTGGCCTCCAAGAAAGCGCGAGTTACCATCACACCGGATACACTTATGTACCTCGTGAACTTTGGGAATGCTGCAGGCAGCGTGTTTGAGGTTTACAGTGGCTTGATGAAGAGCTTCCATAGCTTGCGAGAGTTGGCTTCTACGGAGCAAGTGGCCAGTACAGCCACCTCTGAACTTCTGAACCTTCAGCTACTTGTCCAGACTGCCCTGATCTCAGTGTCGTTCGACTTGACCCATGGTTCACGCCTAAGCGCTGTCATATTTCCCGTCACTTACAGTAAGATGGAAAACAGGTTGACTCTTCAAAAAGTCCTGATTCTGACCGAATTCAAAGGCGCCCAAAACCAAATCCTCAACTTGTCCAAAATATCGCTAAATTTGAACCTGACAGACTACAAAATGTTCGTGCAGAGGAATCCCAAGGCTGCAGAAATAAGTGTACTGGCACAATCACATTTTACCATTGACGTGGTTTCCGGCTCTGTTCCCCTTCCAATCTTGAAAAAACTCAAAAGTTTGTTCGGAGTCGCTTTTGGAACGTTTGATCTCCTGAGAAAGGTCAATTTCCTCGAATCTACCTTCAACTCTCCCACTGAGAAGTTCAGGCCGACAGCATCTGTTGTTCTGAGCTCTATTTATACAAGCCAACGTCGCTTTCGTGCACCGAATACGACCATGCCTGATCGAGCCCAATTCGATTCTCCCTCCCGAGACAGCGCTCAAATTAGAATCACAGTCAACATGGCTGATGTGGAAGTAACGGATGTTTCGAAAGGATTCGGTATTTTGAAAATTCTAATTCTGGATGTTGACTTCTCCAAATCAACGTTCGGCGTAAGAGGTCTAGTGAGGGGCATTAATGTGGAACGTGCATTCGGAGAGCAAATCATTGACCCTCTCTTGCACACTTACACTTCGAGAGAAACTCCGCTCGTTTTATTGGAGCATTCATCCACAGAGAAAAAGTCGACAACTGAAATACATCTTTATGGCATTGCCGTGGAGTTCTATACTCATTGGCTTCAGCTTTTTGAGAACGAGGTCTCCCATGGGCATAATGCGGAGGAAATTGTGCATTCCACCCCAACAGTAGTCCCTGAGTCTAATTCTAAAAGCGAAATGAGAATAGTGGTGCATGATTTGGCGATTGGGCTTAGTCCTGGGCGCTTGCCCAGTAAACTAGCTCTCATTGCCAATTCTGGAACCCTGGAATTTACCTTGAACAAGGATCAATTCTACATTAAGAGTTCCTTCCAAGAGCTTCGTTTCTTATTGGCAGACGATGTCAGAAAACTAAAGGAGTCTGCGAGGGGCTCTACGCAAAGCGAAATCTTGCAAGGAAGGGGTTTCTTGGCCGTGGGAAGAATCAATGCTACTCATGTTGGCATCACGATCAACACGGACATTAAGAGAGTGAAAAAGCGAAATGAGGCACTTCACATACAAGGTGACCTTGCTCTTGTGGATGTTAAAGTTAACTCAGATGAGCAGCGCCTCGATGTATGCGCAGACTCGTTTTATACTCTCATCCAGACATTTGGAGACTTGAAGATCCCAGTCACTTTCACGGACGAGGATAAGTTTCATGTAAAACCAGATTCAGAGTTTCATATGCCCCTGGATGTTTTCGAAATATTGGCGGAAGCAAAACAGTCGAATCAGCCGTCGGTAGGTGATTCACTTCGCGACTCCGTCTTGAATCTTTCCATCACTGACGACTATCACGACCACCCGATTTTGGATGTGCAGGCGGACGAAGGGTCTAACAATCCTATTTTGGGAAATTCTCTGGAGAGCGAATCTGCGGTGAGTGATTTCTCAGTGGTTGAGGATCACTTCACCGTGATGAAGTCAAAGTCAAACGTCGGAATCCTTCCCTTCAAACTCCATGTGAACTTGTCGAGGATAAAGTTGTTTTTCTACGATGGTTACGACTGGAAACTGACCAGGAAGAGCTTGCGGAAGGCAGTTAAGAACCTTGAAGACCGAGCACAAACTGCAAATGATGAACGTCCTAGCAATGAAGAGGAAGTTCAGGGACTGCCAGTTCCGGTTGAGGTTGCCAAGGAAGCAACCGCCGTGACATTTGCGAAGTCAGTTAAATCTCCCTCTCCTAAGGACAATGATGTTATCGATGACGAAGAGCATGAAAGCCAAGATGACAATATCCCTGAATTACGCGACACGCTCTTCGAATCTATTTATTTGGCAATCCCAGAAGGAACGTCAACATCGCGGTTCATTGATAACATAAATTCCCAGCTTCAGTTTTCAAGTGATCCTGAGGATGACCCATCAGCGCAGGCCCTCGTGAATGTGAAGATTGAGAAGCATTTCAAAGATTTAAAGTTGCATAGGTCAAGGGCCCATAAAGTGCTTCTCGACATTCGTCTGTTGGAATTGAGTGTACTCAATCACACCAGCAGAGACCCACGCAATGATCCTACCCCAAAGGACTTGGACTTCGAAGTGCTTAATCAGATTGAGCTCCGGATCGATAACATCACTGCCTACGATAATGTTCCAACCTCCACATGGAATACCATTCTAACGTATATGAGCATTCTTGGTGTAAGAGAAGTTGGCACCAGTATGGTTGACTTGACCATTGCAAACGTTCGCCCTGATCCTGACTTGGCGTTTGCGGAAGCTCGCATCTCGGTGAAGTTATTGCCTTTGAGATTGCATCTTGACCAGGACACGCTTGGGTTCATCACCCGATTCTTTGCTTTTAAAGATGCCAGATTTGCGCTCCCTGCTGATGAAGTAATCTTCATCGAAAAGTTCGTCATGGATAAATTGCATTTCAAATTTGACTACAAACCGAAAAAGGTTGACTACATGGGAATACGATCCGGAAACAACGCAGAATTGGTGAACTTTTTTGTTCTTGACGGCAGTGAGATTTCGCTTAAAAAAGTGGTACTTTACGGAATACATGGCATGCCCAATCTTGGAGAAGCCTTGAAGAATGTCTACACACCTTACATTAGAAAGTACCAGATAGCTGGGCTTTTGTCAGGACTTCCGTCGGTCAAATCCGTGATCAATTTGGGATCTGGAGTCAGGGATTTGATCGTTGTGCCCACTCAACAGTACAAAAAAGATGGACATCTAATACGAAGCTTGCAGAAAGGGACTCATTCCTTTCTCAAAACTACGTCATATGAGCTACTCAAGTTGGGTGTTAAGCTTGCGTCAGGCACGCAGGTTCTATTGGAGAACCTGGAAGAGTATTTCGGAGGAGAAGGCAAGGTAGCCCGGGCGCCAGTCGGCAAGGACAAGAAAACCAGAACACAAAACAAAGGTCGCCCAAACTCTCGCCCAAACTCTCAAGACTACGCGCTCTTGGAAGATTCCCAGTTGCTCACAGGGGGATTTCTGCTCAAGACCGACTCCGCTGGTAATAGCAAAGCCTTTTATGGGGGTATACTCGAGGATGTAAACGAGGAAGACTCGGAAGAAGATCAATCCATTCTTGTACTCGGAGAACCTGCAGAAGTCGATGAGGACGATGAGAATGGCGAAAGTGATGGAGACAAGCCGCGGCCAAAGGCGCTAAGTCTTTACTCGGGCCAACCCCGCAATACTAGAGAGGGCCTCAAGTCTGCGTACAGCCTGATTGGCAAGAATTTTAAGACGACCAAGAAAAAATTCCGCAGCCTAAGAAAAGAGCTTCAGGAGGCTGAAAGTCTACAGGATCAGGTTGTTTCAATTGCTAAATCGTCGCCAGTGCTAGTGATAAGGCCAATGATTGGGACTACGGAGGCAGTGATGAAAACATTAATGGGTGTCAGTAACGAGGTGGATTCCAAGTACGTCACGGAGAATATTGATAAGTACGGTGCTCTTGGCGAGGGAAAGGGTTGAAAGTAAACTCGGGCGAAACTTGAATGAAGCCGTGCGAAGTCAAGTTCTTGGCACACGATTGCAATCGCGATGTTTTCCGGGAACTCTTCGCTGCTAGAAGAGAAAAGAACGCTTTGTTCTGTTATTGCTAAGGAGCTAGATTATTTCCGGTGTGCACGAATGTGGCCCCTATGCATCATAAGACCATTACTGCATTGGGGAGGAGGTTGGGTGACCTGAGTGGCATTCTTTGTCTCCTGCATCTGGTATGCGGCATACCATTGCCGCGCGGAGAAATTCACCGGAAAATTTGACGCTAGTTGGGCTGAACAAGAAACGGCTACGTCGATTTTCAAAATCGAAAAAGAAGATATTCAAGTCCTGAATCCAAATAACTAGCGCCGTCAAGTTGTTGGATTCGGTGTCCCTCCCGGTGTCCCTACGTTTCTTCATCCGTGATATCATTTTTGACAGCCTGCAGAAGCTTCATGCGATGATTGCGACGTTATCTTTCGAAAAAAAAATGCAACAAAATCCGGGCTGCATACATATATATATCAATGCCCCGCCCGCAGGGTTATTGTCCTCCTTCTCCTCTTTCTTTCCTTCTCCTCTCTCTTTTCTTTCTTCTTTTCTTCTTTGTAGAACCGTAATGGCATCTAACGACTTGGAAACCGCCAACCTGCCAGCCATCGACATCGAGCAACGCAAAAGTGAAGATGGGGAGAAGGACTGCGTGATGGAGAAGACCGAAAGCGAGCTTGCTGACTCGTCATTGCAAACCAACTTGACTACCGTTCAAAAACTCAAACTCAGGTTCCCCTACTACAGACTTGCGATTCACATTGTCGTCGGCCTTTTCTTCACAGCATGGTGGATCTCCATTATTGCACAAAAAAAGCACCGCCATCAATGGTTGATCCCTACAATTCTATGGGGAATGATCATGGTGCGTTTGATCTGCTGGCACACTCGCATTGTGCACAAGGCATTTCATCAGTGCACCAAAGTTTGGAACTACGCCGTGGATGTCATCTACGAGAAGGTCTTGACCAAGAGATGGCAACGTCTTCTGATGGGTGCAGTGGTTACGGTGGGGGTGATTTTGCTTGGCACATTCGTCACACCTGAATCAACCTATTCCAAAAGACAAGACCGTGCCATTTCATTCTTTGGTGTTGTTGTGGCCATCTTCGGCTTGTGGTTGACTTCCAATGACCGCAACAAAATCAATTGGAATGCTGTCATTGGCGGTACGCTCATGCAATATGTCATTGCACTTTTCGTGTTGAGAACGAAGTGCGGCTACGACATTTTCAACTTCATTTCCGAGTTGGCCCGCCATCTTCTTGGATTTGCCAAGATGGGTGTTGCATTCCTTACAAATGCCTCTGTGTCTCAGCTAGGCATGTTCTTCTTCACGGTACTTCCTGCGGTGGCTTTCTTCGTTGCCGTGGTGCACATCTTGTACTATCTTGGAACTATCCAGTGGTTCATTGGCAAATTCGCGAAGTTCTTCTTTTGGACTTTGAGAATCTCCGGTGCTGAGGCAGTCACTGCTTCCGCATCTCCGTTTGTGGGAATCGGTGAGTCGGCAATTTTGATCAAAGACTTGTTGCCGTTTGTCACAATGGCTGAGCTCCACCAGATTATGACCTCGGGATTTTCTACCATTTCGGGTGCAGTTTTGGTTAGTTACATTGGTCTCGGACTTTCTCCCCAGGCCTTGGTCTCCTCGTGTGTGATGTCTATTCCCGCCTCGATTGCAGTGTCCAAATTAAGATACCCAGAAACTGAAGTTCCATTATCCATGGGTACGGTGAGATTTGGCAGAGACGACTCCAAAAAACAAGTGAACATCTTGCAGGCGTTTTCGGAGGGCGCCAGCTTGGGACTTTTCACTGCAGCTACCATGTTAATTCAATGTATGTGCATTATTGCACTTGTTGCGTTGATCAACGGCTTGCTCACGTGGTTTGGCAAGTTTTGGAACATTGGCGAGTTAACTTTGGAGCTCATATTCACCTACATTTTTTACCCCGCTACTTTCTTGCTTGGAGTCCCCAGAAACGAGATTTTCCTTGTGTCGAAATTGATCGCCAACAAGTTCATTCAGAATGAATACGTGGCCTACACGATGTTGATCAACGAGAGCCCATACAATGAGTTGTCTGCTCGTGGAACTCTTATTGCCACCTACGCCTTGTGTGGATTCGCGAACTTGGGTTCCATGGGTATTACCTTGGGTGTGTTGAACACTCTCTCCAAGGGGAAACGTGCTGGAGACATTGCCAGGACGATCTTCTCTGCGTTAATGACGGGTTTGATTGCCACGTTGATGTCTGCTGCCACAGCCGGCATGGTTGTCCACGACTTGAAGGGTTACGTGAAGTGATGAAAGTAGTTATGAATTTTGTTTTAGCAAGGGCCAGCCCAAAAATGATCAAGAAATACACGGATCGGAATGTTATACTTTTATGATTTCCTTCAATTAGAAATTTCCTCCTCTTTCATCAATTGTCCCTGTCTCCAATATTTTCCATCTTTCCACCACTTATCAGCTGGTGTACAGGTGCGCCTTATCCTACCACCATGACCAGCTCCACGCTTCAAAGCTGCCTCGGCAATGTGCGTCTGCAATCGTCGCTCATGAAGGAGAAATTGGCTGATGGCCAATTACTTCCTGCTCTCAAGCACTGCTCCAATTTCCTAAACGACATGCGAACTAGCCTGTTGTCTCCAAAAGAGTATTACGAGCTATATATCACCGTCTACGACGCCTTGGAAATACTCTCTGCTCATTTGCTTCAATCGCATAATTCTAAGGCAGCGAAATCTAAAGATACTCCCTTCTTGACCGACTTGTATGAGTTGGTTCAATACTCTGGCAACATTGTTCCTCGGCTCTACATGATGATCGTGGTGGGTACAACATACATGCTGACAAAAGATGCTTCGACCAAGGAGATCATGAAGGATATGATTGAAATGTGCCGCGGTGTGCAGCATCCAATAAGAGGATTGTTCTTGAGAAACTACTTGACGCAAAGGGCTAAAGACCACTTCCCCCTCAGCACCAGAGAAGACTTTGACGAGACTGTGGATTTTTTGATTGTCAATTTCATTGAAATGAATAAGCTTTGGGTGCGCCTACAGCATCAGGGCCACCTGAGCGAGCGGGAGACTCGGTACCAGGAACGCAAAGAATTGAAAATCTTAGTGGGTTCAAACTTGGTGCGGCTCTCGCAAGTTATGGATGATTTCAAGGGAGACGAGCACTACTTGGCGGCTGATTTCTACCATCAAAAGATATTTCCCGTCATCGTGGAGCAGATCGTCCAGTCTCATGACCACTTGGCCCAGACCTACCTTATCGATGTGCTTATCCAAATATTCCCAGATTCTTACCATTTCCTCACTTTGAAAAACCTTCTCAATGATGTATTTCCTAAGTTGCATCCTGTGTTGAAGAAGTCGGAGTTGATTGCGACTCTCGTGGATCGATTCGTGACTTATCTGAAGTTCGAGTCTGATCTTCAGTCTGCTACGGATGGCACGGATCACCTCCAATTACAAGATGATGAGGAGCCCCGTAAGCGCACATACATCCCTGCCGACGACATATTTGAGGCGTTCTGGGAGTTCTTCGATAACTTGAGCAAGGGGCCCACCTCGCTCCCCTTAGACGAATACGTTCCTATTTTGCTGTCACTCATCAGGTTGTCACTTGCCCTCACACAAAACAACATCGCTGTGCTCACAAAAATTTACCAGCTTGCGAACACAGCACTTGCACAGGGCTCTTCCGAAACCCCCCTTAACCTCTGGGCTGATTTGATGGTGAGTCCTCTCGAGGGCTTAGACTCAGTCCAAGATTTGCTTGGTGTTGCCTCTTACTACGAGCTCTTTTCGAACCCGAAACTCCAGCCATATCAGAAGGAAATCTCTCTGGGGCTCGTGGCGAAGTTGTTGTTGCAGAACAACCTCAAACTGTTAGCAACTATTGAGCATATTGACGATGCTTTTCGCTATTTCACGCCTCTTCTCGGATTCAAGAATGAGCCCAGTACGTCCAAGGATTTGGGCGTTACCAAAACTGTGCAGATAGGGAATCAACACGTTAGCATCGAAAATCTAAAGTACTTGGAAGATGTGAGCAAAGTCCTTCACTTGGTGCGGGCAGAGGACGAAACGAGGACAATTTCAAACTTGCTCTACGTGAAAAAGAAGTATTTGAACAAGGTTCCAGAGAACATTGTCTACACGTATCCCACCTTGGCTGCGATCCTCACAAACATGATACGTTTGGCAGGCTACAAGCACTTACAGAGAAAAGCTGCAGACTCTTCTCTTCTGGATAGTTCCCTCACCAGTGCGTTCAAGAACATCGCCCTCGTGGCTGAAGAGCTTTATCAGCATCACCAGCAATTTCATCTGGAGCTTGTTCTCAAGATCTACCTCAACTTGGCAACAGTGGCGGACCAGCTTCAGCAGCAAACCATCGCTTACGAGCTCTTCACGCAGTGTTTCGTGGTATATGAGGAATCCCTAGCAACCGGATTGGTCCAAAATACCGCAATCAGCTCGCACGAAACAATGGGCGGTAGCGCTAGCTACCAGTATATTGTGATGATTTCTAACCGGCTTGCGCAGCTGCGGTATTTCAGCAAAGAAAGCTACGAAAATCTCATCACGAAGGTGACCCTCTATGGATCCAAGCTTTTGAAAAAGCAGGACCAGTGTCGTGCAGTTTACTATTGCTCGCATTTGTGGTGGTGGTGTGACTCTTTGAGTGGAGAACTGTCGCCTACTGTAGATGGCACCGACGTCGACAACCTGGATTCAGGGAACTCTCTGTTGTATCGGGACGCCCGGCGGGTTCTTGAGTGCCTTCAGAAATCGCTTCGGGTTGCAGATTCATCCATGGATCCATATTTGCTGCTCAAGCTATTTGTTGAGATTCTTAACCGGTGCCTCGTATTTCATGTCTACGGAAATTGGCTTGTCGATCTGAAGTACCTCAACGGGTTGATAGATCTCATTCGGACCAACCTAGCAAATCTTACGGATGAAAATTCACGCGGTTCCGAAGATCAAGAGGCGAAGTTACTTCGACAAATAGGAGATTACTTCGAGCGGACCTTGGACTACGTGCGGAACCAGCAGCACCTCGAGGAACAGTTCGAGGATGTGCTCGTATGAATGGCGCAGGAATTGTTGGAAGAAGAAAAAAATGGTTAACTTTTATGGTATCCCAAACTTGTAACTCTAGTCGTGCTAATACGTGACAATTCTTTTCATCTCATGCTTTCATCTCAAAATGTGATATCCTAAGAAACGGCGTAAACGAGACAAAAACCTCAATGTCGAAATAAATTTCTATCTGAAAAAATCAATGTGGGATGAAAAACGACATATAAAACAAACCAAGCTAAATAACCAATACCACAGCTTAGCTATGACCTAGAACAATTATCAATCGAGCATGGCAAAGTGTTGCCCCCTTTCTCGACCCCAGGGGGAGGGGGCCGCGCACCTGTCATCCTTTATACAGCGAGAATCTACAACGCCACAATTTGTGCTACAAACTACATCTACCATGAGTAGCCACATGGCCAGCGATTCAACGTTGTGGAATAAAATTATGTTTGGTCGTTCCAGAATTCCTCTGAATGAACTGAATCCACCTCCTGAGTATACCGATGAGAAGCGCGTGGTGGAGCGCACCAGCAAGTGGAGAAGCTTTGAAAACGTCTTATGCTGGCTCGTGATACTTTTCTTGTTTAGTTTGAAGATTTCACCGGAGTGCTACTTTCCTGTTGATGATCGCGGAGTGCTGCTTGCTAGACATGGCTTGTTTGGTGGATTGGTTGAGTCCGGAGGAGGCTCTCATATACTGGGCGGAGCCAATGAAACTGAGATCATTGAGGTGACCTTGCCATTTTATCCAGATAAGTTTTACGGGAAACCTGTACATTCTGAGGTGTTAGTGGACCACGTCTTCGACTCTTGGGGCCACCCAGCACTTGTCAAGTTTAAACCCTCCAGCAAGAAATTCAACAAGGTTGTGTTGACATTGAATACAACAGTGCATGGCGTGCAGTACGACAGATTGGCCCATTTGTACGTGGGAGGTGCCGAGGTGTGGCGTACGTCCACGGCGGAGCCTGGAGGAAAGCATGTTCACTCCTCGTTTAAGAAGGATATATCTGCGTATGCCAGCTTATTCTCCGAGGAGCAGGACATCTTGTTCCAATTGGACAACGTGGTCACTGACAAATTGACGGGAAAATTCCACGTGCAGTTGTACGTTGACTTTTACGAGTCAGATTTTCATCCCAAAAGTGAGGAGTCGTCAGCATCGGATATCGTTACTGAGGACTACAAGATCTTTGACATTCGCAAACCTGCAAGCAAGGTGCATCCTTTGGTTACGCCAAAAGATGATGCCAACCCTCCAATCGAGTATCTTCCATCCGACGCTTTCAAGGTGCAATTGCCATCTGTTCCCAACAACACCACCAGATTAAGATTGGATGTTTTCGCCAGTGGAAATGGCGATGAAGAATTCTGGTACAGCAATGTTTTGGACAGATTTGTCAACAAATATGAAAAGGACGATATAACCCTTTTGGGCCATGGCCCCACCAGATTCGTTAACATTTATGTCGACGGTCAGAAAGTTGCGTCGCAGACACCCCAGCCTTTCATCTTCACAGGAGGACTCTCTCCCTCACTCTGGTCGCCAGTGGTGGGTATCAACGCCTTTGACTTGCCAAGCATTAACATAGACGTTTCAGGGCTTTTGCCTTTGCTTTGGGGTCCAGAAAAGCACGAGCTCGCAATATCTGTGAGCAACGGCTTGGACGAGGTATATGGAGAGACTTCGGGAATCGGTAACGACTGGATCATTGCTGCCAACTTGTTGTCATACGAGAGTGCGGATGTAAAGAAGGCTAGCGGCGAAGTCGTTCACATTGGCGAAAGAACAAGAGGCAGCTCTATTGGGGTGTCACCTCCCTTTACTTCCACGATTCAGCAGGTCATTAGCGGAATTTTGCAAGGAGAGTTAACAAGCGCTCTTGAGTTCGAGTTATCTGATGGCAAGGTTTTGAATACTACCTTCAGTACCCACACTAAGGGCGAGATCTCCAATGTCCAAACTTACAAGAGCGCTTTTCAGCAACAGATAGTTCATGTTGGCCACTCGTCGAAATCGTTCCTCATCACGGACAACTCCAACGACAACTCAGTCATACATCAGACGAACGTCTCTTTGAGTTACCCGTTGGTAATCAACAGCAAGCTGAGGGTCGTGCCCAAAGGTTTAGATCTCCAGGTCAAGGTGGTGAATGTGAAAGAAACGACATTGGAAATCAACGAGAAGCGAGTGATGAAGGAGTCAGTCTCTCAGAATGGTACATCGTTATTCCACATTCGCTTGGGTGGCAACCATGGTACTGGTGCCTTGACCACAAAGTTCAAGGCGTTGGTATCTGGTTCCAAGCATGAGTTCAAGTACAAAAGACGCGTGGAAGACTCCGACGGTGTGATCACCCTGGACAAACTGAAATTTGAGGAAATTGAAGACGACGACTGGGAAGACCTCGACTGGAACCCGCTTGTGGAGGTGACGGGATTTTCGCATGGATGTCTGCACGCCGAGAAAGTGAGACATCATGTCGTTGATAAGCATCACGGTAAGCATCACGGTAAGCATCACGGTAAGCACGATAAGCACCACAAATCCAACAAGGGCCATAAGTAGGCTTTGTTGACGCTGAATGAGCCCGGATTGTGTTGGAAGGGCGGCGTGGTGCTGGACCACCACTGATGATTGTTTTTAGTTTGCAATAGATGTTTTATGCGAGATTCAACAATTCCATTGCCTTCGGTTAAAGGCTGTAGCAATGAGGTGATGTTCCGCTGATTGGCAAGAGAGTGAGATCTACAATATGGCTCCCAGTCGTGGCGTAAACCAACGAAGTTGTGGAATTAAAAATACATCGTGATGGAGGCTAGCGCATTGTGGAAGATACGTCGCAATAATAAAACAGTGTACGCGGCTGGTCACATTAGCCGAACCCTGACCATTCGACGGAAAATGTGAGGTCGTCTTCTTCGTCTTCGTCGTGGTCAACTATCACCCACACCTTTTTCACTGCCGTAGCGAGCCTGCCGCTTGTTATGAGATCTTGAAGGTTGATCGAGTTCCCTCGATCAGGAACCTTCACTATTAGATGGGAGTGATACTGGAGTGGATCACCTGGATAAGCCACGAAGGTGCCGCCAAAACGTAGTCCAGGCATAAGAACGTATTCGGCATCTCTGAGGCGAGAGAACGCCTTATATTTTCGTTCGAAATTAGGAGGTTGTCGCAATGCCTCGAGGAACAGGTCAAGGGAAATCTCGTAGGCGGCATAGTTTACATTACAATCCAGGTAGGAATCTGGAGTGACGAGAAACGGAGAATCCTCGGGAGGCGATGTTTGGGAAGTGGTGGAAGCGAGTGCTACTGCCTGATTGAACAGAAGAGAATCGACCAACACAACGAGGTGTTTCAGCAAAAGCCAGCGAGTTTCATATGCACTGAGCTGAAGCGGAAGTCCAAGGAACACATTCTGCTGAGGCGCCTTCGGGAGGGTGCCCAGCAATACGCCGACAATGCCGAGCTGACGAAGCGCTTTCACATGCTCAATGTCAAAAACGAGCACGGAGCCGGCGACGCTATGGAGCACGATCATTAGACACCAGGTGTAGTGAGAGGCAGATGAGGTTGTGGACAAAAACCCGTGCCTCCGACATGAAGGGAGTACACACAAGAGATGTCTGCAGGACGTCACAGGATGGAATTTGGGCCAAGTGCCTGTATACGAATATGCATGCACGGCTGCAACTCAATGCGAATGTTTTGCTGTTTAAGTTTGGAGGCTGCATTGTGTGCAGGGTGACATGACCTGAACCGCGTGAAGTTGCACTCCAGACTAGACGGCTTCTTAGCGAGGAGAAGGGCACCAAATTGCCCATACTGCGTGAGGCAATGATCGGTAATACTTCCTTGAGCGGATGGGGGGAAAACAGGCCACTAGCTTCACACCGGGCAGGCCGTTGCTACTCAAGGGACAGGAAAACGGGTTCTGGACTGAGCCATAGGAAGCCAATGGGCGAAAAAAGAACGTCAATGCCTGTCCATCAATGGTGCCTCGCCGTGTTTGGCAAAGGAATGGCAGAAATAACCACAAGCCATATCAAGGGCCCACACATTTGTTGGGCAGGGCCATCGGAATTATGACTCGTAAGCGAATCCCAAAGTTGTTGCTTTTTTTCTTCCATTTTCTCAGCCCGCCTGCAAGGGTTCTCTAAACATGCGAGGCAAGTGCACATTGCATTAAGTGGCCCGATGCACGGAGGGTTTTTCTTCGAAAGCACGGAACCGAGTATCGAACATGGTGCCGCCGTACTTACTATGCCCGTGGCGTCGGATTTCCATGGTGAGCTGCACCTCAAGACGATCGCCGCAGATCGAGCGTGAGATCTGACTTCGGGTTGAGCAGGTCAGACCGAGGCGGGGCCCAAGGAAGGTTGCTGAGTGGAAAGTACGAAACGCGTGGTCGTTGGGGCTTTCCTGGATTTCGTTTTTCCCGTGATTTTTATTCTTCTCTTGTTGTTCTCCTGTGGTTCTTCTCGGATGCTGCGTCTTCTGTCTCCTCTTGGTCACTCTCGTCGACCGGACCGAAATACAGGCGATTGACAAGATAGGCAGAAATCAGGAGAATTGGAACCGTGAGGTGTCTTGGCTCCGGAGCGCTACTGACGTTGATTTTTCTCCTTCTATGTCCCTCTGGGTCACTAAACGCAGAGCTAACGTAACGTGGGCGAGAGGAACAGGAGCAGCAGACGAACGAAGAGCAGACAAAAACCCCTCACTTCGTGCAACATCCCTCTATTCTTCGTGTGTTCCGTCCTCCCCCTTGCTCTGTTTTTCGTTCAGTTCTACTTCACCCTCGTCTCTTGTCGTAGTCGCTGGTTCGCACCTTCAGTCATTCATTAGTTTCGACAAGCGCAAGCGCTCGGGATCGTCGCCAGCAGGTGCGTTGAGGCCACGAATTAGGTTCTGGAACAGAGGAATGCTGCTGTTGCGGTGGTGGTCGTCGGCAGCCGTCGCTAGAGCTCCCAGGTTGCCTGCAACCTCACCACCAACAGTGGGAGTAGCGGAAGTCTCAGCCACAAGCACCAGCAGCAGCCGCCGCTGTTGCGGAGACAGTAGCCCCAGAGCCCGGTAGTCGTAGTGGCCGCCTACCAGGTTGTTTCGCGACGCATGGAGCGGCAGCTCGTGCTGTACCAGCAGCCCCAGGCTATTGTGGTGAGCGTAGAGTCCATGGACCAAGGAAAACCGGCGGTCATCGGGATGTGCAAGTAGCAGGGGATGCGTAAGCGGAGTAAGCGACAGCCCCCAGCTCTGGCCCATGCTCAGGCCAATGGAGGTGGCCGGGAGTCGAGCGTGCAACGAGGGCGGCGGATTTCCGTCGCCGCCACCACCACCAGCATCGGCGGAGCCCATGGGATAGTCCAACGACGCCAGACGTGGCGGGTCGCTACGGTCGTAGAAGGCCAGCTGCGCCGGCTCCTTGACAATGCCGCCAAACATCGAGGTGTTGAAGGCGATTTGCGGAAACTGCGGCACCTTGGGATACACCAGCGGGCGGGTAAGCGCAGGAAGCGCCGTGGCCGAGTTTTCTCGCGATCGTTGCGGCAGCATCGACATGGCCAGCGCCGGCGCCAGCCGCGGAAGTCGGTATGCGGGCGACGGTGCCCGGGGCATACTCTTTTGTGACACCGGCGTCCCGCCAATTACAGCACCTCCATTTGAAGAAGCGAATGTCGTGGTGGGTGACGTTGCTGGAGGTGGGGTTGTGGTTCCTGACGGCGAGCCTGTAGACGTAGTAGCAGAGAACGACAGAGACACTTGCGAAGCGCGGCGTCGGCGGTTGGCGCCGCCATTCCACCAATTTTTGATGGCATTATCCGAGCGGCCGGTTAAATGGCGCGCGATTTCTGCCCACTTCTTTCCGTGCTGGGCCACGAGTCGCTCTATGAGGAGACCCTCTTCAACGGTAATTGGATTTCGATTTAGCAGCGGTTTGAGATTTTGGTGATATCGTTCACGGCACTGTTTTGGCAGCCGCGAGCCCAACAGCGTGGAGATTCGCACCCAGTGGGTGGGGCCGTACATGGCGATGATGTCCATAAGACGACGATCCTCGTCTGGGCTCCAGGGTCCTCGGCGGATAGAGGATGAGTCTCTGGAACGGGATTCCGGATCAGTGTTGGTAGCGTCGTTCATGGCAAAAACCGGGAGATGGAGGTGAGTTATTGAGTGGTTTCGTGGGTTTTGGGTGAAGGTGATCGGGCGGGTTAGGGCAACGTGTTGTAGGCCGATTCTGGGCGGCCGACTGGGGGAGCGGAGTGCTTGTGGGAGAGGGAAGGAAGAATTCGGATTGTGGAGATGGATTGTTAACTTTTTCTTTTCTTGTTTTCGGTCCCACTTTTGTGGCTTGTGAATCTATGGAGATCGTCTTTTGTTCCCTTCTTTTTTTTGCGTCGGCGCTATGGAGCCTGGAGATCGATCCAGATATGTATGGCGCCCGCGACCGGTATATAGTCGCTGACTAGCAGCAGGAACAGCCGAATTTGTTGGCTGATGTGTCCCACAGGGGAAATCGAGAAGTGCGGAATCGAAAAAAAAAATGTCAAAAAAAAAAAAACGAAGCCCGAAGTACCCGCGATCTAAAAAAGAAGCCACACAACAAGAACAAAAAAAACACGGGAAATCCACCAAATCTTTTTAGCTTATCTCTGCTTGGATGCGGCCTATCCGCCTTGTCGTTGAAGCTGGCGGTCGCATGCCGGGGCCTTAGAAGCACCTAGTGCTCTTTGTCTTTTAAAAGTAGGGGCACCGGCGCTAAATCAGGCGGGACCGATATCTCGGATCCTAGCGGACAATCCGATCCAAAACGCAGCTGGATCTTCGCCCGCAACCACTTGCATATCTAAAAAAAATTGCTTCGGTAGAATCTGACCCGTTGTTACCGATCTCGTAAGCCACGTTGCAGATCGAAGGAGGAAGACTTGGATGAGAAACGAGCCCTAGTATAGCCCCCGAGATTGTATTTCCCGATTCTTCTGGTGTTCGCCATGCATACGGGTGTGTATGTCGTTGTAATGTCTGACGCCTTGGAAACCCAACCTAACCGCCGTGGTGTATGCGTTGGGTAGCCCTGGCGTTTTGTTCCCAAGGCGCCTGTCCCCAAAGCGGCGCGCGTTCCCAATCGGGCATATGTGTATACAGCGCGCAGCATGCTATCGAGGATTTGAAGGTGGTAGTGCAGATTCGTGCATCGTACAAGGCCAGGGAATAAAAAAAAAATAAGAACGCCCACATAGCATATGCCGAGAGAAAAGAAAAGAAAGGCAAATCGCGAGGCTGACATTTTGAGATAGCCATGTCATGCATCGCCGCAAGCATACAATTGAGCCTCGTCTATCTTGAGCAGCACGTTTCCATTCCGGAGTTCCTTCTTTGCATGAGGGGCACGTTGAGAGTGTGCGTGGGGGCTGCCCGGCTTCAGATTTTATCATCCCCGAGCAGGTGAACTACTTTACGAATCCAAATTGATTCCTGTTGCGGTGTAGGAACGAGGCCAACGGCGTTTCTGTTTATATAAATGAAACTCAGGCTCCCCTCCCACTTCAACACGAGGGATCTTTTTCTTTGTCGTTTTTATTTTTATTTTCCCTCCGCCTTCTTTGTTGCTTTTTCCCTATTCTTCAACGGCTCCTCAACCGCTACCCACAAAAAAAAAATGCGAAACCGCCGACCTAACCGGAAAGCAAACCCTTGTCGAGATTGTCCCGTTTGTCCCGAATGCGTCGTCGTGCATGATGCATTCTGCACGCGGATCTAACGAGAAGATTAATGTCGATTCTATCTTTCGAAGAAAATGCAGGGCTTGCTGTCGGCGTGATGTTGAGTCTGGCCCCGCGATGGTTATGATGGCGGGATTCGGTGCAGCAGTCCTGCAAACGAGACCCAACTACCCCCGAAACCCTGCCCAGGGCACCCAACCAGTCAGGGTTCCTCTTACTGTTCTGAACCGGCCCTGGACTTAGTTTTTGGCCGCCAGACCAGGAAGCGCCGTTTCCGTTTCACATGACAATGCTTCCGCGTTCAGACCAACCTCCCGTAGATATGATAACCAATTATGATAACGGGAATAAAAATAGGTCGGCAACATGTCGGTTCGGCAATCCTGTCCAGCTTGCCTGCGTCATGTCATGTGCGGGTGGAGCCCGTTTACCTGTTCTGGAAACCAGACAGCGATGATTTTTGGCCCCGGTCTCACGCTATCTACCGACGAGTGCGTTTCTCACATGACCGGTTGCTATGGACGTCACTTGACTGGTTTGAAGTCGGGCAGAATCGGGAAGTCGGCTTCGCCTATTTTGGTGGAGGAAAGGTCAACCGGGTCCGGTACAACTTTCACGTTCTCAAACGTCGTAGACTGCCTCTGATATGCGTGATACATTCAGCAGACGGTACAGAGCTGGAGTCCGCTTATTTGCCACCCACCGTTCACGTGGAATTCAATCTTGAACTCACTTCTTCCCATGGTCCTAATCACAGGGTGCGTGGAAATAACCCCCCAGCAATCCAAAATTGCAATCACGAGTTTTCCTTATACCCCTGCAAATCCTCTGGCTCGTAGATCACTTTCACCATGAGCGAACAACTGGGACACACGGCAATATCACAGCCCTCGTACAAGTCGTCCATACATATGGCAAATTTGTCTCCACAGGGACAGGGATACTGGAAAAGACCCGTGAGTGGATCGTAGGTAAAATCCTCTATCTCGATCTCGTCATACACTGGTTGCATTTGACGTCCTCGCGACGATGACTAGTTCTCGATGGAGTTTCCTGTGGAGGACCAACTGCAGATCTAGCGATGCGCACCCGTGCCTCCCGAACATCGGTACACCAGCACCAAGGGCGTGTGCCCTAGTGCTCACGTGTTGTGAGTTCTCGCTACGCTTGGTGCACGGGTTTCAAGACTGTCACGTGATCACTCAAGCCCGCACCCGTGCACCCTGGCAGCCGCCGGCCGCGCTCTGGGCGAAAATTTTTACTAGCTCCGCGAAAAATCTTCTTCTTCTCCTCACCAACTAGAAGTCAATCAGTATGTTTCCACCGTCTGCGGACATGGTTCAGCGCAGTGGCCTGCTATTTATTCAATGAATTGTTTCAGCATTCCAACGCCGCAATAAATACTCCTCCCGAGTCTCCTAGGATTCCGAGATCCAATCATTCTGGTGCTCACATCAATCGGTTGACCTCGCTGACCCATACCGCAAAAAACAAACTATGAAAATTTATCAACCCTTCAGAATACTAACCACCAGCCATGGGTATTTCTAGAGACTCTCGCCACAAGCGCTCTGCCACTGGTGCCAAGAGAGCCCAGTTCAGAAAGAAGAGAAAATTCGAGTTGGGTCGTCAGCCTGCTAACACCAAGATCGGTGCCAAGAGAATCCACACCGTCAGAACCAGAGGTGGCAACAAGAAGTTCAGAGCCTTGAGAGTCGAGACCGGTAACTTCTCGTGGACCTCCGAGGGTGTCGCCAGAAAGACCAGAATTGCCAGTGTGGTGTACCACCCCTCCAACAACGAGTTGGTGAGAACCAACACATTGACCAAGTCTGCTATTGTCCAGATCGACGCCACTCCTTTCAAGCAGTGGTTCGAGACTCACTACGGCCAGAACTTGGGTAAGAAGCTCAACGAGGAGGAAGTGACGAAGTCCAAGAAGGTCGAGAGAAAGTTGGCCTCCAGAGCTTGGGCTTCTAAGACCGAGTCTGCTCTTTCTCACCAGTTCCTTGCTGGTAAGTTGTACGCTTGCATCTCTTCGAGACCCGGTCAGTCCGGTAGATGTGACGGCTACATCTTGGAGGGTGAGGAGTTGGCCTTCTACTTGAGAAGATTGACTGCTAAGAAGTAAACAGCACTATAATACATACGTTTGAACGAATTCGTAGAGGTTTTGTTGGAAGACTTCGATGTAGTATGAAGCGAGCTAAGTGCCAAGAAGGACGTCCACCTGCTCGAAGAGAAATTCACGCCGGGAGCATGCTTACAATAGGAGTTTTTGCCAACATGGCTAGAGCGTATGGCAACTGTCTTTCGCCACTGCCTTTCCAGTGTGGTTTCATACGCAACATCAGCATCTACTCTACCATCAATGGCTTACTCTATCCATTGCCTCCGGCGTATGAAAGCAACGATTCATACATCATTGAGAGCACTTGTGCCACGCCTGCCTGTCTACTCTGGATAGAGACCCTACAATTTCACCATAAAAAACGGAAACACCTGAAGTTAGTTACTGTTCAACATCACGTCAGTAAAAAAAGGCAATATCGGTTGTCTTCAAGAGGAGCAAAGCCCCTGTCAGATCAGGTCTGTGTATTTTTTTCATCCCAGTAATGTTGCTGTACATACAAGTTCGTGGTTGTTGGAGAGTAAAATTTCTCACTCTGTCTTGAAGACATCTTCGTGCGGGTAACTTCCACGACTGCGAAAGCCGCTCCAACTTCTGGGGATCAATACGTATGTATCGAATTGTCATGAATCTGGATTACGAATTTGCATTTCAGTGTATATTGCATGCTATGTGGCTTCAGGACATTACTGCAAGGGCACCCATTGGGTCCCATGGAGGCAAAGTTACTGCATTCTTTTCTGACTCGAAAATGTCAATATGGCTGCTCTGCAATATCAGCTTGCTCACCACAATCTGGTAGACGTAGTCCTTAAAGTATTGGTGGTCCATGACATAGTATCCATCTTGGCCCGAGTCCTTACCCCACGAGTTCTCCACTCTCCAGCGAACAGGCTTTCCGTTCTCGTCCAAATGGACCGCAGTTAACACCATGGCGTGTGTCATCAACGACTGCTTATACTGGATTCGACTGGCTTTGTCCTGCGCACTGCTCAATCCCACAAGTTCATACTGGTAGAGTTTCTCGTCCATGATGCCTCTTTTCTTGTCCATATAGATGGGTGTGTGCGTTCCGAAGAACACAGCTCTGTCATCTTTGAGACTTTTGATGGCGTACTCGGCAAGCGTATCAACGTCTATGTTCAAGTACGAGACGTCCTTACCGCCGACCACGTTGCCGAGTTTGTCGATTTTGATAGCAGTGTCATATGGGTTTCTAGGGTCGTTCAAAAGCGACACCCATTGGGTCAAATCCACGCCAACAACATCTTTGTAGAATGTCTTTGGTGTGAGCTGTATCGTCTTGACGTTGCCGCTCTCATCTTTGTAGTCCCAGGAGAGTTGAGAATCTGGAAGTGGAGGCTGGCCCAAGAAAATCACCAAAATGCGGTAAATCTCTTTCTGCATTTCTGCTCTGAGAGCAACAATGTCCTTTGCGTCTCTTTTGGCAACTCTCAACGTTTCAGCAAACTCTCTCAACTTGGTTTTCAACAAGAAGTTCAAAGTTTTGGACGCGGTGGAGGAGTAAGCATCGGGATACAATTCATAGGGGACCATTCCGTATTTTTCAGCGACATTGATGAACATGTCGAACTGGCCTCCGTCACAAGTTGGGTCAGTCAACAAGTGCTGATTCAAGCGGGAGTCAATGTCTTCTTCTGAAGGTGACGAGTCAATGTTCTCAACAAACTTCTCCAAAAAGTAATTGCACTTTTCGAGCTTGTCGAAAAAGAACCAATATGACTGGGCAAATTGAAACTCCTTGAGCTTGAGTTTCTTCATGACATCGAGTCTCAACACATTACCACTGGCAAAAAGCCAGCATCTTCCGCTACTTCTCTGATTAGTTACAGGTGCTCCCTCGGTCGAAACCAGGTTGTTGAAGACCTTGGTGGTGTTCTTGATCACGGCCGCCCTGTTCACCAAAGAGGTTTCTGCCTCGTTGTGGGACAACACCAGACACCCAAGCTGAAAAGTCCGGTCCGTTTTCAAGTCCTCTGTCCACTGGGACAAATCTGAAGTTGAGTATGCCGAGTTCATGGCCAACAGTTCTCAAAGGTCTGGAACAATGTGCGCTGAACAGAATTTATGTAGTGCGACCCACATAGCCGCATATCGAACGGCTTCATTGTGAAGTGCGGCACGGTGTATATTTGTTAAAGATCGGAGAAATGCCGTTAACGGCGCATTTTATCATGAGGTATCTCATCGTACATTGCAGTGCTTGACACGACCAGTGCTCATATCCTGGTTCAATGGGAATGGCAATGTGGAGCGTACTAGGCGCGGAATTGGGGAATTGGCAGAACCGGGGCATGATATCCTCAGACTTATAGGTATTTATGTGGAAATTCACAAGAGGCTTCCATCTGCGCCAGAATTCTGGGTTTCAAATGATTACCTGCAGATAGAGGCCCAATTCGGGGCCAGCACTAGAGGCAGGCGAGCCAAAAGACAACAATGAGCAACCCCCAGCATTAGGTGTGGATGAAATACCTAGATCACTTACTTTTTGTCATCAAAATTTTCTTTTTTGTCACTTTTGGGAATTCCAGATATCTCTGGAGCCACTGGCATCTCAAAATGCTTCAAAATGGTCCCTTGGCCCAGTTGGTTAAGGCGTGGTGCTAATAACGCCGAGATCAGCGGTTCGATCCCGCTAGGGACCATTCTTCTCAGGGCGTGTGGCGTAGTTGGTAGCGCGTTCGCTTAGCATGCGAAAGGTCTCCGGTTCGACTCCGGACTCGTCCATTTTTTTGAGATCCGTAAGTCTTTAGAGATCCCTGGGTCTTTTTTTGCTTCTAAGGTTTTATCATTTATCAATTATTTGCATATTATGAATATTTACACAGTATTGCGGGAAATCTCAGCCTAGAAAAGCTTGAACATGATCTTTTCCCGAAGGTTTTTGGGGACTCGGGCAGGAATCTGTCTTGCCTCTTCCTCAACCAACTCTAATTTAGAAAAGTCGAATTCCTCTGGAGGAGTGAGCCAGCGACTTCTCTTGAGCCAGAACATGGAATAGATTCTGTGCGCAACGTACAAGAAAACCACAATAGGGATAGTGATGTAGGCGACCAAGAAGTCAGAAATGTCAAAATCAAAGAACACGGCGTACCCATTGGTGATGGTGACAAGCGAAATGAAAAAGACCACAAAGTAGGCACCGTAAGGTTGGAGTGGGGTCCTGTAAGTTATTCTGTCCTCGAGGTTCTGGGCCTTAATACCTTTTCTCCATCTGATGTAGGCAACTGCCACGAAAATCCACGAAATGAAGCCAGAAATGGTGGTGATGTTGGAGAACCATGCAAACACCTCGGATGAAGACTTCGACACGTTCAAATAAGACAAACAGGCCACGCAGAATGTGATAGACACGCAATAGTAAGGAATTCCGAATCTATTCACGGTGGTGAAAATTCTGGGTGCCAATCCCTTCTTGGCCAAAGAGTACAATGTTCTAGAACCAGCATAGAAGAAAGAGTTGCCCGCAGAAGCCGCCGAAGTCAAGACGACGGCATTGATGATGTGGTTCAACACAGGAATTCCTGCGGCCTGGATTCCCAACACAAATGGTGAGGCAGAGGCATCTCCCGAGCCGCTCATCAACCGCTTGTTGGTGGAGTCAGCAATGATGCCAATAACCAAGGATCCCAAAACGTAGAAGAACGCCAATCTGTACACGAACTGGTTGGCACACTTGGGCAAAATGCGGCGAGCATCACGCACCTCACCAGAGGTCGCAACAATCAATTCTGGACTCATAATGAAGGAGTAACCGGCCTTGATGATGGCCGTCCAGACAGAAAGGAAACGGCCGGTGTCACCCTTCACCAAGTGCTGGTGGAAGGCCTGGCCGTGCTTCCAGTATCTGAAGCCCAATCTGTCGTGCGAAGGACCACCGCCAAAAAACAAGACGGCGCCCAAAATGATCAAGCCGGTGATGGCAATCAACTTGATACCGGCAAAGTAGAATTCAGCCTCACCGTAGTACTTGACAGGAATACAGTTGAGCACAAGTATGAGCACAAGCAAAATGGAGATCCACACGGCAATGTGCACCGAGGTGGTCCAGTACTGTATCACAAAGGCGGCGGCAACAATCTCGGCAGCCACCAAAATCGAAAACCCGTACCAGTAGTTGTAACCGATGGCAAAACCAATCGAAGGGTCAGTGAAGTCGTTAACAAACTGCTGGGCACCAGCACCCGGCACTGGCAAAAAAGTGGCCATTTCCGCCAACATGTTCATGACAAACCACACCACCACAGACAAAATGATGTAGGACAAAAGAAGCGGGCCTGGCCCGGCAGTGAATAAAGCGGAACCAGAACCAACGAAAAGACCAGTGCCGATGGCACCTCCCAAGGCAATCAACTGGATGTGACGGTTTTTCAAACCTTTTTGCAACTCATCTGGCGGAAGAGACACAATCGAGTTATTTTCCAGGTAGATGTTTCCCTTCTCATCTACGTTGACGATGCGCGAGTTGGAGATTTCGAGGTCGAGGTACCCCAGGTTGGCCCGGACAATTGACGGGCGGGACTTGACAGAAGTGAGGCCCATTGTGTGAAGATGGCGGTTGGTTCTTGGGTTTGTGAATGAATTTTACCAGCGGTGCTATCCAAGCTAGAGACGAAGAAAGATTCTGGCGGTTGGAAGAATGTAAAGGAAAAACTCAAGAAACGCAGGGCCCCGGTTCCCCAGCCTGAGTCTTTATAGCCGCGCGCAGTACTTTGTTTCTCGATATTGCATGCTGCAGGCATCGCAGAAAGATAGCCTGTATATCGGTCGCTGGTTGCGTTGGGTCGCCTCTTTGTAAGGGTGCGGTTTCTTTTTCTGGCGTCCCGTAGCCCATGTAATTTCCCTTAACCGTGGAGTTTGGTCCTTGGTTGAAATACGATGCCTGACCTTGCCCCGCTTCGTCATGCACCCCTCACTGCCTGTAAAACAGAAACTGTTTCCAAGCCCGTCAATACTTTGGATCCATTCGGAACATCGGTACTCATATCTGCTGGATAGCTAAGAGTCAGGATGCGCATCGACGTAAGTCTATTGAATTGAGATTCAGATATCGCTCGTGTGGCCATGATAAGGCCTGAGATTCACTTCGGCATGATACGTTTTTTCTAACAGGAAATTTTTGCCTTGTCTCTGCATCCAGACACGGCGTTCTACAAGGGCTGCAGTAGGTCGCGCACACCTGCTCATTGGCGGAATCTGGGGTATGTGCGTTGGGAATTTTTCCGCGAGGCGGATGCTACTGTGCAATTTGTAGGTGAAGTCTCGGCTACCAGAAGCGAGAGATAAAGCTAAAGGCGGCAAAGGGGTTACATAATTGACCCCGCAAATGCTGGGATCATTATCTACGAAATCTCTTCAGGCTTTGTGCCGGCCAAGCCTGTGGCTTAGCGCCATGTGCCCTTGTGTCCGTTCCAGGAAACAAGAATAGACCGGAAAATAGAAAAGCGTGTGTTTTTAGATAACAAAAAAGCGTAGGCCATCACAGAATCCCCACCACACGCCCAGCACGCCTCCGCTGGCCCTCCGTGTTCTCTATCTTGCAGTCTTTCCGCTCTGTCGTGGAAGTTATTTTCCGGGCGATCCGTACGGGATTCTACACCACAAACGTAACGTCATGCATCTTGGAAGCATTGTCGATCTTTCTTCGCGCCATTATCTGACACTCTGAGATTGCGCGGATTTTTCATCGCTACCGTTGTCGGCTACCTCGCACTGGTGTATCCTGCACACATCTCATCGCCTACCCTCTGCAAAACTCGTGGACCTACATAGTGCACTCATCATGTCGTCGTTGTCCCAGCAGTTGAAGGCCGTTGCAGACCGCAATGCAACGGTAGCATTGGACAGAAAGACACGGTCCAAAATCCACAGCAGATCGCTTCTTTTCGATCGCAAAACCGCAGCTGCCCAAGACTACGACTCTATCTTTCAGATTGCGTGTGAAGGTTTGACAGAACTCGCTGAGTTTGATCTGAGATTCGAGGTTTTCTGGAACACGCTCTTCGCCGATTCGTCTGTAGCATTCGACAGAAATGTGCAATCGGCCGACGTGTTGAAGCAGCTCGACAAGAACGTCAACGCCTTCATCAACTTGGCTGCGCCTTACTATCTGTTTGGCTCTGCGTTGAAAGCACTTGAGTGGTTGGTGAGAAGATACTACATAAATATCCACAACGCAGACACATTGGTATTTTCTGCCTTGCCTTACCACGCCCTGCCCGTGTTCACCAGATTCATGGATGTGGTCCCTAAGGAGCACTGGCCACACGTGTTGAGCGGAATCATCTCCTACAAAGAGAGCTTGAAATTTCCACCGCATTCTTCCATCCTCAAGGTGTTCCTCTCGGACCATGTGTTTTTGAGGCTCTACTCTCTGTACTTGGTGGAACAGCTCAAGAACAGAACAGTGTACAAGGAGCAGCTTGTCTTCTTTATTTCGAACTCCGTGCAGGTGTTGGCCTCCAATGCTCGTAAGACCCAGCGTCTTAACGAGCTCTACATTCCCGTTTTCTTGGAGACTTTGGCCGAGCTTTTCGTGGACAGAACCTACAGATACTCGGCCACGTTGGCCAACGACGTGCGCTTAACTGCCTACACCATTGTGTCTGTGTTGGCCTCAGTTGCTCCTCTCACTGACGACGTCGTGATTGCATTAACCCAGTCAGTGATTTCTGGCGCCGATGCCTTTTCTCCCAGCTTGGTGAAGCACACGCTCGTTGCGTTAGCACAGCTTTGGAAGGGCCATGACATCGCATCATTGAAGAACTCAGAAGATTGGGTTCCAATCTTTGCCGGGTTCCCAGTACATGCCGTCACCGATGAAGTCGTGAATGTTCTTCGCGAAGACAACTACAACATCGATGGCCTCTTGCATGCGCTTCTTCTCGATGGTGTGCGTTCCGGCAATTCAGACTTGTTCTTTGCTCTTAAGTACTTGGACTTTTCCAGTGTTGCGGTTGTCGACAAAGTGATGGCTGTTTCTCTCGAATTTCTCAAGTCGGATGCTGCACTCACCGGAACCGCTCGCTCTCATTATGGGCTGGCATTCCAGACTATGCTCAAATTTCACCACGACCATGTTGTTCTGAGTTTGGAAAGCCGTGACACCTCGTTGGCAGAACTCGAGATGTTGCTCATGCACACCTTGACTGATGAGGTTGCTCTGGAGACCTATGATGCTGATCAAGAACATGATGATGTTGAGGACGCGAAGTCGCTGCATGCCGTTGCTGGCGACCTCAAGGCCACTTCATCCACCTACCTCAACAAGGCATCGTGGTCTGAGTTTTCTCACTTGTCTCTGGCACTCTTGGACACTCTTCGTGGATTGTCTCAGACAGCGCAGCTCCGGAAATTAGTGAAGTTCGTGGCTACGATTTTTGAAGTCGAAGAGGTGGGCGTTTCGTTCCTTCTTAGGTTAGCATTGACTCCCTCGATTCCTGTGGGTGTTAGACATGCTGCCTTAACATGCACCAAGCAGAACCTCGCTCTCTCCATTCAAAAGAATCAAAAGCTCAATTTGTACCTTATGGTGCCAGTCTTGTTGCTCGTTCTTGCTGATCCCAGTAGGGCTGTCAGAAACGCCGCTGCGACAATTATCGCTCTCATAAGAGAGCAGAGTGCGCAGCTCTCCAAGCAAAAGAAGGTTGAGAGTCAGTTATATCTCGAGAATCAGTTGTTCGATGGCGTTAAGGCTGGCAGCAGGCCATTGATCGCTCCTCATGACGGCGAGCGTCTTCTTGCCCTCCTTGTCGACGATTCTGACATTCTCAAGGATGCGGTGGTTGACAGCTCGAGAGTCAGCCACGTGGTTTTCAATGTCCTTTTTGCACCCTCCAAGAAAGACAAAAAATTCGGTCCTCTCTTGGTTTCCGCGTTTGTTCTCGGTTCATGGGCTGTACCTTCTCTTGCATTGGTAGTTAAAGAGAGAGCTTGGAATCTTGTGGCCACCCGCAATAGCAAAGTCGGCGGAATTGAGGAAAGACTCACTTTCCTTGAGGATGTCAAGGACTATCTCGTCAATAGAGACTCGTTGGTTGCTGAGGCAGTCGCATCAGGCTTGAAAATGGAGTCTCTTGACACTTCCATTGCCAATTTGATCGCATCAAGCAGCTCTAAAGACAAAAAGGCTGTCGAGGACGTCGAGGTGTTAATTCAGGGCTTGAAAACCGGTTCCGCATTTCAGCTTGCTGCTCGTGATCGTTTGGTGGCTGTCTTTTCCCACTTGAAATCGCAGGAATTGGTGTTGAGAATTTGCAACGAGCTCATTGACCTCATCGTTTTAGACCAAGACATTGCTCTTCAGTTTGACCCCTTGGAAACGTTGCAGTCGCTCAACTTCTCCAAGAATGCATTCAACAGTTTGCTCAGCAGCATTAGTCTTGTTGGACAGGTGCCAGAGCAGGGAATTGCAAAAAGAAGAAGAAGATCTTCAGCATCCACGCAGAAGAATATGGCCAAAGACGAAATTAGCTCAATGGCGTTGGTTCATTTGCGGAAACTCTCTCTTATCCTCGACGTCTTAGAGCGCCAGTTACGCAACCAAGGAGCTCTTCTTGCCGACCAGGAACTTCTCCAAGAGTTATTCAAGATTCTTACCGACTTGGACTATTTGGGTAATGACGGCAAGATGCCTGTCTTGTATGCCCAGGAGACATTGGCGACGTGCATGTTGTTAGTGATTCTGCTGATGAAAGAAGCCTCTTCTGGAGCAGCCTCGGCAATGGATTCCAACATCATTAGAGCCGACTTGATCGTCAACTCCATCAGACTTTCGCAGTCTCCTCAGGTCCAGAACAGACTTCTTCTTGTCATCGCCGAGTTGGCTTCCTTGGCACCCGAAATCATCTTGCACTCCGTCATGCCCATTTTCACCTTCATGGGAGCCCAGACAGTTAGGCAGGACGATGAGTTCTCGAGCAATGCTTTGCAACAGACCATCGCTAAGGTTGTGCCTGCAATTACTGCTGCCTCGTCTTCGTTATCTAATGAAATTGAGTTCTTGTTGGCAAGCTTCATCACCGCTTTCCAGCACATCCCAAGACATCGCCGAGTCAAACTCTTCGTATCTTTGATTGATACTTTGGGTACCGCAAACTCATTGCACCTCATCTTGTTCTTGATTGGTCAACAGTACACGCTCAATTCGTTGAACAACAAAGCCTCCGAGTGCTCTTCGCTCCTTGACTTTGCCACGGCTTTGTTGAAGATTTATCCTGCCGGGGATTGCTTGGAAAGTTTCTCTGAATTCTTCAACTTATGGAACATATTGCCAGTTCAGGAGTTGGACAAGGAATCCGAAGACTACGATGTGCTAAGCAAGAGAGCAGCTTTTGGAAACAATGTTGTGAAAATGACCACAGCTGAGCTTGATGGTCTCCGTAACGGCATGCTTGACTTCCTCCATCAATTGATGATACTTGATGATGAAAGCTCACTCTCATCTAACGCTATCTCACTCAAGATGAAAGTTTCCTTGGTTTTATTCGACTACCAAGTCTCTCAAACAGACAAGGACACTCTTCTTGCGCTGTTCAACAAACTGACATCATTCATCTTGTCCACTCTTGAGAACTTGGGCGTTTTGGCTACTAAAAATCTCAAGATAGAGGCTGCCTTCTACAAGGTGCTTGGCGATTTGATGGGCTTGTTGCCTTTGAACGACCTTATCTCCTCAATTCTTTCCTCTTTGCTGACCATCAACGATGAATTGTCTTGCAAAATTGCCAAGAACTTTGCAACCTTGGTGGGCTCAAAGTTCGAAACTGAGGTCAATGCCAACAGTATCGATGAGGATGTTGTAACCAATGTTCTTAACAATCTTTTGCCTGTGCTTATTGAGGGTGTTGAGAAGTTTGATGACGTTGAATTGGTTCAGGCCTACTTGGATTCTTTTGCAGTTGTCGTTGCCAAGCTCGGCACTATCACCAAGGAATTCAATGCTCCCTCCCATGCCAGGTCTTTGCTCAATTCATTGAAGGTGATTACATCGGAACGCGGATTGCTCAACCAGCATACGGAAATTATAGTATCTTCCTTGGGTGCCATTTCTAGCGTTGTGAATGTTCTTGGAGTCAAATCCATTGCCTTCTACCCCAAAATCTTGCCTCCTTCGCTCGCGATTTGGGAAACCACCGCCGCGACTAAGAACAACGACAACTCCAGCTCGTCCGGCGAAGAATCTGAGGACGAGGAAGTCGAATCGCGCACTTTGATTCAAGGTTCAATCTTGATGTTGTTCTCGTGTTTGGCCAAACGAATGCCTGCCTTCATAATTTCCAATTTGAAGCCGATGATTTCCGCAATTTTGAAGAGTGAGCTCATTGATTCGAGTGTCAGATCCAGCCTGATGAACCTCATTATCGAGCACGTGGACCTGGGCGAGGTGTTTGCTGCCTTGTGCAATTTGGCACTCACGGAGAATTTCTACGCTGACGACAGTGCCGTCAATTTGGGCTTGTACATGGCTGCAGTGACAGCGAGTGTGGAAGTTCTTGAGAAGAAGAGTGCAATTAACAACTCGTCTTTGTTCATGAAGTGGCTCATCAAATCGTTTTCGTTCAGAACCGAATATGGCGAGGCTCAATTCACAGACAACACTGTCTACAGTATCGAGAGTTCTATCCACCTGTGTGGTCTTGCATTTGTCATGAAACTTAACGATAAGAGTTTCCGGCCTTTGTTCGCCAGTTTGGTGAGATGGGCTACTGTGGGAGAGGGCTCAGTTTCCAAGAAGGACACGGAGACTACTCGTTTGATTGCGTTTTACAGGTTTTTCAATAAGCTTGAAGACAACTTGAAGAGCATTGTTACATCATACTACTCATACTTGCTTGACTCTACCGCGGCACTCTTGATGAAATTCCTGAGCAAGGAAATCGTTGACATCAACATGAGGCGCATTGTCTTACATTCCTTGGCTTCTGCTTTCAAGTACGACAAGGACGATTACTGGACTCATCAGCTGAGATTCGACACTATCGCCGATCCGCTTTTCGCACAATTGAGCAGTATCGAGCCACTGATTGGCAAGCATCTAGTGAAGACGATTTCGTTCTTCGTGGACAACGTCGCCTCTGAGGAGTATAACGAGAAGTTGGTCAACAAGTTCATTCAGTACATTTCCAACGAGACCGCCAATTCCTCTAGTACCAAGATATGGACTGTGCGTGCATTAAAGAGCGTCTTCCAGAAGGTTGGAGATCAATGGTTGTCCTTCTTGCCTACACTCATGCCATACATTGCTGAGTTGTTGGAGGACGATGACGAGAAAGTGGAGATTGAGGTCAGAACCGATCTTGTGCGTGTTATTGAGGGTGTTTTGGGCGAGCCTCTTCAAAGATACCTCGAGTAAAGAAATAATGACTATACACCTGGCATGCCCTGGAACAATTTTCCGTAGCACCGATTGGAAGACTCATTGTAATGGTCGTATGGATTGTTGTAATCTAGGCAATCGCCGCACAAGTAGCAGAATGATGTGAGACACGACGAGCACCGCATCTTGTTGCAGCCCTCCGAGCGTTGAATAATCATGTCACAAGTTGGACACTTGCTGAAATCCAGGTTCTCATCCGCCGTTAATTCCTCGAATAATCTATCCATAGTGTACTCGTGTGCCATTTGAGTCAAGAGTTCGTGGCCGTAGCGTAGGCGTATTTCCCTTCGCTCTGACGAGTCCTTTTCCAAGGTCACCCATGCCTCTAGAGCTTCGATGGGGATGCCCTGATACCTTAGGTGAGCTGCCTTCTTTGCGCAATCTATAGAATCGCTGTGATAAGATTTTCTGCAAGTGTTACAAAATGCGTAATCGCATACTCTGCAAATGACTAGCCTGCTGGTCATGTTCTCTCTAAATATCATGGACGGACACCCCTGGCGGGGACAGGCCACGAGCCTCATGGGAAAGAGTTTCGCAATGAGGGCAAGTTGGTGGTCCTGGAACATCTTGACGTATCGAGATTGTAATTCAGAATCGTTCAAAATGGTCAGGAGAAGCGATAACGAGATCGGTGGAGTCAAGAGCTTGCGCCTGAAGAATTCAAATTCAAAGTTTTCGCTGGTTGTTGATTTTATAAGAGAATCTCGTGATTCTAGCTCATGCTTCGTGCATTCTGGGTTAGGACAGTGCACTTTCTCCACATAGCCGCTTTCAATGAGAGATGTGAAGTACTGGAAGAGACAGTCGTTGCAGTAAACGTGCCCGCAAACTTCAAATCGTGAGCATCGAATACCCTTGAATTCGGCCTGGCAGATTTCACATCCAAACGTGCTCGCATTGAACTTCCTCATTCTCTGGTCCTGGTCATACTGGCCATAGTAATCGTACTTGCTGGAGGCGACGCAGTCAATTTGACTAGGCTGAAAAACGCCGTCATTCGATTGTTCAATCAAGGCACTCACGATAGCAAAAAGGATGACGTCTTTAATGTCCTCCCACTTAGCTGCCATTGACGCGGTCAACGACTGAAGCATGTCCAGGTCAATGAAATCGCAAATGAACTCCAAAATTGGGCTCTCATTGAAAGGGTACTTTTCTGGAAGTTCGAATTTGAATACTAGAGGTGGGAGATGCTTGATTTCAGTCTCGCGAGCAGTCCCATCTTGAGATCGAAGTCTAAGTTTGATTGGAGCATCCAATGGTAATGGGATATGAATGGAGCCTTTTAGGTTCTGACAGTCTACCTCAGCAATATCTTCGTAGATGGATAGAAGCGTCAGGAGCTCTTCAATTTTGATTGCCCTGTCACCATCGGTCATTAACAGATGCAGGCCAAGAGGTCAGAGGAAGCAAAATGTACAAGCTTCTCAATTAAGGGGAAAATAAAGGTTAACATATATCCATTGTAGAAAATTCAGAGCTTTTTCCAACATAGGCGGCGTAAACTCAATCTTCAACATTCGGGGACTCGTCAATTCGTAGCTATGATTATCGTGAGAATGGCAAAACCAACGAGAATCGCAGACATCCCAACACCTTAAATATCATAAAAAAAATAGAAAAACAGCTTTTCAGCAAGAATAAAACACCATAGTCGGTAAAGAATAAACGAATAATCAGAAGAGTGCGCTCAATTTCACATCCTGATATGGGCGATATATGGGCGATTCCATTCGACTGTAGCGGTGGTGGTCTACTTCTTTATTGGATCGGCACAAGACCTGCAATACCCGTGAAAAATACATCCCACTGAAGCATAAAGTTTCACCCGGCGATTGGTGACTCATGCGCTGGAGAACAATTGTCACCAGGTCGAATGATCTCACGAGGGCAGTGAGCCGCATGCGCTCAGAGTGACACCATCGAAAGTAGCCAGGAAAAGCAGCAATTGCAATCGAGATACAAAAACCGAAACATCTTCTCAAGCAATGGTTTCAAATTCACCTCAATCAATTGATTACAGAAAAGAAGCACAGCGAAGATACCGTAATTTTCACGAATTGGCTGATGCGCGCGCCGGAGAGTTCGACCCCACAATGTGGGGGTCACGCTGCATGGAACGATGTACTATAAAAGGGGCGAGGCATCGTCGTCTTTTCAGCATTAACTTTAACTCATACACAGTAACAAATACAAACGAGAACACCCATAATGGCAAGAACCCATAAATGGACAGTACACGAGGCAGCAGGAGAGCCTAAATTCTTCACACACAACGGGCACTTTGGAGCCAACCCCAACAAAGTCAGCAAAAACGGATGTGGCAAGTTCAATTGGGGTAAAGATGGCGACGAGCTACAGGACGATGAGATGGCAATGGAAGACCCCCTCAAGCGGTGCGGCCGGAGAAACTCGAATCATAATGCAAATGAACAAGAGTTGCGTGACGTCAACGAGCGGTGCGAGGAGTTACTCCATTGAAGGGGGTGAAAGAAGAGAGACTGAAAAGAAAAGAAATGAATTACGATTAAAAATTACGATTAATAAAATTACACGAATGCGAATAATGTAGCGAGACTGCGACTTCTTCTAAGGTGGATTAGTTGGCAGGCTTTGATAACTTCTCCACTTCGGCAGCCCGGAGCTTCGCCTCGACCTCGGCTTTCCAGCCCTTGCGCTTCTGCCGCTCCTCGTATGCCTTCTTGTTGCTCAAAACGCGGTCGACGATCATGGCGGTGTTCATGTCGTCGTATTTATGGGGCCCGATTTCTTGAAAAAGCCGACCCGTTGACTTGTACACGTCTTCTTCCACTGGCGTTGGACCGTGGAAAACCGCCTTCACGGGCCCAGGCAACGACTCTAATAGTTGCGAGGAAGGAACATACGCTGCCCCTACCACTAGAGCATCAACGTAGCGACATTGCAAGACACAAAGCGACCGCTCAAAGACATTCATTATGGGGTAATTCAAGCCTTTGACGGTGTTTATGCATTTGTCGTCGTGGAGCCCGACGACCACCGCCCCACCCTCTGCGGATGCTATTTCGTGGACTTTCTTCAATGCTTCAATGTGTCCAGGGTGAAATAAGTCGAAGCCACCGTCCACATAAAAGACACCTCTGGCCAACTTCTTGAGCGTTTCTGCCGATGGCTCAACGATAGTTTTGGATCCCTGGCCATCAACGTAGGTGTACACGCCAGAACCTGCCGCTAAGCCCGAACCATCGGAAGCGTACTTTTCAAATCTCAGAAGGGCATCCTCCGTGGCAAAAAGGGCATGGCTCTTCACATTTTCTAAGTCTCTAATAGGCTGGAAATGGTGGTTCTTACTCATCAATAGCATTCGGCCCACCAAGTCTGTGGTGGAGATGTTGGGCGTTCTTTTCACAACGACAAACATCCCGAGGTCCTTGACACCTTGGTAACAATCCTCCCCATTGGCATCAGTGGTAATGTCGTCACCGTGGACAACATACTCGCACCCATACTTGCCAATGAAGTCTGGATCAGTGACATATGGCGCATTGCCGATGGCTTCGGTCAGCCACTTGCAAGCCGTCACTGCAGTCATGCGCTCATCCATTTTCATCACCACGGGTCCTTTGTTGAGGAGGATATCTTCGTCAGAGTGGACGCCAGCGTAGAGCTCTTTGCCTAATTGACGAGCCTGGAGCATGGCACCAGCGTGTCCTGTGAAGAGTTAGAAATTTCAAAAGGTCGGGGAGATACATGATACATACCATGGTGGGCGAAGTCAAAGCAGCCATCTACCCATATGCGGGCATTTTCTATTCCTGGTGGTCGCTCGTACATGGTTGAAGATCGCGCTCTAGATCGGGTGCACATGTTCCAGCGACCATCACGTGGGGCCAAGAATTAGACGGGGTCTTAGAATTCAAATGCAACTGGAGATCGAAAGTGAATGCAGAGTAACATATCGGTTTCCGATAAAGCGGGAAATTGTCACACTGATCTCTTTTCTTTAATGTGGTGAACATGAGCTTCGCTATCTACACGGATTGAACAATTACGCTGCGCGTTTTTTTTTGACTACCGTCCATTAAACCAGTTTCCCATTGTATATTATTTTCTGTACTCACCTGAACCCTGTTTCTTGCTGTCCGACTGTTGGCTGCTGCTTGTGCTTTGCCTTCTTCGTGCGGGCTGGCGGCACAGTAGTTTCAATGGGCTCCCCGCGTGTACCCACGTAAGTAGCTACTGCTCCAGTGCTCCTTTTCTCACCAACCTTCTCCATGTACGCGTATATGAGTCCAGCATTCTTCGTCAGACACCCATTCATCCACGAGAAGAAGGAGCCAATCAATGGGGGCAATGAGATAAGAAAGTCTACCAAGATGTTTCCTTGAAGTCGCGCCACGAGTTTCTGCGGCAATACAAGCTCGTTATGTGCCACAGTAATCAATCGGGCATGGATCACGTAAGTTAGAATGGGACCAAGGCCAGGGAGAAAGAAAACCGCGAGCGGGACAAGTCCAATTCCACAATCAAGGCCAACACCACAAGAACCCAAAAAGCATTTGTCATGAACCCACGCCAGCTTCTGGACGCGCAGCCATAGTTGCTGTTCTTGGTCGGTGTGAGTTGCTCGGGTCAACTTGCGCTTTTTGCCGTTTTCATCTTCAAACGGATTTAGGCCATTGAAGTGGTCGCCGGCGTACTCATTGAATTTGTCCATGGCGATGTCATAGCCAGGTATGATCTCGAGTTGTTGCTGAAGCTGGGCCATTATGTGGGGTATGATTTTCGCGTCGAGCAACCTGAACTTCGCACAGGTCGGGTTGTCTAAATATTAACACAACGTAGGTAGTATTGCGAATCCAGAAAAATCACAAAACGACCTCCGCTCAGTGTTTTCCAACTTCACTTATCTCGTTGCCCGCGTTGCGCTCGAGCTCAGATTTCTCCCTAGCCAGAAGAGGCTGCACCGATCCGCCAGTGTCTTTTTTGCAGACAAAACATTTCCTTCTCTTTTCATCCTTGAATCTTTTCATGAAACATTGCTGGCAAAATATATGTCCGCATGATGTTTTCACTGGGTTTTGGTAATCTTTCTTGCAGATCGGACACTTGAAAGGAACGGACTCGGGTTGTTCGTTCTGTTGCCCGCCAGCATCTTTCCACTCTTTTTCAACTGCTCTTTTCTGTCGCAGCTCATCTCTCACATGTAAGAATTTGCACGTATCTCCGTAGCCACAGTAGCCTGTTTGCTGAAAGTCTTTGCACACATCGGGCTGAAAGTCCGTGATGGTAGTCACTCGGATGTTTTTGGGCGGTAACTTCACACCAGCTACTTTAGATGGTACAGGAATTTCGTCTTCCGTCCCTTCGTTTTCCTTTTTCAATGCAGATTCCTGTTTTGTCAGCACAGGCTTGGCTGGGTCGTTTCGAGCCACCTTCTTCGGAGGCTCGGCCAGAAAAGACACCGCAGATATTTCCGACGAGTCTGGCTCACTTTCGGCTCGTCGTTTAGCGGCATTTTGTGTTTTTATCTGGCGTTTCTTGAACATTCTATGAGGTGATGTAGTTGATCTGATGCCTTCGCATCCGTACACCGCTACCCCATACACCACCCCACCACAAATGTCAATGGTGGACCTCCACGAGTTCGACTGGATGGTCGACTACGCCCGACCATGGATATGGTGGCTCATTGGATTCTACCTCACCATTCCAGTTACTATGTACATAATCATGCCTTTCATATTCTACCTGGGTCCCTATTCTAGCCGAAAGACAGTCACGATTCTCGTGCTAGGCGACCTTGGACACTCTCCCAGAATGTGCTATCACGCCCAATCGTTTGCAAGCTTGGGAAACAACGTAAACCTTTGTGGTTATTTGGAGAGTGCTCCTCCGGTGCTGATTGTTGAAGATGTCAACATCGACATTACACCCATTGAGGTGATTCACAATAAGTGGGGGGCTCCGTATCTTGTTTTTGCATTCTACAAGGTTGTCATTCAATTTTGGCAGCTCTTGCGCCTTCTCTTCCAGATGCGTGGAAGCAATTACTTCGTCATTCAGAATCCTCCATCGTTACCACTTCTAATAATGTTGGTTGCTTTCATCAAGCTATTCAGCAGAAGATCTCGCCTTGTTATTGACTGGCACAACTTGAACTACACAATTCTCAGCCTTAAGTTCCAAAGTGACACCCATCCTCTCGTGAGGCTAATGAGGCTCTACGAGAGTTCCCTAGCTGGGTTTGCCTGGTTGAACATCACCGTCACGGATGCAATGAAGAAGTTTTTGATCGATGAGTTTGGATTGAAGCCTGAGTCAATTGTGGTTCTCCACGACCGCCCAGGCTCTCAATTTGTGCCCCTCCGGGAGCTGCATATCCTGAAAGCTGAGGTTCTCGACCACGAAATCTTTGCCAACGTCAAGGATATTGAGAAGTACAAAATTTTGGTGTCTGCCACGTCTTTTACACCCGACGAGGACTTTCGGATTCTTCTAAATGCTTTGTCGATGTATGCTGAGGATAAAAATCACGAATTGCCCAATCTTTTCGTCATTGTGACGGGGAAGGGTCCCATGCGAGAGCAATTTCTCCACAATGTCCAAAAGCTCAATTTGGGCGAGCGTGTCATTGTGAAGAATGCCTGGCTCAGCGCCGAGGATTACCCCCTCATTCTCTCCGTGGCGGATCTTGCAATTTCGTTGCACACTTCG
Source organism: Hermanozyma aechmeae (assembly GCA_030583085.1). Classification (NCBI taxonomy): domain Eukaryota; kingdom Fungi; phylum Ascomycota; class Pichiomycetes; order Serinales; family Metschnikowiaceae; genus Hermanozyma; species Hermanozyma aechmeae. The sequence continues at coordinate 277,721 of JAJMHA010000006.1, read as the reverse complement.
CTGTCAGGAATTGACTTACCTATGAAAATTGTTGACTTTTTTGGCGTTGGGGTTCCTGTTATAAGCCTCAGCTTTCCGGCTATTACCGAGCTCGTAAAGGATAACGTCAACGGACTTTTAACGAAACCCAAGTTAGGGATACCGCTCGAAGAAGCAAAAGAGATCTACCGCCTACTTACAGAGTGCTTCTTAGACCAAGAGTTGTATCATTCAATTCACGATGGTGCTTTACAAGAGAGCAGACTCCGATGGGATCAGAACTGGATCGCAAAGTTCAAGGGATGGTTCTTCTAATAAAGAGTAGCCAACTCACATTTGCAAACGTATACAAGGTTTGAGCTGAGAAAGAGTTGTCCTAACACTTGCCTCCAAGTTATTCACACAAGCTTGCCATTCATCCAAACCCCGGTCGAAAGCATCTCTCAGTGAGCGAATTACATTAAGCGCCACACACGTTTTCTCAACCGAGACTTCCTCCTTCAACGCTTTAATGAGACTCAGGACACGGCCTAGTTGACCTTTTTTCAACAAGCTTATTAGATAGTTTCTAAACATCGCAATGTCTTCCTCATGGGGGCCTTCGTGCTCAATTGTAGACGCTATCCATTCCTGAAGCAGTTTCTTTATGCTTTCAAAGTCGGATAAGTTGGCGAAGTTTTCCACAACAACAAGTCGCTGCTGGTCCTCCAACCATCTGGTGGTAATATTGGTGCCAACTACCGAGTCTCTCGCAGTGACCTTCTGCTCAAGCTTTTGCCTCGCCGACACGAACACCAACCTTTTATTTTTGCGCTGCCACTCCAATTCCTCCATGAACTCCCTCTGAATTGAAGAAGGAATCTCCTTAAGGACTTCGTCATCATAGGAGACAGTATCATTGTAAGGAGCCGGAGAAGCTGATCTCTCTTCCTTCATTGTGAGCTTTACAGGAGACGGCACAGTCTTCCTCTTTTTCTTCGTAGGAGACTCAATTACCCGTGCCATTTTGAATTGACCATGTGGTTGCAGAGGAAACATCTGCTGCATGTACACTTTTCGGCCATCACTTTTCAGAGGCAGCTCTTTCCGGGGGCTCCGTTCCCTCTTTGATACGGGTATTCCTCGGCGAAGTAGCTCTTGCTTAAGCTCCATCTTCAACGAAGGAGGAAGCTCGTTGAACACATCCCAGTCAATACTCTCTCCATTGACAACTTGTTCAGCGTGTGGTAAATCCTGGGAATTTTCCTTGGGAGCTGTGCGTTTCGCTTTTGTAGTGAAATCGAGAGTTTTCTGTCGCTGCTTCTTCACTGTCTCAATGTCTTCTAGCCTCGTCATCATGATCGCTATGCCACGAAGTTCCTGGACTGGAATATTCAACATGCGAAATAATGACTTGAGTTCCGAGCCTATAATGCCCCAATCGTTGGTGGGAACTCCCAAGCGGGACGACTTACTGAAGAAGTCAACCACCCCGAGACCCAAAAACTTTGGCGTGACTACCGATGCACCTGGTGCACGGCGAGCCAATTTAAGAGTAAGAGCTGAGCCACAGACGCCGAGATCAATGAGACGAGAGTGCAATTCTCGTGATAGCTGTATCAAAAAATTTTCAGCTTGGTCATTGTTGTCGAATCTGATACCAAAATTCACATCTACTGATACGCTCTTTCTTCCGAGAACTGCCTCACTGCTTGACAAGTCGAGGGCAATGGAGGTGTCGTCATCACCTCGGCAACTTTTGAAGAGCTTGGCGCCGGATTTCTCCCCAAACAATTTCCCTAGCAGTACGCTTGAGAGCTTCTGTACTTGATGTATTTTCACAGGCATGGGCACTTTGAGCTCCTCAGCTAAGCGAGAATGAACGCTTCTGCCAATGCCTGGAATGGCTGTCACTTTCATCTCCTTCATGAAATCGTCAACGTCGTTGTGAAGAAAGAAGAATCCGTTTGGCTTTGCTTTCTTAGTGGCCAACTTGGCGAGGAGAACGTTTCTGGATGCCCCGATACTTACAGGACACTGCGTAAGCGCGAAGACATCGTGTCTTATTTCACGGCAAATATGGGCCACAGCTTCTCCTCGGTGACCGTCGTCAGGGCCACAGTGCGTTGTGCAATCTACTAGCACCTCGTCAATCGATACGGGAAAGATATGGTCAAAGATGTCTCTGCCAACGAGGTAGTTGTAGAAAGCACTGGAGAGCTTCTCGTAAGTTGGGAAGTCATAGTCGAGAATTTTCAACTCTGGACATTTCTGTATAGCGCCTCCTAGCCACAGCCCATTTGACACACCCAGTGCACGCGCTACATAATTGCAGCTGGCAACATCGGATGATTTTCCGCCATGAGATACTGCAATGGGATCCCTATTGATGTCGAGTTCGGGATGGGAAAGCGCCGAGGCCGTTGCAAAGAAGCAGTCGAAGTCAATATGAAGAATGACTCGATTCTTGTCCTGCGATTCTGACACTTGGGTGGATTGCATCTTGGAAGCAATCATTCGCAAGAACTTGGAACGCAAATCTGCCTTCCAGGTACTTAAGTGGTGCAATCTAGAGTTGGCGAAAAAGTGGGCGAGGAAATCAGGATGTCTTGCGTCCATGGCAACGTGACTGCGGCCGTTCTGAGCAACATTGAACTGGAGCGGTTGCGGATCGACTTCAAGCTCATCCTCTGCGACATCATCCTCATTTTCTATTGCGCCTATAATGGCATCTGCATTGGCGAAAGTGCCACGAAGATCGTCAAAATTGTCTTTGAGGGGCTCGCTTTCTTCTCGAACGGCAACAACACTCAGCTCTATTTCAGCATTCTCATCGCCTTCATCTTTTCGTTTAGACAGATTATCCAAAACCTCAAAGTCGAGTTGTTTCTGGCACCACTCCAAGTCTTCGATGAGTCGATACTGTTTCCAGTCCAAGAGTTTTTTCTGTTCCACACATTCCACAATCCACTGCGCTCGTACGACCTTAAAGTTCCTGTACTCAAGCTTTTTACGAGGAGTAAGACGGTCGCAGACGATGTGAGTAGCTGCGCTTTTGTTATGGAGGTAGTTGACAAATACCCCTCCATGAGAAATCACCAACTTGTGGATTACGCCCAACGTGGGAATAGTGTTGCCGTTCACGAATATTCTGCAGCCTGTGAAAACTGGAGGCAATTTCTCGTCCTCTCCGTTCGCTTTCCGTCGCTCTAGATCCCACTTGATGTAAGCCTCGTCTGCTTTCTGTTGTTTGGCAACTTTGTTATGGAAGTAGGTACCGTAATCACCAAACTTGTGCAATGGGCCAACCTGGCCAAATGTGACATCTGGCTCGAGCTCCGAGTCATCTGAGTCATCGCCCTTATCTAGACCCTTAGTTGGGGAGTTGTTAAGTTCAGCTATCACAGCGACGTCCGAGGAAGATTCGATGGGGTTCTGTAATCCAATTACATCCTTACGCGTTTCCTGTAAAAGAACCAACTGGTTTCCTGGTATAGAACCATTTGAGGACTGAGTGGGTGGCTCGTGTTCAGCACCAGCACCCGAATCGGCATTGCTTGGAAGTATGCTTTCAGCGGGGTGGTCCAAGTTTACCAAGATCGAATCGAGACCGTCGTCAAACGGGTCCACCGACTCAAATGAAGTGACTACATTTTTAGATGGGGTCGAAGTCACCAAAGACCCGTGCCTCAGCGCTTTGGCAGGTTCCGAAGCATCCTGGCTGAAAGAATTGATGTGACTTATAAGCTGTGAATCATCAAGCAGCCGCAAAAACGACAGGTACTCTGCCATTCATGGGTAATGGGAGCGTGGCAAATTGGCAAAGAGACGTGGTATCTGCAGGTGAGAAGTCTAGTTGGAGGGAGAAAAACGGTGAAATCGGCGAAAAGAGAGCCAAACATGAGGCTAGGATAGTACAAAAAGTCCGAATCAAGGAACTCAGATTTCGGAGTCTATTTGCCGTTTATTTTCAAAATACGCAGCAACCTCCGCAATCTGGAAAGAACGTGAAATGCGCTTTGAAGTATGTGGAGACCAGTGAATGCAGAGAGAATGCCTAGACAAAAAAACTCCCCGGGACTTGAAGCGGCTTCCTTTTGTGACACCATGACTTTAAATGTGTTTTGACACGTGTCAATCTGCCGCTTTTGCGCCACGTCGATTTCTCAGCCTCTTTTCATCCAGCGCAATCTCGCCTATTTTTAATGGAATTCACCTACCTAGGTGTACATGCAGGAAGTCACGGGTTGCGAGGAGCGTAAGTCAACAAAACCTTTTTTCCCTAGAGATTCCCATTGATACCCGGAACAAGCAGAACTCAAAATGGTACGTTTCGTCTAGACCTGATTCGAACAATGTCATAATCTTGACGAAGTGCGCGACTTTACCGTTGCACCTTGGTCATCCCTTCCTGAAACACCCGTTGTCGCCTGTGATCCAAATCAACAACTAACTCATGATTCAGGCCGAAAAATTATCCGAAGAGCAGATCGCTGAGTTCAAGGAGGCATTCTCGCTTTTTGACAAAGACAGTGATGGAAAGATCACCACGAAGGAGTTGGGCACTGTGATGAGATCATTGGGCCAGAACCCATCCGAGAGTGAGTTGACCGACATGATTAACGAGGTTGACATCAACTCTGACGGATCGATCGACTTCCCTGAATTCTTGACCATGATGGCAAGAAAGATGAAGGACACTGACTCGGAAGCCGAGATTGCTGAGGCTTTCAAGGTGTTTGACCGTAACGGAGACGGCAAGATTTCTGCTGCTGAATTGAGGCACGTGTTGACCTCCATTGGTGAGAAATTGTCGGACGCCGACGTGGACCAGATGATCAAGGAGGCCGACACCAACAACGACGGCGAGATTGACATCAAGGAGTTTACCCAGTTTTTGGCAGCCAAGTAATGGCTTCCGCCCGCTTTTGGCTGCTTGTGAGCAATACATGTTTACATGTTGGAGTGAAATGGGATCGTAGAGTGATTCATTTAGAAGGTGTTTATTGGGATCCATTTTTTTGAACTCGTACTACTCTTTAACCCTTTCTCAAGCTTGCAAGCCGTCCTAGCGAACTAGACCGCAGCATGTGAGAGCGAGGGTACGCATGTCTGGTAGATGGCTCGAAGTTGAGATCAGGCATGTCGTCAAGCTCGGAAATGTCGGCATCGGGGTTCTCCTCAAGGGCCGATAGAGAATCGTGGACACTCTGAGCCCCGAAATTGAGATCGGTGATACTCCTGCTCACGAGGTACCGAAGAGCATTATACCAGATATTGTGTCTTTGCCTGGTGGGGCAGGTAATTTTGACGCTCTTCGTCAGCGAATGCACAATGATCGATTTGTGGTAGAGTCCAGGTGGCAATGGGTTGTTATCCTCCACACTCTCAACTCTCAGAATGGCCACTGCTCGGGTTTTCACCTCTGATGGGTTAGTCAAAACAGGATTCGACGTAGACCAGTAGAGGGTCATTGAGTATGGGTGTACCCAGAAGTACCGCTCGTGGCGATCCGCAGAAATTGAGCTAAGAGGGCCCAAACGGCGGTAGTACTTGAACAAATATTCACCAATAACAACTTGGGTGATGGCAGGAATCATGCTCTTGTTAGTGAACGATATGTTTGTTGCGATAGACAATCCGGTGATTGAATCCACAATACTGGCATTTTTGGAGGCCACCGTTAGATTGGAACGCATCGAATTGGAGACCATCGACTTGGATTTCAATGGGCTGGTTGCATAGTCCGCTTTTCCGACGGACTGAGGCGAGTAGTCGCCATCACTCAAATTCGCCTCGAGTTCATCGAACTGCCGCGTGTTTACTGGACTCAAATATCCTCGTTGGCTGGCGTGGCGTTTGAACGTATTGTCATCCACCTTTTCAATGTTCAATTTCTCGGAGCTGAGCAATTTGCTGTAGTACGAAGTGGGGATCACCGTTACTTTGTCGGGCTCGGGGTGCTTGGTAACAGTTGTTGGCACGAACGATTCCTCTGGCAAGCAAATGAGCTTGAGCTTCTTTCCGGCCTCACGCAACGATGAGACATCGTCAAGCGATAGAGCCTTGCGTTTTAAATCACTGAGCTGCGAGCTTGGCACAACAGAGAGGCCTAAATTGCTCGCCTCGCTCTTAAGGTAGTCTTCCGTAACGACCTCTTTCTTTTTGAGAGCATTCAACGCACCTTCATCGATCAACGTCATACCTAATTGTTTCAGACGAGCCTGAAGCTCCAGCTTGTTCAAGGGTTCAACCAGCAGGCTCTTGAGAGCATGAATTTCAGCATCTTTCCGTGCAATTGCCTGTTTCAAATGAAGAAGCTCTCCTTCGGGAATGATCGAGAGCGAAAGAAGAGCAGCAGCTTTTGCCAACCCACCTTTGTCTCTGGGACCCTCGGAAACTTGCTGAAGACGCGCGAGATCTTCTTGCGGCAAGACAGCTAGACCAAGTCTGGCAGCACTGGCATTAAGCTCTCTTTCATCGAGGGCAAACAGGTCTTCTGCGTCTGCAAACTTTTCATTTTTAAGCTCAAGTCCCACCACCAGTCCATTTCGCTTTGTCCATTCAATGATGTTCTCTTTATCCTCGTGCGCAATGTTGGAGGATGGTAGAACAAGATATCCGAGTGGTTTCAAGACAGAGATAGCTTTTTCTGGAGACGGCTGATCCTTGGAACCTTGCAAGAAAGCGTACTTATCTCCGGAAACAATTTCGTATCCTCTGCGACGAACACAGCTCTTCAACTTGTCGAAATTATCTGGATCATCAAGGTATGAATCACCATTCAAATAGGCATCCGACTGCTTCCGAAGTCTTTCTAACTCTGTGATTTCAACGATGGAGTTTCCATCTCTCGCGGCCAATTCGTTGATGTCCACATCAGCCGCTGCTTTAAGCAGATCAAGATACTCAGTAGATACCACTGTGAGACCGAACACGGCAGCACTCTCCTTGATCTGGGCTTGGGAGGGGTTGGATTTATCTTGAAGTTCGGCTAGCACAGACTGATCAATTAAGACGAGGTTGGACTCCGCCGCCCTTTCTTGGAGGGACTGTGCAACGCTCTCACGAAGACTTTGTAACTCTTCTTCGTCTACGACAGCAAAGCCAAACTCACCTGCAGACTTCTTAATCTGTTCCAACGTGGGCTTATTTGCTCTCAAGATGAGGTCGTCATACTCATCTCTCTCGAGAAGCCTGAGACTTGTCTGGCTGACGCGATCCTCCAAGGAACGCAGTGCCTCAGCACGAAGAGCCTCGACCTCCAGCCCTTCTATTGCCTCGTAATTAAGGCTCTTCAATTTTTGCTTCAAATGCTCAATTGGTGGATCGCTAGCAATCTTGTGTAAGTTTTGATACTCGTCTTCGGTCATTATCTTCAAGTTTTCATTTGCCGCCCGCTCCCTAGATGTGAGAGCTGCAGCTTTCTTGAGTGCTTCATGGTCGTTTTGGTCAACCAACAACTTCCCACGCGAGCTTGCTGCCTTCTCGAGGAAGGCGTTAGATGGGTCTGCAATACTTCTCTTGAGCTCACTGAGCTCCGAAATCCCGATGACGGCGAGTCCACTTGCGGCTGCAAGCAGCTCCGGAGTACGTGTTGCCTTGACTTGCAAATTTGCCAACTCATCTTTTGGGACCAAAACATGACCATTGTTTTCCGCATGGTCTTTTATTTGCTGGATGGTTGGAGACAGCGCGAGTTGCTTTAACCCGGTAAGCTCCTCTTTATTGATGAGACTTTGATTCAATTTTGCCGCTTTAGATTCGAGACTTTCAGTCGCCGAAGACTGAAGCAACTCAAGCTCGTTTGTAGGAATAATAGCCATAGATGCAGCCTTTGCCTTTTCCTCTAACGTCATTCTGTCAGAGGCCTGGAGAGTGTCATATTCTTTAATTGGCACAAGTGCATAACCTTTAGCAGTCGACTGATCCTGCAAATAATCAACGCTAGGGTTTTCTAATTTCGACAGGCTCTCCAGAATTTGCGCCTTCAAACCAACTAGCTCGTCTTTGCCAACGAGAACCCGTCCTGCAGCTTCTGCCCGGCTTTCTAGAGACCTGCCTGCTTCCTCTTTTAGACTCAGTAAGATCTCGTTGTCAATTAGCAGCTTTTGAAACGTTTCGACATGGCTCTCGAGGTAGTCCAAACTTGGGTTGTCAACCTTATCCTTGAGCAGTTTCAATTCATTTTTATCGATCGCTACCTTGTTTAAAGCCTCGAGCTTCGATTCGATGGGTGTTGAAAGTATCTCATGCTCCGCATTAGGAATCAAAACATGCCCTGAAGCAACAGCTTTCTCTTTCAAGAAATTCACATTTGGTGATTCCAGAATACTTTTGAGCTCTTCAAATTCGCTCGCGGGAACGGCCACAAGACCGAGATTTGCCGCTTTCTCCGAGATATGGTCTGCGGTTGGATTTTCAAGGGCCTCTGATGTGCGCTTGTGTTCATCAGCTTCGACAAGTTCGAAACCTGCTGACTTAGCCAAGTTTGGCAAGTCAAAATCGCGCTCCTTCATTCTCCGGAGGTCTTCTAATGGCACAAGAGCCTTTCCTATTTCAAGAGCCTTCTCCTCTAAGAAATTCTTTGACGGTTCACGAACCGTGCCCCGAAGGCTGGTAAGCTCTGATTGCGACACGATTGCACATCCAGATTTCTCAGCTGCATTATTCAAGAACTCTGCAGAAGGCGATTTCTTCGTCGACATGAGGTCCTCGTAAATATCGGATTGAACTGCAACAAGCCCCAAGCGTTCGGCTTTCAGAGAGATGTAGTCCTTCGTTGGGGACTCAATACTCTGTTTAAGAGTCTTGTATTCCGTATCTGGAATCACATTGTATCCATATATCACCAGTTTCTCCTTCAAGTGCTCGAGAGTTGGTTTTTCTAGGGAGGTCCTGAGTGACTCAAGCTCACTTGAATCAAGGAGTTCCATATTTTTCTCCCTTGCTTTCTCAGCTAGCCAGTCCATTTCTGGAGTCTGTAAAGAAGAAATCATTGAGGAATATTCGTCTTTCGAAATCACTGCGAAGTTCAACTCCTTTGCCTTCTCTTTGATGTAACTAATGGAAGGAGAATCTATCGCAGACTTGAGATCAAGGTGCTGCTCCTTTGACAAAAGTACTTGGCCCTTGCTACGAGAATGCTCGCGCAAGAATTCGGTTGAGGGATCAGTTGCAATCCTTGTCAATCTTTCATATTCTTCAGGGGAGATCATTTTCATGGTGTTGACAATTTCTCGATCCTCGTGATGTTTTTCGAGATCCAGGTTTGCGACGGCTGTGTATCCCAATGCAGCAGCTGACGATTTGATGAAATCGAGAGGGGGATCATCGCGGTGTTGACGCAACTTCAAAACTTCCTCCTCGTCAATCAAAACATGGTTGTGTCTATCCGCTTGCTTTTTGAGATGGGCGATATCTGGATCCTCTGCCTTCCTGCGAAGTTCCGTCAACTCTACCGAATCAATGACCTCGGAGCTTAGACGCCCAGCCAGCTTTCGAATATGTTCCATGTCGGGGTCAAATGCGAGCCGCGTGAGATTCTTAAGTCTCTCTGATTCAACAAGTGTCTGATTCTTGGCGGCGGCTTTCTCCTTGAGGTGATGAATGCTTGGGCTCTCAATAGTATCAACCATGGTAGTATAACTTTCGGATGGCACGACTTGATGGTTGTGCTTTCTTGCGAATTCAGTAATATTATCGAGACTTGGGTCATTGGCTCTACAATTCAAGTCCTTGAGCTCGCTTGCGCTAATGACCTCAAAGTCTTGCTCAGCTGCCTTGCTTTTTAGCTGACTGAGTGATGGAGATTCCACTGCCGCTCTTAAAGATGAAAGTTCTTTCTTGGCCACCGGAATATGATCATTCATCTCAGCCAACATCTTCACACGATTTAAAGAAGAGTCATTCGCGAGCTTCTCAAGGCTTTTGAATTCAGACTCGGCGATCACTTTATTGTTGAGAGACTCAACTTTAGCTTTCGCTACATCAAATGGAGGATCATCAGCCAAAGACCTGATCTTGGTGTACTCATCAGTGGTTAGCAATTTGAAGCCAGAGGACTCAGCCGCGCTCCTCAATTCATCAGATGTCGGCTTGGAAGCCTTTCGCTTGAGAAGCGAAAGGTCAGAAGCCGCAATAAGAGTTAGATTAAGAGCCTGGGCTTTCGTCATCAAGGAACTTTGAGGCGGGTTTTTGGCTTCTTGTTGCAAAGTTGCGTACTCCGATTCGTTAACGACAATCTTATCATGGGAAAATCTTGAATTTTGAAATTGCTCCACCAGCGGGTTCTCGGCTTTCTCTCTAAGAACAGAGATCTCCAGATCGGAAAGCACCGTCATTTTGACCGCAGAGGCTTTAGAAATCAAAAAGTCTAATGATGGAGACTCGATCTTCGAAACCATCATGTCATGCTCATCTTTCGCAATCAAAACCATCCCAATTACACTAGCCTTATCTTTGAGGTAGTCGCGAGAAGGAGACTCAAATTCAGAATGGGGAATGACTGCATACCCTCGAGCTTCGGCCATTTTCTTCAAGTAGTCCAGTGGTGGATCCTTTGCAAGACTACGCATTGCCTCAAGCTCTTTCGAGTCGATCACTGAGTGGCCATGGTCACGAGCTTTGCTGATAATGTGATCTAAGCTTGGAGAGTTTGCAACCAACTCCAAGCTTTCAAGATCATTAATTGCTATCATGGATAAGCCTAGCTCATGTGACTTTTTCTCGAGATATTCTTTGTCTGGATGCTCAATGGCATACCGCAAAGCATCTAAATCTTCTCTCTTTTCAACCACGTAACCAATTGCGATGGCTTTCTCCTTCAAAAACCCAATAGAAGGAGCATTGGAAATTCTTGTAAATCTCTCAAAATCGTCCTTGGGTAACAACACATATCCAACATTATTGGCATGCGAGCTGAGAAGTTCTAGATCCGGAGATCTTGCTTCTTGGAGGATCTTTTCAAATTCAGAGGTTTCAATCACACTGTGATTATGCTTCGAGGCCATGTCTCGCACATGAGCAAACGGTGGCTCATTCGCGAGTCTATTGAGTTCGTCAAAACGAGAATTTTCGACAGCGCTGAAACCCAAAAGCTGCGACTTCTCTCTGATGTGATTGATGTCAGGATTGTTCACCGTATTGCGAAGACTCTCGAGCTCAATCTTGGCAATAACAGCAAGGTCTGTCTCTTCTGCTTTCTTGGTGATGTACTCGCGCGAAGGGTTCTCCAAGGCTTGTTTCAATTCCGTAAGTTCGGAGATCGGAATGACTTCCATGCTATTTATCCTCGCTTCTCTGATTATGGCATCGAGACTAGGGTGTTCGGCTTCGTCTTTAAGTTCCTTAAGTTTACCGCTCGCAATTATTGCCATTTTCTTTGCATTGGCCTTCAGTTGAAGATGCTCGATATCCGGATCATTAGCTTTATGGTATAATTCAGTATACTCCTTCTGAGATAAGGTTACCAAGTCGAGCTTTTCTGCATGGCTTTTGACTTGGGCAAGAGAAGGCTCATTTGCCAACTTTCGCAAATTTGTCAATTCTGGCACAGGAACTATTTCGTGACCCTTAGCCTTGGATTTCAAATAGCTCATGGTTGGATTGTTTATCAGCTCTTTCATGGACTCAACCTCAGCGATGGGAATTACATCATATTTCTTGATGAGTGCCATTGCTTTGAGATCCGTTACTTCTGGATTCGCCAATTGCTTATGCTGGTCATGCAGAAGTAGAACATGATGATGCGCAGTTGCTTTTGTGTGTAGAGAATCCAAAGAAGGGTTCTCTATTTCGGAGGTCATTTTCTTTAGATCTTCTTGTGGAAGAACTGCATGACCTTGGCTCTGAGCCAAGTCAGCAATCCTTGAAATGTCTGGCGAAATAAGAGCATGGTGTTCCTCCGTGGGTATGACGACATGGTTCTGGGTGAGCGCTTTCTGCTTAAGCCTCTCCATTGTAGGATGTTCAGCATGTGCCATCATCTCATCATATACAGATATCGACTGGAGAATGCAGCCCATTTCATTGGCCTTTGTGGTCAAATATTCCTGAGAAGGCAGTTGGTAGTTTTCGCTTACCTCTTCGAGTTCTTTAAGACGACCCTCTTCCACGGGCCGCATTCCCAACTGCTGACACTTCAGTGCCACAAAGGATTCTGTGGGAGACTCAACAACGGACTCGTACTTCTTGAGAGCTGTGAGATAGTCTGAGTCTATAGGTTCAAAGCCTCTGGAACTTAGCTGAGAAGTCAAGTAGGATAGTTCGGGAGCATCGAACGATGCACTTTTCACTTTCAAACTCTCGAATTCATCAGTAGGCAACGTTACCAAACCCTTAGCGCTGAGTCTTTTTCTCATCTCTTGCTCATCCAAGAGCTCGTCATGCTTTTCTTTTGTAAGGAGCACAAATCCCTTCTCGTTAGCTCTCTCGCGCAATCTGGAATCTGGAATCTGCTCAACATCGTTGTACTCCAACCTGGTGTATGCCTCGCGAGATAAGATCACCAAGTTATTTTCCTGGGCAAACTTATGGACACTCTTCTCATCGACCTCTCCAGCGACTTTAGAAAGCTCTTCTGATAGAACCCTAGACCGTTTGGGCTCTGTATTAATCTGAGGACGATGAAGTGGAGGGCTTTGGGCGGAGTCCTGAGATGACAAACTCTCGATGTCATCGTTTCGGCTCAATACGCGTGATTTTGTGGGCGTTTCCCCGACGCCTTCATCAATGAAGTTCTCCCAATCATCTTCCTGTTCGATTTCGGATTCCGGTGAGCGTTCATCAAGGATAATGAACTTGGAGTTTCTCTTGGATTTTGCGGGGGTGAACGACATTTGCCTAGACGTGTTCGCAGAAAATGACATGTCTCTATGCTTATGCTGGTTTTTGGCACTGAAGGGAGTGTTTCTGCTCGCCACTTCGCTTGCCAGATGCTCATACTTCATTTTCAACAAAGCTGACCTCAAGCGGGCGATTATGCGGTTGGAGTGCTCCAAATTTGCTTTAAGAGTCTCAACTTTCAAATCAGAATTGGCAGCATTCATGTTTTGAGCTGCTTCAGACGATTCAACTAGAATGCTATCAAGATCGTCGGGCTCTACCATTGCTGATGAAATCGAGTCCTCCACATTTATAAAGCTTTCTTGTGATAAAGCGTCGGCGGGTGCGGACTTTTCCACTACTCCTGAGGCAAGCTTCGCATGCAAGGTATCGTTCTCATCATTGAGATTCCCGATTCTTTCGTTGAGCTCAGAGATTTCCTTGTTGTACAGATCCTGCAACAGTCGCAATTCAGTTGTGAGAGTTGAAGAGTTCAATGATAAATCGTCATTGTCTCTTTGGAGTACCGATATTTTCAAAAGCGAGTCGTTATGTGATTTGGCCAACTTTTCGTTGGCATGCTTCAAAGCGCTGACTTCTTCACTGAGTACTCCTAGCTTCAGTTCCAAATCCCAATTCTGGTCCTTCAATTGCGATTCTGTGGTGACAGCTGCAGATCTCGAGTTCGATAACGACGCAACTTTTGATCTGTATCCGGCCACTTCGTCAGTTTGGGCCTTGATTTTGGACTTCAATTTGGCGTTTTCGGCAGTAAGGCGCCGACACTCCGTTAACAAATTTTCACTGAGGCCCACAACAAACAGCATATCCTGGCCTTTGGCTTCTGGGCCCAAAGCTGGGGGTGCCTGAGGTAGCGACCTGCGGTCGGAAACGGAAGTGGCGACATTTTTCAGTCTTAAAGGGTTCGATGTCGCAGGCAGACGCGCTGACTGGGTGTTCTCAAGAGAGGCGGATGTGATCTTGGGTTTCAGTTTACCCAGCGTAAATAGCCGGCGCTGGATATCTGAAAGCTGGCCCCTTATGTCTTCTTTCTGAGGGTTTGACATCGCAAGTAGACTAGAAATTGAATTAAATTAGGGACACTATTAATTTTGCTGCTTGAGGTTCTGAAATGCCGGTGGTGTGTTTTGTTTGAAATTGTTTAGGTCGCGGTGTTAATGTGCGATCTGAAGTTTTGGTGTGCACCTTGTAAATGGTGGGGCAACCTCGGCGATTGAGAGCAATTGGAGTGAAAAATTGAAATAACCTGAACGGGTTACAGGAGAGTTTTGCAAGCCTAAAGCAGAATGACGATACGGTGAATAATGACGATACTGGCCTGAGGATCACAAATTCCAGTGATTTCATGGCCTGTCTAACTTGCCAAATCGAGCGATATTTGGGGTAATGTTTCGGTCGGCCGTGATTTATATGGAAATTATTGCCAAAATCCGCGAAACGGAAACCTATGTGGGATCACCAATGCTCGGTCTTATCATCTACTTGGGCCACAAGAACAATTTGAAGATTGCCAACTAAAGTAGACAGGCAACTGGGGTTTTCAACATCACTACATAATCAAATTCCCAATAATTTTCATTCTGAATACTCAATTGAGTTCAATGGGACTCTATTTCGCTGCACGCTCAACTTTTCCTTAGCTTGAACACCAGCAATGATGCGCTGAAGCACACTCCATTGGGTTAAGAAACAGTGAGCCTTTGTCTTCTCATTCTTCGGACTTTGTGTAAGCTCTTTTTACTTGTCAATGCCCCCTTCTTTTTTGTCGTTGCAGTCACTCTGACTCACCGAGCATGCACCCCATCATATATAGGACGCTTAGTGTGAGTGTTCCAACTCCAGTCGCCATGCCAAAATTCAAACAAGTCGACGTGTTCACCCGAACGAAGTACAAAGGAAACCCATTGGCGGTATTTTTTGACGCAGATGACTTATCTAAGGAGGATATGACCAACATGTCTCACTGGACCAACTTGTCCGAATCCACCTTTTTGGTGAAGCCCACTGACCCAAGCGCCGACTATAAAGTGCACATTTACGGCCTAGAGGGCGAGCTCCCCTTCGCAGGACACCCTACTGTAGGCACGTGTTTTGCATTGTTGGAGGCTGGACTTATAAAACCCAAAAATGGAAAGGTGATTCAAGAGTGTGGCGCTGGGCTCGTGGAAATCAACATCCTGGGTCCCACAGATGCTCCATTGATCGAATTCACTCTCCCATACGCCAAGAGATCCGAGGTGTCTGATAAAGACTCTCAGGAAATAGCTGCTGCTCTTGGTACTAAAGTCGAGGCATGTGCCATCTACGAAGTTGGCCCTGTGTGGTTGACAGTAAAGGTGAGCGACGCGAAGACCTTGATTTCAATAGAGCCGGATTTCAACAAGATCGAGCGTTTGCTGGCCCGCTTAAATGTTACGGGACTTCAGGTCATTGGCACTCATGAAGGAAACAGCAAGTATGAGGTGCGTACTTTCGCCCCATATGTTGAGGTAAAGGAGGACCCTGTGTGCGGCTCAGGTGGAGGCGCCACCGCGGTATTTTTGAGAGACACTTACGGTGTGCGCGGTACGGTGCAGCTTTTACAAGGCCGGCGCGTGCGTCGGGCAGGACAGCTTACGGTCAATGGCGAGAAACAAAGTGTTGCGGGTCACGCCGTGACGGTGATTGATGGAGAATGGTGAATGAGCGTGATTTTGTTCATGACGCCAGCATGCCAAGTTGCCAATAATTACAAAATGCCACTTTCCTGTGAGCGTACTCTTCAAGTAAGCGAAGAGAAACGACAGAAATGACAGAAGTAACACAAGCCGTTACAAGGGGTTAATATCTGCTTCCTGAAATCAAATACAATATATTCATACGCTGTACTGGGCTAGAGTTAATCGTTTTCTCCTAGTGAAACCATAACTCACCAAGAACACCCAGAAGCTGAAAAAAAAAGCCTCCAAATATACTTAGTAAGCAAAGGAGCTATTCCCTGAAAGTGCAGAATGCACCGGTCTACCCATTGGGCTATGATTCGAATTTCAATGGTTTGGAGGACAGGTGCACCACAACCCGTGGCACGTCAAATTTCATTTCGAGCCCACGCACTGCAATTCAAACTTAGAGTTGAAGCCATCTGCACTAGCCTGTAAAAGTGCGGCTCCCAGTCTTCTTCAATCAATTTATATTCAAGTGATAGGTGTAAATTTCCCACTTGTCTTCCTACATTTAACAATACATCTCCTCCACCTTCGTGCAGTCCTAAGCCACCTCGTTCACTTTCAGTTCAAGACTCCAAAACCTCGCCCGCTATGTCTGCACTGACCACTGGCTCACGGCGGCACGTGACAAAAGTGCACACCCGCAAACCTGAAGCAGATCTTACGGAAATAATCCACCAGACTTCGGAGCTTTCCATCACCGAAAGAACCAAACGCGACTACCGACGCATCTTCAACAATTGGGTGGCCCCGCTTTTGATCCTCAGTGTCTCTGCATATGTGCGTGTCTACGGTATTGACCGAGCCTACAAGGTAGTGTGGGATGAGGCCCATTTTGGAAAGTTCGGCTCCCACTACCTCAAGCACGAGTTCTACTTCGACGTGCACCCTCCGTTGGGCAAATTGCTTGTGGCGCTACTGGGATACCTTGCAGGCTATGATGGTCTCTTCACTTTTGAGAGCGGAAATGCTTACCCTATGAATGATCGGTCATTTTACAAGATGCGCTTATTCAACTGTGCATTTGGCATCTTGTGTGCTCCATTGGCGTACTGGACGGCCCGGGAACTCAACTTCTCGTTGTTGACCACGTGGCTTGTGGCACTCAGCGTGGCTTTTGAGATGTTGTCACTCACGCTTTCGAAGTTCATTTTGTTGGACCTGATGCTCTTGTTCTTCACGGTGTCGACTTTCTTTGGGCTCACCAAGTACCACTCGTTGCGTCGTGGAAATCAGCTATTGTCTTTGAAGGGCATATTTTGGCTAGCCTTCACAGGTGCCTCAATTGGCTGCGTGTGCTCTGTAAAATGGGTGGGCCTTTTCATCACTATCCTCGTGGGGTTGTACACGGTGTACGATTTAACAGTCCGGCTTTTCGAAGTGGTGGCTGCTCAATCCACCCAAGAAAAATTCCCATTCTCTCTATGGGTCACCTACATCTATCACTGGATTGTTCGCATTGTCACCTTGATCTTGATTCCGTTTGCCATCTACGTGCTAGCATTTGCGGCGCATTTCAAGGTTCTCAGTGCATCCGGACCTGGCGACGGGTCGATTTCGACTCTTCTTCAAGCGTCTCTTTCCGGCAACAAATTACAGAATGGGCCCCGTTCGATTGCGTTTGGCCTGTTGGTGACACTTCGGTCGCAAGGTCTCTCTCCCAATCTTCTACACTCTCATGGTCATGTTTACCCACTGGGTTCGCAACAACAGCAAATTACTACCTATGGGTTCAAAGACAACAATAACGAGTTCTTGGTGGAGTTTGGCTTCGAGACTCAGCGCGATGAAGGAAAATACGCCACACTCGACTTCGACGAGAAAAACCCGGACTACATTCTTGATTACAAAACGCTTGTCAAAGATGGCGACACTATTCGTCTAATGCACAAGGAGTCAGGAGCGTTCCTTCACTCACATGCTATCAGTGCCAGGGTGCTGAAAAACGCCTACGAGGCTAGCGGTTATGGTGGGCTCGATATCTTGGACCCTAAAGATGACTGGGTGGTAGAGATTCAATCTCAGTACGAGTCTCCTTCCCCTGAGTTCCAAAATGAGGCTGACGACGAGGTCCATCCTGTGTCCACCAACTTTCGCCTCAGGCACAAGGTTCTCGGGTGCTACTTGGCGACAACAGGCTACTCATATCCTGCCTGGGGTTTCCAGCAAGGCGAGGTTGTTTGCAAATACTCGCTTTTTGCTGGTGACAAGGGCACATGGTGGAACGTGGAGGACCACGTGAACAAGGAATTAGAGACGCCATCGACGCAGTACGTGGCGCCCAAACCACGCTTTTGGAAGGAGTTTATCTTGCTTAATTACGGTATGATGGCATCCAACAACGCTCTCATTCCAGACCCTGACCACTACGACCATTTGGCGTCCAGCTGGTGGGAGTGGCCCATTCTTCGTGTAGGATTACGAATGAGCGGCTGGAGTCCGATTGAATACCGCTACTTCCTTATGGGCCATCCTTTTGTTACTTATTTGCTGACGGCGTGTATTCCATTAGCCGTATTGTTCATGGCATGGACGATGATTTTGTGGAGAAGACAGAAGATCGACCTTTCTGTTGATGGAGAAAACTGGGGCTTCTTTGTATCCGCGGGTATTCTTCCCATCATGGGTTGGGTCTTGCACTATTTGCCGTTCATTGTGATGGGCAGAGTCACATACTTGCACCACTACGTGCCAGCGCTCTACTTGGCTATCTTTGTGACGGGCTACCTGGTAGAGAATGTGGCACGGAGGATGCCGACGAGCATCAGGTATATCCTCTTTGCGCTTCTCTACGTCGGTGTGGTTGGAGGATTTATCTACTACCTGCCCTTGTCGCTCGGAATGACCGGTCCGGTCGAGGAATACAACCGAATCCGGCTCTTAAAAAGCTGGAAAATATAATCATACGTTTAGGGATTCATACTTTTGGGATTTTCTCATTTTCGTGTTCTTATGCCACCATTAGGCTGTTGTCCGGTCCGGCGACTTTCCCACCTGCATCTAACTGCGAAGACGAAACTTTAGGAGATCACATATTCCAAAAAGCCAAAGAGCCTATAACGACAACTGCACTGCTTTAGTGATTCACAGTGACCAGTATCTAATAGCGCAACGTCGAGTGCAAAAAATTCAGTGGAAATCAGGTTGCGTATTTCGCGTCCACCATGGAGTACAACAGTGAGTACATTAACGACGAGGATTTGTCGCAGATGAGCGGTGAGTCCGAGCCCAACCAGATCCATGGGCAGAGTTTCGCCGAGGATAACGATATCAAGGGCGATGTCGAGCTGGTGGAGGCCCACACTCGACCATCGCATCCGGTAGTAGATGAAGAAGAACTTTTGGCTGCACAGGCGGCAGCCGACGAGGCCGTGGCTCAACAAGAGCAGAACGGACAACCAGGAGGAGTTTTTGCCAACGTGGGCCAGGGGCTTGTTGGAAAAAACAGAGACATGATGATGCAGTACTGGCAAGAGACCATCAACTCGATCGAACACGACGACCACGACTTCAAAAACCACCACCTACCTCTTGCGAGAATAAAGAAGGTGATGAAAACCGACGAGGAGGTGCGGATGATTTCTGCTGAAGCGCCCATATTGTTCGCCAAAGGATGCGACGTTTTCATCACCGAATTGACCATGAGGGCTTGGATCCATGCCGAGGAGAACAAGCGCCGCACGCTTCAAAAACTGGACATCGCAGCGGCACTCACCAAATCTGATATGTTTGACTTTCTCATTGATGTGGTGCCTCGTGAAGACGAGAAGCCCAAGAAGGCGTACTCGCCTTCGTCCAGACCAACCAGTTTTGGCTCCACACCAACTTCTCAGCCACTGCTGCTACACCAGAGTGTGCATGGCCCAAATACACGGTTGCCGCCTGGAGCTATACCTGGAAGGGTGCCGACGTTGGGAAGAAATCCAGCTGTAGGACCTGGAGCAGTGAATTCGGCGGACTCGTTAAAAGAGGAATCTTTAGAGGATGTGGCGGTGCTGGCCGAGCAAAAGAACGGCAACTACAATTTCGACACCTACAGCAACTACGAGCTGGGATACTAAGGACGACATGATGCCTGAAACTGTACTATTAACTAGAGACCAAAATTACGGGAGAAAAGAAAAAAAATGAACTTATCAGCAAGACATAACATATCGTGCTTGAAACACAGCGACCCTGTTTCTCTTTCTCTATTCGTAAACCCGAAGAAGTGTTCGATTCTTTGATTAGTCAGATCTCACGATAACGTGCGGCTCGGCAACTGGGTAATCCACAATTCTGTTGTTCCGGGGCGCCGGAAACGCTGAAATCAAAGAACTGCGCGATATCACCACGTAGTCTCGTGATAAATCAACCTCGGAAATTGGACACCGCTTTTTCAGTCTTTCCCGTTGCCCGACCTTCGTTAAGTGTGTAGATGCAGTATGCAGAGACAGCAATCAGAAGGCAGCGGTGGCTCAACGTCAGTATTGCAATTGCGGGGACAAGCGAAAATCCATAAGTCCAAATTGCCCGCCAAACACCGAGCACCACATACTACACGACCCGATCCACCCGAGCCGGATCCGACATTCCCCCATTTCTCATCTACCCCAGTGCGCACTCACACCATTTTGGCGCTCTCCAGGACTCTGAGATTTCTCTCCACACCCCTTTTTGAAGTGGCTATGTTGAGTGTATATACAGCGAGAATTCCCCAAATTTTTGCTCACCATCTCCGCCACACAACTCCTTTGTTCCTCCGCCAGAAAATGCCATTAGTCACCATCTCCCAACTGTTGGACGAAGCCTACACCAAACACAAGATTGTCCCCGATGTCATTGACAAGTTTGCCACCCACGGGTTGTTGACAATTGAGTACTCCAAGGACAATGAAGTCACCCTAGGAAACACCCTCAAGGTCAAGGACACCCAGCACAAGCCCACCATTCAATTGACGTTGAATTCGTCCAATCAAGAAGAGGAAGTGCTGATCAAGCAGGAAGATCGCTTTACCTTGATTCTCACCGATCCAGATGCTCCTTCCAACAAAGACAACAAATGGTCGCAGTATCTTCACTGGATCGTCACCGACTTGCCCTTGAATACCTCGGAGCTGAAAGACTCACTCTCCACGATCATAGACTTCTCCAAGGGCAACGAGATAGTGAGCCATGAAGGCCCGGCGCCTCCGGAATCCACCGGAAAACACAGATATGTGTTTTTGTTGTACAAGCAGGACCCCAAGGCTAACCTCGTAGCACCTCCAGACAGACCTACGTGGGGAACGGGTACGCCGGGGTCGGGAGCACGTGAGTGGATCAAGAAGCATGGAGGGCTGCTGCAATTGTGGGCTGTCAACTTCTTCTACGCCCAGAACGAGGTCCAGGAGAAGGAATAAGACACTCCGTTATCATGAATTTGCTTGAAAGTAGAACGGGTGAGCACGGATTTTGATTCTGTCTCTTCGGTTTTCTCTCCCTTTTTTCGTTTTACCTAGCTCTTGCTGACGAGTAGTCCTTGGGACTCATCACGAGACCCTTGCCCTTCGTGGCGCCACGGTAGATGGTCTCGATGATGTCGATCAACTCCTGTTTGTTATCTATGAGAAAGTTGAGTTTGTTGTTGTCGCCGGTCCCGTAGTCACACATCATATGTTTGTTTCGCCAAAAAAACATGATGGTACACGGATCGTTCAATTCATACATTTCGTTGAAATCGGGCACTTGTTCGATGTCGCATAGGTAGATGGCAGCGAAATTCTTGACCTTCTCTGCCACGCTATAAAGAAGTTCATCCATTATCATACACAGGCGGTTCTGATCCTTGCCGAACCGAATGATAACCAACCGCTCGTCTTCGCTGAGAATGGCCTGGTCAACGTGCCATCCTGTTTTTAGGTGGGGAAGAAAGATGGAGCTCATGGTGCAGGACAAGAAGAGGAGCTGGCCCACGAGAGATAAGAAGACATATCTAAAACTGCCAGGAATATGTAGCAGAGAAATTTGGAAAATAGTGCTGGAAATTTAGAAATGAATTTTCGTCAACCTTTTTCCGGATATAAAAGCGTCGTCACATTCTCCGCTAGTCGCAATTTGCACCCACCATTGTTTCCCCCCAGTCTCCGGGTATCTTCTTCATTTTGCGGTGAAAATAGTCCAATGAATTCGGCGTGGGTTCAATCGAAATCAACATCAAAATTTCGCGTACGTGATCACATCAAGCTGGCGTTCAAGCCAGACAATGTGGCTCCTCTTCGATTTGTGCCTCCCGCTACCCGACTGGCCTGGAAATCTGACGAAGAATGCCTAGCCTACAAATGTCTTTTGTATATGAGAAGACGTGAAAATCCAGATTCTCTTCTCTATTACAAATGGGGCTTGTGGATCCAACATGCCTCTTCGGCGACGTTGGAGGAGGTTCTCGAAACTCGACTTCAGATCAAGGCCGTGTTCAAGGAGCTCAAAAACAAAAGAGGCAACACAGTACTGCACTTGATGCGGCTAGGAATCGAACCTGGATCTTCTCTGGTGCGAGAAAACCAGTCGATCGTCTTTCGAGGTGAACCATTCAACGCGGGTGGGGTGATGTATGAGGTAGCTAGGATTGTTCTGGGCGACCGTCTCTATGTGCCCGGGAAAGTCTGCAGTATGTTAGAAATTTGTCTGGAAGGTTTATTTTGTCTCAGTACCCTAACTTCAGTTCCGGTGATCGGCATCACGCTAGACGGTCTGCCTTCTACGTATTTCACACTCACCTTGTGGCTTGGAGCAGGCGCTGAAATGTGCCCACCCGAGAAAATTTTGAGTCTCATTGAGTGTGTTCATGCCTGCCTTCCCATTGAATATGAAGGCCTTATTGACTCGGCGGTGTTAGTGGACCCAAAGGCTGGAACTACGACAATGTTGTTCGACAGCGAGACGGAACGAGCACCGGAAATAGCATCAGCATAATCATTTTGTTCCTCATACTTGATTCCCGGCCCTCGCTTGGCTACAAATTTTCAGTGCTCATAGGATCTCGCGACCCGGCACTTCTTGACTTTTTCCATGTTCCCATCGCAAAGTTCCCCCCGCATTTTTCACCTCCATGACTGAACTCGACCTCGGCGTCACCGCCGACATGCACATCCACCTCCGCGAGGGCAAGATGATGGACCTCACTGCTCCCACAATCAGACAGGGAGGAGTATCTGTCGTCTACGTCATGCCCAACCTTGTCCCCCCGGTGACCACTTTGGACCGAGTAAAGGAATACAAGAAAAGCATCCAGGCCAATGCGCCCCACACCACGCTCTTGATGAGTTTGTACTTGTGCAAAGACTTGACGCCTGAACTCATTCATGAGGCTGCTAAAGAGAAGGCCATTCACGGAGTCAAATGCTACCCAGCAGGTGTTACTACAAACTCTTCAGCAGGAGTGGATCCTAACGACTTTACGCCGTTCTACCCGATTTTCAAGGCTTTGGAAGAAGAAGATCTTGTGCTCAACTTGCACGGCGAAAAGCCTCCCAAGGAGGGCGAGGACGTCCACGTTCTCAATGCCGAACCGCTTTTTCTTCCCGCCTTGGAGAAGCTCGCTTTGGACTTCCCCAAGTTGAAGATCATCTTGGAGCACTGCACCACGAAAGCCGCCGTGGACACTGTCCGCGGAATCCACAAGAAGAACCCCAACGCACGTGTTGCGGCCACCATCACCGCCCACCATTTGTCGTTGACCATTGACTCGTGGGCGGGTAACCCAGTGAACTTCTGCAAGCCGGTAGCCAAGTTGCCTCTCGACATGCGGGCATTGGTGGAGGCGGCCACGAGCGGCGAGCCTTACTTCTTCTTTGGCTCTGACTCCGCGCCGCATCCCATCGAGGCCAAGGCGAGGCACGTTGGCGTATGTGCTGGAGTCTATACGCAGTCGCATGCCATAGCATACGTAGCCGAGGTTTTCGCTGCAGCCGGCAAGTTGACTAAATTGGCTAACTTTGTGTCAAAGCACGGGTTGGAATTTTACGGGATCAAGGAGCTGGACTTGGTGAGCAAGGACCACGCTGTGCTTGTGGAGAGAGAGAACGTGGTGCCTGAGATTGTCGGCAACGACTCAGTCAAGGTTGTGCCGTTCAAGGCCGGAGAGAAGTTGAGCTACGCCGTTGAATGGAAGACCGTGTAAGCAAATAGAAGAAATGAGAAGGAGTAACGGAATCAGCATCGTAGAAGCGACTACGCACGGGGGTTGGCGCTTACATTCCAACCGACAAGTGCCACATGTCGTCGTAAACGGCGAACCGATGAGCCGCGCCAATCGCTAAATTTTGAGGATCTATGAACTGCAGCACGTTGGGAGACCAGCATTAAGTTAGCGAGGGTTGGAGGTGTAGGAGCGAGAATTCCTGCTACCTACGGCCGTGGGTATTGAAATCCTCGAGACATTCGTTTCATAAAGAGCAGCTTGTGCTATTTTGTGGAGCTCATCGGGGGGTTTCGCCTATCCATTTTTCACTCTTGAAGTATTAGCACGTGGGTATCAAAAGTCGATTTCGCGGTGTCGTATGCAGCTCGCCCTTTCATCGCCCTTGCAGGCGATGTCACCCACGTTGTGAGTCGTGTGCAGGTTCTACTTCACTTGGCTATGGGGAGGAGGGATGTGAAACTCTAAATACAAGCAGGTAATAATTTCAGAGAATACCATCTGCTGGAATTACGAAAACTCGACGGATGCTCGCGGGGTGGTTCAACGCATTCGGTGCGCTTATCTCGACATTTTTTCCCAATCCGGAATAGATAGCCCCTCCATGCATCAATGTGCCAGAAGTGCACATGGCGAACTTTTGCATGGTGCGGCCTCGTTGCTGGATTTCCAGAATAATAAGAGCCCGCGTACTGCGACAGCGTTGCATGCTAGGAGCCAAAAAAATTTCGCGGATATAAAAACGGCGCCCAATCCCCACACAGTTTGAAATTACCAAACAAGATCTCACAACACAATGGCTTCCAGAGATTTGCCCCACTCATTCTCGGAATTATCTTGCGGGTGGTACACCCGTATGAGGGACGAATTTACCTTGAAGATATTCCGCTCCGATAAAGCTGCCGAGACCGAAGAAGAGGCGGTGGCCAGAAAGGTGCAGATGAAGAATTTGTGGCCCGCCTTCATTTCGGGTGCGGGATTATTTTCGGATGGTTACGTCAACAACTCCATCTCGACTGTCACCACTTGTTTGTCGAAGATCTACGGCGACAAATACACCGAGTCCAATGCCATTTCTAACATCTCGGCCATTGCGTTTGCCGGAACTGTTTTTGGCCAATTGTCGTTCGGTTACATTTCGGACCATTTTGAGAGAAAGAACGCCATGTTGGCTGCCAACATTATGCTTATCTTTTTCACCATCTTGTGTGCATGCGCTACATGGAGTAGGACCCCCGAGGGCTTGTTTGCTGCTGTGACTGCCGTGAGATTCTTCCTTGGAATTGCCATTGGTGCCGAGTACCCAACATCCTCGGTTATTGCCTCGGAATTCGCCAACCAGTTGCCAGTGGGCCATAGGAACAGATACTTTGCGTGGTTTACCAACTCGTGCATTGACTTTGGTTTCGTGGTTTCTGCTTTTGTTCCGCTCGTGTTGTTGTGGATCTTCAGCTACCGTCACTTGACGGTTATCTGGCGTCTCACCATGGCTCTCGGTGTGTTCCCTCCGCTTGCCTTGTTTTTCATGAGACGTAAGATGGACAGCTCTGAGTCGTACAAGAAGCTCAACATGAAGACCGTGACCAAATTCCCACTTTGGACTGTGATCAAGTTCTACTGGTTCAGATTGACCATTGTGTCCATTGTTTGGTTCATCTACGACTTCTCGGCCTACTCCTTTGGACTCTACTCCTCGTTCATCATCAGTGAGATCTTGCCAGGTGGAGATATCTACAAGAGTTGGGGCTGGAACGTGGTTTTCAACCTTTTCTACATGCCAGGTACGTTGATCGGTGGATATTTCGTGGACTGGTTTGGTCCCCGTTTCACGCTTGTGTTCGGTCTTTTCTCCCAGGCTATCATCGGCTTCGGAATGACTGCGGGCTACCCTCAGTTGAAAAAACACATTGCTGGCTTTACTGTGGTATATGGTATCTTCACTGCTTTTGGTGAGTTGGGCCCAGGTAACACCGTCGGTTTGTTGGCTTCCAAGACTTCTGCTACACCCATTAGAGGTCAGTATTACGGAATTGCCGCTGCCATTGGTAAGGTTGGTGCCTTCGTCGGCACATATGTGTTCCCCGTGATCATCAAGAACAACGGTGGCTACAAAAAGGATTCTGGAATTCAGGCTGCGTTCTACGTGTCGTCGGCGTTGTGTCTCTTCTCTGCGATTTTGTCGCTTTTCTTCTTGCCTGCGTTGGGCCAGGATGCCATCAACGAGGAGGACCGTGCGTTTGTCCATTACTTGAAGTCCCAGGGTTACGATATTTCGCAGATTGGCGATGGCTCTGTCGTCCACGACTTGGCTGAGGAATCGTCCTTGGAATCTACCCAGAAGAATGACCCACAGGTCATTTCTCATGACGTTGCAAGCGACAAGTATTAATACTAGTAAGGAATAGCCAGTATTGGCTCTAATAGGATGCGAAATCTGAGTGATGAGAGCCGTAGGTCTCTGTAGTATGGACTCGGCAATGGTATTGGAAAGGCCGCGAGCAGAATCGTTTTCATCGAGGGCCTGGTTTGAAAGTGACAGGGATTGTACTTGGTGCATGCCCCTTTGCCTCGACAGTATGAATCTCAAGTAGGTTGTTACCTTGACCGTGGTTGTCGTTATTTCTCGTCAAAACACGAACAAGCCGTTAGTGTAATTGTTGGAATAGTTTCTACTCGTTTTCAAATTTGTACCTTCGAAACTGTATTCGTCTAATCTGGCTACCCCCATTTACCTCATACTAAAAGAGCTTGGGTGCAACGACTACCGCATATTCGTCTAATCCTTTCTTCTCGTAGCTTTTACCACAATAAGCACCATCCCTCCTGTGCTAATAGTAAATTTACGATGTTTAAACACCGTGATGAACGAGCGAATGGTGCCAGCGTGAGTAGTGGTGGAGACGAATGTGTTATTGACCGCATTGTCCTTATTCACGGCTCTTTTTTGCTCATCCCACTCTTGCTCAAAAAGCTCCTGACAGAATCGATTCACCCTCATGGTCTGCTCGAGTCCTGTCTCTCTCTTTGGTGTGAACAATTCGTCTTCTTCCGGAAATCCTTCCTCCACCTCGAAGTTGTGGCTGGAGAATCGTTCCTCAATCACCAGTTTGGTCAGCCTCTTGTCGCACAAGTTCTGACCAATGGTCTCACGCAAAATTTCCCGAATCATAACCTTTTGGTTGGCAGGACGGAGGCCCTCCCAGGTCCGAAGACAAGTCCACAGTGAGCGCTGCAATGGAGATACATAGAATTGCGAGGGAATAGGTGCACCTTGTGATTTGATTTCTTCTTTCCATACGCCATTGTTTTCCTTGGCTTGGTTGATTCCCAACTCGGTGAGCATTGCATCGGGGCCGTAGGTGACTTCTCCATCAGAACCTAGGACATTCCATTTCTCATTCCACTCCGCTATTCCATACTTCTCAACAATAAGATTGTGGAAGCCCTGGCCATGTCTAGCGCAGTGAACGAGTTTGTAGGACACGTTTTCATCCGCTTCACGGTTCAATTTCTCTAATTCGGCCATGATAGAACCCCACGATTTAGTCCTCCCGAGACTGGACTCCGTGTAACGAAAGGCAAGGTCGTCAGTGGAATCATCGGCCTGGACGAAAAACCCAGGCACTGTCTCGAACTGCCACTTGTAAACGTGGGGGTTGGTTTTGGTTTGTTCGTCGAGCTCGCTTAGGTAAAGCGGATCGAGGCTGGAGTCTCCGTGTGCATCTATGTAATCTATTTCAGTGGGAACAAGAAGCGACATATTCAATTGGTGATTACTTTAATGGAATTTTCAGGGTCTTGGCGAGAAAAAACAAAGGTCGAATTCTAGGTGGGGCAGCCCCACGCGGAGAATATGCAGGCAAGCGAGCCGATATTTACGCCGACAGCCGCCAATTTCAATTCGAATTTTATTCTTCTAAAATACACACAGCCGAAGCTGTAGAACCCGCCCATTTCACTAGGTCTTCCGCGAGGAGCCAGATTTGAAGTCAGGCTTGAAGTCCGCCTTCTTGCTTCCTCTAAGCGCACCTTTCTTCTTGATCTGGAATTTCGACAATAAGGGAATGTGATCGGACGGGAAATGGATGTTGGGAATTCCCACATGATGCGAGAAGTATTCTTCGTCAGCCTTACCGAGCAACCCACGCACCTGCAAGTTGTTGCTGGAGTACCACACGTAATCGATGGCATCGGTGAATGTTGGAGTAAAGTTAGAGAAGGGAAAGTCGTCCGCGATATTGTCGTAGGCAGACCTCAACTTGAACGAGTGACTGAAGCCCTCGTCAGTGAAGCGCCCGTAATCCATACCGTCCATGTCCAGATGCTTGGAAACTGAACCGGTGCTGAACAACTGGTAAACTGCACTGTTTTTTGTCGAGTTGAAATCTCCGCAAATGATGAGATGCGCATTTTTGACATCGTCCATGCTGTTCAGATGCTGGAACTTCTTGATGACGTTCTGCAACTCGTCCAACAAAATGCCCACCTGCAAAGCCTTGACATCATTGAATGCGGGATCCCAGTGCAAATGCGTGTTCACTAAAACGATCTTCTCCCCCGACTGTATGTGCTGTAGGTAGGTGATGACAGCGATATGATCCTTGTTCATGAAACGATTGAACAAGTCCTTTGTCTTCTTGTATCGGTCGGAACCCATGCACACGGTGTTGTACTCCATGTTATGCTTCTGAATCAAGTTGAACTTGGACGTGCGGTAAAACGTTGCACATCCGTCAACTTTCTTGGACTCCATCTCACTCATTGTCTTGGACCGGGTCTTACTATAGAAGCAGCCCTTGTATCCAAGCTCCTGCATGAGTGGCGTCCAGTATTCATAGAAAGTTCTAGTCTCCACCTCTTGCAAACAGACGATATCTCCGTCGTATTTGATGACCTCATCACGGATGGCGTCACGTCTGTAAGGCCACTCGAGGGCCCAAGATGGCGTATACTTGTACAAGTTTGGCGTCGCGTAATGCTGACACAATGTGTTGTAGGTCATAATCGTAAACGAGTCGTTGCTAGAATCCTTTTCAGGACCATTGGAAGACTCCACAAGCTCACCGTCTTCTTCGAAAGTGAGCCATGGTCTAGGGAATGGCTCAGGGTAAGTGGAGTGGTCTCTAAGAGAGCGGATCAACTCCTTGGTGCCCTTGTTTGCAATCAAGTTAGCAATGCCTAGATCGATAGGATTGCCTTCGATTCCCAAAAAGAGTAGTTCAATCAAGTTACGAAACTCGTTGGGCAACACCGAGATGTTGTTGTCAAATAGGTAGAGATAACGCAAATTATAGCACAAGCCCAAACTGGAGGGCAATTCGGAGATTTTGTTCTGCGACAAGTCAAGCACTCTCAACCCAGTCAACTTGGAGATTACTGAGGGAACAGCAAGAAGGTTGTTGTTGTTCAAGTATAATGACTCCAAGAAATCGTACTGGAATAGTTTGGGCGAGATATTGAGGAGCCCCTGGCCGGAGAGGTCCAAGTGACACCACAACTGCTTGCCCTGAGTTCTGTCGATCATTCTCTGCTCTTCGTCATTTTCTTGTTCACCAACCTTCTTGTTTCTCATCAATGCTGCCGCTGAGTTTGACGACGCTTGCGCCGCCTGTTGCTTCTCCTGTTCGTCAAGAGCTGCCACAAGATTTTTGGTAGCATCGACAAGTGTCACAGATTTCATGTCGGAGTATGGATTCTTGCTCTTACGCAGATTCTGCGCATACTGCCGGGCATAGAAATGGGGAATATCTTCCCCACGTGACATCTGGCACAACAGAACCTGATGTTGCCAGTAGACGCTGTTTGGATCGTCCACAGCCACTTGCGTCACTTTCCCATGTTGGTAGTACGACAAGTTTGGAAGCTGATGCTGCTGCTGCTGTTGAGATTGCTGTCGTTGTTGCTGTTGCTGTTGCTGTTGTTGTTGCTGCTGCTGCTGCAAAATTGCCTGGTTGGAATACTTGGGCTGTTGCTGAGTCAAGTGTGGAGGCTGCTGGAGAAACTGAGGCTGTTGCTGGACGTGCTGACGTTGTTGTTGCTGCAGCTGCAGTTGCTGGTCCTGGCTTGAAAATTGCTGCTGTGCCTGAAAGAATGCTGGGTTGGGTCCCAAGTTTCCTCTCTGGTAGGAATCAACATGAAGCCCATCATACTGGCCGGGACCCACCATTGCCTGTGATTGGCCTCCCTGCTGCGATTGCTGAAGCAAAATCTGCTGAGCAGGGATGCCTGGCTGGTTGGGCTGGTATTTATGGTTGATGTTCATACGACACGCCCTTTACTTAGTGTCCTTGCGAAAGTTGTGGTAGTGGAAGGAGAATTCACGGCCGGGGGACGGCATGTACGGATAAGGAAGTGGCAAGATTTGAGCTCTCCGAATCGGATTAGGAAGTTCCAGCGCTGTATTGTCTCGTGTGGCGGGGGTGTGCGAATTCCTGATGGAAGTGGCTCTTGGTGGTGAAGGTGTTTTTCTGACCGGAGTGTTGAGTGCGCGCACGACCAACGAAGATTAGAGAATGGTTTGGGGCCAGGTGGTTGGGGATGGAGATGAAAGCAGTAAATTACAATCACGACACTTTTTAGAGAGACAAAAATGCTTATATGTGTATTGCCCCGAAGGATCCACTTCAGACACGGTTTGTTGGCAGTCTCCATCTCAGGAGCAAGCAAAATGTAGAACTTTAAAATCCAGGGCAAGAGCACCCTGGACGAGTAATAGAGCATTTTCTCGCCAGATTAGCCTTATTCGTGGCGACTGATGCCTGGCAAGAGAATGCTTTGTCTCGTTTGCGAAGTGCTTCGATCTTTCGAGTGAGGCGAATGGGGTGCTCATTCACGTAACAGCGTTTTCTCCAATCTGCAGAATTCCAGATTCCATATCAAGTTACTGCCTGGCATCGACCCCAACCTCGATTTTGGGCCCCAACAGTGCAAGTCTGTGGTTGATAAGGCCGCCGAGATCACCTCTCGACCTTCCCAACTTCTCAATGCGCTTCTCTGACAACTCTGCCCTCGCCAATTTTCTATTGGCACCTTTGCAGAGCCCCAAACCAGGCAAAGTACAGATATCACAATTGTTGGCTTTCGGGGCGCATACCGTCTGTCCAAATCCGACCAACAACGGGTTAATGTCGGCCCAGTATTTCTTGGGAAGCCAATCCTGGAGGGCATTGCGTGTGACTTCCGGCTTGTCAGTTTTGGGGACCCAGCCCCACATCACCGCCAAACGATGGAGGTGAACATCTACCCCGATTCCAGAGTTGACACCCCATCCATTCTGTAGAACTAAGTGGCCCATTTTGGGACCCACACCGGGTAAGCTAACAATCTCCTCAATGGTTTTTGGCACGTCTCCCTGGAAGTTGTCTCGAAGCATCTCGCATGACTTTTTGATGTAGACTGCTTTGCGTCGATGGAACCCGACTTTCTTGATGCACTCGTCAATTTCTGCTTCACTGGAGTCTAGGATAGCCTCAAGACATAGCCCACCGTAGCCTTTCTTCAAGAAATGTCCTTGGAGCGTAGTCATGGCCTGGAAGTTGGTTTCGTCCTTTGTCTGCGAAGAAAGCATGAGCGAAATAAGAAGCTGAAAACGGTACAATTTCGGGTTCTTGCGCAGCATTTCAGGCGTTATGGAGTCAGGCATTCGCTCGCAGCCCATGCTGTCGACCGGAGTCACGATGAGGCCCCGCATAAACACCACAGCATTGTAAATTTTATCCCAGTTTTTGGGCTGTGAACTCTCCACGGCATCTGGAGTTACTTTGGGGAAATAATTAGGGGCAACCTCGACTTTGAGCTCGCCACCAGTCAACTTCGAAGGTGAGATGGGTAGGTTGGGGAGATCTGGTTCTGACTTGATGGCGGCTTCTGCACCATCTTGCTCTTTCTTTACCTCGACCTCTGTGGCCAGAAGGTTCACAATCACGCCAGACACGGCATTTTCGGTCGAAGTTTCCGTCTCCAGCTTGATCCCTCGGGCAGAAGTGATCTCTGTCTTGAGAGGGTCAATTGTGTGATCTGCCAAGCTAGTAACAGGCTTATGATCTCCTGTTTCATCATGAACAAACTTTTTTAACTGCTCGAACTTATTCAATTCTGGATTCTGCGAACCAAGACGCGGACTTCTCCGTGGACGTTTTGCCCCAGCCGCTGCCGTCTCTGATATTCGCCTAGATGGCATTTTAGTTCGGAATGAAAATCTGAGGGCAAGAATATTATGCTCGTTTAGAACTCGGTTTGTGCGGCAGGGATGGCGGAGTTCCGACTAGAACTCTTAGATGAGATTGATACGCGCCTGGCCAATTACCGCACCCGAATAGGTAAACCCCCAGAACACCTAAATGGCACGCGAATGATCGGAAATTTCTCGAGACAGCCTTTGAAAAGTTGAAAATCATGACCATCAGCTGCAAGGTTTTGTGGCTTTCCTGGTCTCGTGGCTGTTCGCTCTTGCGTACCCACAGAAGCCGATTCCGCTGATTTCAATTACAAGAAAAATTTCTCACCAGTGTTGAAGATCAGCAGTGTTTACTGAGGTTATGCAATGGACCGATCCACAGGATCATGTACGGCTATTGAGCTTCCCGAAACTGACCATCGAAATTCCACGAAACGTGCTATTGCACGCCATTGCACTACACGAGCATAAGCGAAAAACCGGCGAATGAATGTGCTATTATCGCTAATTCTTTTTCACTTGTGTGCCGGCTCGAATTTCATACGATCTTTCGGTGATTACCCCAGATTCGTGAGTCACTGCGACTCACTCACGTGCACGCTACCGCATAAGACTGCAACAACCAACCCCAGCACACGAGTTACTCAACGCAGCTATGAGTATGGCAGAAACTCCAATAAAGCTAGAGCCCGGATCAGATTCGACTTATGCTATTCCGCCAGACAAAACCCGCAAACCACGGGTCAAAACCAACGCCAACACCACTAAAACCATCCGAGCACCTGGCATGAGCACGGCGCGTGTAGCGCAGGCGTGCGACCGGTGCCGAGCGAAGAAATCTCGCTGTGACGGAAAACTCCCGGCGTGTTCATCGTGCGCAGCAATCGGGATCAAGTGCATTGTTTCTGACAAGCTCTCACGAAGAGCGTATCCCAAGGGCTACACTGAAACGCTAGAGGAGCGAGTGCGACAGTTAGAGAACGAAATCAGAAAACTCCAAGGTTTGGTGGATCTTCGAGATGAGCAGATTGCACTCAGCACTGCCAGCGGTTTCACAGCCTCAGAGCCGTCGAGGACAGATTCGGCTCTGCAGCCTCAGAATCCTCCTGTTCATACCCACGAACTTGGATGCGTCTGCTGCGATGGACCTCACTCTGTTCACGACAGGCCCGTTTCGATTGCAGGGTCTCTATATGAATCAGAATCTATTTCCGTTCCTGCGTCGGTGGTGGGAGATTTGGACGATGAGCAGTCGCTTTTGAGCTTGGACAGCGATCTAGAGAGCAACTTGGACGATTCGGATCTTACAAGTTTTGCTGAGAAACTGTTCTTCGTTTCCTCCGATGACCAGCCGGCGCCAGGAGCATTTGCTGCTGCCACAGCGTTTGAGCGTATGAATAAAAACCACGATGCTGATGACGAAGACAAGAAACATGTGTTGACATCATTGGTTGCTACTGCTATTCCGAGAAGCACAGAGGAGTCGCTCTTCGTGCCTACGTTGCTTGCACGGATCTGCCAGGTACATGGTTACCGATCCAGACCGGCTATCATCACTGCGAACGCCATAGCATCATTAAAGGATGTTTCACGGCCCAGTCTTGACGATAACTCGCCAATTCTCGGTTTGGTAATGGACAGAAATGTGGTCCTGCTCCATCCTGCTGAGGCTCAGCAATTTGTCAACCTCTTGGGCCTTCCCCTGCGTGTGGAGCTTGATCAATTGATCACGCTCTACTTCCAGAACTGGGGAAGCAGCTGTCCGATTTTGACAAAGGCGGCTTTTCTTAGGAATTACATTGCATTTATGAACCTGCTCGAGAATTCATCAGAGGGTGCCGTGGGAACGACGGGTGACTCTTTTGAAAAGTTTGGCGCCAATCTAGTGATTGTATGTGCTTTGGCACTTCTTACTGGCAAAACTTATTCCGATGGACCCAGAAGCCTTGATCTCCTCCTACGCTACAAGTCGCTTATCACTGAGTTTGTGCGGGCCAATTGTATTCTCACCAAGCACTGCTCTGTGCAATCGCTTCAAATTCTCGCAATGGCTTTACAGTTCTGTCTTGCTGTTGGTGACGTGGCTACCTGCTACGAACTTCGTGGCAGGGTAATCACCATGGCTCAACAACTCCGACTCCACCGATGCCCCGCGGCCGTTTTGGGCATAAGTAAAGACTCCAACAACTTGAATCTCCAGAATTTTATGCAAGGTGAGCGCAGAATTCTCTTTTGGTGCGTCTACTCTCTAGATGTGTACCTGTCGCTCAACCTCGGAATACCTCGTCTTCTCAAAGACAACGAGATAGAGTGTGCCATGCCGTTCTGCGGGAAAACCGACGACGATGACCTGGAGAACGAGAATGTACTCATTGTTAACAACACCAAGCTCACAATTTTCGGAAAAGTCGGCAAAATGGCATTGGCGGTGATGCAGTACTCCAAAGTGTTGGGCAACATCGTGGATCTGGTGTTCACTCGGTCGGAGAACGTGGATATCCAGCAGTTGGCCCTTGAGAAAGATCGACTCTTGGACTGCTGGAGGCGAGATCTCCCTGCCGACCTTCGCTTCAGTGTTGATGTTCACAGTTTCCCCCTCAATGAGGCCTCGCATAACCCCAACCAGGGATCTGGCAGCTGGAGTGCTTACTCCAAGCAGCAGCTCACGTTGATATTTCTCTACCACCATGCTAGGATTATTACCTACTTGCCCATAATTTCAAAGTATGGTCACCACCACAATGTGGGCTTGTCGATGAAGGAACAGGTGTCGCTGAAACTGGGAGAGGTTTCTGCCGTGATGTCCAGTCTGAGCATAGTGCAGCAAGCATCGATTCAGATTCTCGAAATTCTCAAAGCCATGGCTGGACCTCAGCCTTTTTTGCTTCCAATTGCTATCAATATTCCTCGTGAGCAAGCCCGCATTGCATTGCTCGTGGCTAAGGGCTCGTTGGAGTACATCAAAGGAGGGCCACTATTTCAGAACCTGAGACAGCTACTTCTCGATACCATCTCCATTTTGCAGCGGACCACTGAGGCAAACGTGCCAGGATGCTTAACACGCAATTCGCTCAAAATGGTGGAGATGGCGGTCATCACCATTTTGGGCATGGCGCCTCCAAGAAACCCAGTGCTAAACTTGAGAAAACGTGCTGTTGCCAACCAAGCAGCGCGGATACCTTCAGTATTGCAGCTGAGTCAAGTACCAGATCAGAATTCGTCGATGCTGAAAGCAGACCAGTTTGTCATGGCTGAGAAACCGAACAATCTTGACTACGATGCGATATTCTCGGCAGCACCCACAGAGGCTTCAAACTCACTTGACGAAAGCCTTCGCGATCTTTTTCATTTTAGTCCGACCGGGGCTGATATGACAGACTTTGTTGCAGACGGCTCCCTTGGCCTTGCTCCTATTTTGAACGAAGTGGCAGACGATTCGGGTGATATTAGCGACCCAGAGAGTAGCGATGCATTCCAGTTCGGATGGTGACGTGGATAACGTCATTTTTCCATATTTGCATTTGCAGACCTCGGTCATTCTCCGAACGTCGGCCCCGTGTCCGAGGATTATCTCCGAGCCGAGCTCCACTATATATACAGGAGTTCCCCAGACAATTCTCCTGTCAGCCTTGTCAACGATCTCAATCCGGCACAAAGCATTGATATATTAAAATCACCATGTCTACATTTGCAAAAGCTGGATTCAAAAGTTCCAATTACAACTCTTTCCGCCCCAAGTACCCGGCTTCTTTTTACAAGACGCTCATGGAGTACGTTGGCAAGCCGAAGGTGAACAATACCATTGATCTTGGATGCGGCACGGGCCAGGCAACGTTCGAGCTACTCAAGTTTTCGAAAAATGTTGTCGGATTGGATCTTTCGCCTTCTATGATCAAGACCGCTAACAGTCTCGTTGGGAAGAAGTTGGAAGATTTGGGTATAGATGACGCCTCGCGCA
This sequence comes from Hermanozyma aechmeae, assembly GCA_030583085.1. Taxonomy (NCBI): domain Eukaryota; kingdom Fungi; phylum Ascomycota; class Pichiomycetes; order Serinales; family Metschnikowiaceae; genus Hermanozyma; species Hermanozyma aechmeae. The sequence goes on along the minus strand of JAJMHA010000006.1, from coordinate 241,920 downwards.
TCTCTTTCCAGGTGAGTGCCGTTGAAGACTTCGAGGCACCCCCAGAATCCTTTGATTTGATCACCTGCGCAGAATGCATTCATTGGTTCAAAGACTATGACACGTTTTTCCGCTCGGCGGCCTCCCAGCTCACTCCTGGAGGCGTTTTGGCCTACTGGTATTACGTGGATCCGGTAATTGTGTCATTCAGTGGCTCAAGCACTTCCGCGTTATCTGATGTGGCCATCAAAGATAAAGCTATGGAAATCTACCGCAAGTATGTGTATGCCGACCCTGCGTACTTGGGACCTCATTGGGAGCAACCTGGACGATTCAAGTTGCAAAACTTCTTAGTGGAGACTGACAAACACATTCCCAATAGTTTATTTAAGGATGTCAAGACGAAGAAGTATGTACCTAGAACCCTGGGCGATGTCACGTTTGCTGACGATGACTTGCAGTTGTTCCGCAAGGAAATCAAGTTGCAAGATTTCAGCAACTACCTCTCCACTTACAGCTCCTATCATGCTTACAGCGAAAACAACAATGGTCCCGAGCTTCTTGAAAAGATTGTGTCTGAAATGGAATCACAACTTGGCTGGAACAGAGATACCACACTTCTCGACATTGAGTGGTACGCTGGGTACACCTTCATGACCAAAAGATAGTCTATACATTCATCAGAACATAAACAGTCAATCAATCATTCAATCGATTCATTCTTTCCAATCTTCGTTTTATAAATTTGATTTTTTTTTTTTGGCATGCACCGCTGCGCCGTTGGGCCAACCTGCACGCAGCATGCCAACATGATCAACGTGGGGCTCACTTCTCAAACTCGACTTGTGACATCCCCGCCTTTTGCTACATAGAATCCCAGGGACAATGTTGCTCCAAATTCCAAGGCTCATAATAAAAGTCCTTCTAGGGTCATTCACGCTCTGGATCCTTCTTTCCACGGCAATTCCTCAAGTGACTATGAAATTCACGGAACCACAGATCCAGACCAACAAATTCAGAAACTCGATGTATCCATACAACTCACTCATATCGCCGACGCCTCTTCCAATCAGGGATAGCACGGTATACTTTGTAATTGGACACCCCGACGACGAGGTAATGTTCTTTTCGCCAGCGTTGGTGGAGATTCTGAAAGCCAAACACCACAATCGGGTTAAAATCGTGTGTTTCTCCAAAGGTGATGCCATTGACACATCGATAGGCGAGATCAGAGCAACTGAACTCCGCAATTCAGCGCGTATTGTCGGCGTTCAGGATCTGGATGTCATCGTTCTTGACAATTACAAGGACGGCTCAGAATGGAGCACGCAGGGCATTGCAGCTAGTCTCGGCAAGATAGTGAAAAAGGAGAGCAACGCTGTTCTTGTTACTTTCGACGACAAAGGTGTACTGGGACATCTAAATCATGTCGCGTTGTATCATGGAACCAAAAAGTTCTATGACGACAATTTGCGCGACACCGGTCGCGGTCGGATGTATGTGCTCAAGTCGCTCAATTTCTGGGAGAAGTATTCCTTCACTCTCCTTACCAATATCGAACTTTTTGTGGATGTGTTGTCCCGTCTAGTGTTCAACGTTTTGCACGTGAACGTCAATGTGTCGTTCTTTAATTCACCAAGCGACCTCAGATCGTCTATTCGTGTGTATTCTGACCTCAATATGTTGAGTGTGTCATATGCTGCGATGGCGTATGGTCACTTCTCCCAAATGGTGTGGTTCCGTTACGGCTGGCTCACTCTTAGTCGGTACCTCAACTTCAATCATTTAATACAGATTTAAGAGGCGCTGCACCTGGAAGGCAAGCAAAGCGCTCAGGTTTTTCGACAACATTTTAGAAGTTGCGGAAGCCAAACTGTTTCTGGCACCAGTTGGTACCATGTTCAAAGTAGTCCTGTTTAGAGATTACGACCTCAGAGAATATCTCATTCTCGCTGAAGGCCTTCCCGCCATGCCAGGCCACGTCCACTAAGTTGTGTACTTGTTGCTTGGCGCCAACTTTCCAGTTCACGGGAAGTTCCTTGCGCAATTCAGCCAAGAGACGGGCCTCGAAATTCGGAAGTTGTGCCGTTCCACCCACTACGCTGATATTGGCAGAAAGCATAGGTCTTATAACCTCGGGGCAGGCCATAATGGAGTCTACCACCAGGTCGGTCAAGTTCTTGAAGTTGGCGTTTTGGATAACGGCGTTGTTGCTGAGCGCGTTATGATCAAATGCTATTTCAGGATGAAAAATCAGCTCAGGCACCACGAATCGTTCATCATACAAGGCTATAGTCTGAGCATCTTCAGCAACTGCAGTGCTTGCAGTTTTCACGTAGCCGGTGAAAGTGCTCTTGAAATCGGGAAGCACAAATTCACAGCCCTTCAGCGATTTCTTTTTTAGCTCCTCCTCGAAATCCATGGCAATGTACATGGTTTTCTCCTTGATGGTGTTGATGAGGATGGGCTCGTCAGATATGTCGTAGTGGCGAAACGAAATGAGCTCTCGTAGAAGCGAATTGAGGTGGCGGCCACCAAGAGGCAATTTCTTTACTCCTCTCCAATAGGGCCGTTGGTACAAAACAGGAGTCACATGAGTAGCATTGAAACCACAGTCCACCACCAAACTAAAATCGGCCGGGTCGCCTCCGGGCACCGCCCACGGGACAAGCAGCAGCAGCAAGCATCTATAATACTCGAAGAATCCGTACTCTTCAAACACTATTAAGTCCGTATTCATCGATAGTTGTGGAAGTTGGAACGGAGACTCCGTTAGTAGAAGACAAGTTTCGCTTGGTTCGATTTCCAGATCGGGCAGCAACTTATCTAGAGTGTAATCCCATAGCGGTTTCTGAGTTTCCCACGACGTGAGATGGCCTTGTTCATGTGGTCGTTTGAAGTTGATGCCCAGGTAGAGATTGGGGTGGCTGATGTAGTCGTTTCCCGGGTATATGGCGCCGTCACGTGCCTTGGCCAATGCATTGTGGATAGAGAGTGGATTTTCAGCTGTAGATAGACCAGCCTTGATGTTGTACGACCCGTTGTCGAGAACTAGCACCTGAGAAGACATGGTGCAGGTGGAAGTGAGAGTGCGGGAAGACGAGAGAAATGGAGGGGGTGAAAATGAAGCACTGGAAGTGGCGTTGCGAGCTTTACACTCTACAAGAAAATCGTCAATTTCACTAATTTCTGGACCATGATGGTGGTCGCCTTTAGGTTTAATTACGTCGCATTTGAGATGTTCTGTAAATGCGCTTCGTGTTCCACCTGGAGCATCGTGAATGCGACATTGTCCCAAAAAACCGAAATTAAAGACGAGAATGAAACGTCAAAAATAAGAAGCTCGCACAGAATAAACAACCATGAATGAAGTAGAGCAAATAAACGGGATTTTTCTCGCACCGCCACCTCTGCTACCTCCAGACAACTCAAGTGAGATATTTCACACCGTACACCACGCCAACTTCCGAATCGCCGTAGTATGGAGTGTAGAAAATACCGAAATGCCACAAAACATGAAAACTGCGTCAGACATCGAGTTCTACCTTTTTTGCGGCTCGTTGAATTTCTTTGCTTCTCCGGCGTCCCGGTCTCTTCGGCAGCCCGTCCCCTCAGCGCGAAAACAGCCCCAGCTGGAGTCTAAATAGCCGCACCCAACTACTTTACTCGCGGATAGCATTTGCAAAATTCAGCCATCCAGCTTTCAAATTCACCCCATTTGAAATTCAATAAGCCAGTCTTCGCATTGCACAACACAAATTGTGTCTCAATTTCCCCTCATTTGTCACCAAAACCCCATTGTAGAACGCGATGTCGTTTCTTCTGAGGGTACTTCACCAGGAAAAACCACCAAGGCTGCGTTCGCTGTCCTCCAGCAACGTGTCAAGAAGTCCGCGTTTTACGCTCAACATCGCGCTCGAGTCGCCACCCGTCGTGCTTTATGGCCTTCCGCATGAATCTACAGGTTCCATCATTTCTGGGGTTCTTTCAGTGGAGGTTGGACGAGCCAAATCTCCACAACCAGACATTAGAGCGTCGTTGGAGGCATCACTAACGCCAACATCATCAAACAGATCGTACGGACCGCACGGATCGCCCGCTCCACCCGTTTCTATAGATCTAGATCTGGTGGTTCTTCGCCTTGTACAGACGGTTCACTACACCAAGCCATTCATGCTCCCGCAAGTGCTGACATGCAAGGACTGTGCCACACGCCGTACTGAATTGGCACGTTGGGATGTGTTGCTGGCCACGGCGCTGTTTCCTATGGGCTCCCACGCATATCCATTTTCGTACTTGCTTCCGGGCCTGGTGCTGGCCACGACTAAACTCGGGAGTTCTGCGTCTCAGACGTACGTGAAATACGAATTAATTGCAGAGGCAAAAAAAGGCGAAAGCTCCACACGGCTAGTGCTCCCCATTCAGGTGTTGCGGTCGGTGTTGCGGGGCCCAGACCGCAATTCGCTTCGAGTGTTTCCGCCCACGGATGTGACGGCCAGCGCAGTACTTCCCAACGTGATTTATCCGAAATCCACATTTCCAATCGAGTTGCGTTTAGAAAATGTCGTCAATTCGAAACAAGATCGCCGTTGGCGCATGCGCAAGCTAACATGGAAGATCGAAGAACACACCCAGGCGCGGGTTTCGACCTGCGAAGCACACGCTTCCAAGTTGACTGCCGCGGAGGAATCGCAACGTAAAACAAAACTATACAAAAGTTTGAAGCAGGGCGGCGAGCAAGGGCCCAGTAAGACTCTGGGTCTCCACCATCTGACGGTGCAAACGTCGCTCGTTTTGAGTGCGCCGCCTACGCTGAGAAGCGGACTTGTTCCTGTGAATAGCACGGAAGAACCCGGGTCGAGTCTCAACAGGGACGTGGTGCCCGAGCCGGAGCCCGAGGTGACGAACCGCCCCGACGAAGAGGCCGTTAACTTTGACCACGACTTTGGCCATCAGCTTGGCGCGACCGGCGTGCCGGCTGACAACGACATCGAGAACGAGAACGGAAACGAAAACGAGAACGTAAATGCGACCGAGATCACCCTGGATCCACCAAGCTCTGCATCCAGTCGGAGCCCCCGTGACGTGTCCAACCAACCGAGCCGACTGGCCCCATCGGAAACAGTCCCGACTGGTTCTAAGGAGTCGCTCTACGTTGACGAGCTCCGGGTAGTTGCCCACGGTGAGGTGAAGTCTGGCTGGAAATCAGACTTTACTGGCAAGGGCCGCATCGAAGTAGTAGCAGAGATTTCTGCCATCGACTGTTCAACAGGCGTCACGCCACACATCTCGCGAGCATCGCTGGCCGACGCAAGATTCGACGACTCCACTCGGCCCGACGCAAACATCTCGTGCGACATTGAAGACCCGCAGTTGGGAGTCTACATCTCGCACGTTCTAGTTGTGGAAGTAATCGTGGCGGAAGAGGTTGTGCAAGGCATGAAAAAGGGTGCGTCAGCTGATGCGCACGCTGAAGGGCAGAACCCGTTGTCTCCCGTTACGTCTTCTAACTCCATTGGATCGCATACCTCGTCGGCCCAGGTTGGTGTTCCAACGGGTGCTGCCAGGGTACTTCGCATGCAGTTCCGAACCACCGTGACCGAACGACTGGGTCTTGGAATTGCCTGGGACGACGAAGTGCCGCCGACATACAACGATGTGCGTGGCCTCAGTCCTCCTACCTACGAAACGCTGTCTAGTTTGATGCAGATGTCACCAGCAGTTCGGACGCCTGCTGTGATCCAAGGTTTTGGCGATACTCCTATGGATGCATTCTTACAGGGCGACGACCTTGATGAGCGTATTTTGGAGCTTCAGATCTGAGTGCAGGCGTTTCATGTCTGTGTAGTCTCCGAGAGTTTTCGATTGGAACAATATCTTGGCTGTTCGAATCACGCGGCATTTCCTCGTTCATCCAGTCCCATGGGCCCAGAACGGGAATTTAAGCTTTTTAGAGGCTCGCATCAAGGTCTGACTAACTGCCGGTCTCATTTTCTACTTCGCCCGTCGAACTTGGCGGTGCCTCGGAGCCCAAGTCCGACGTGGAGTGCATACTACTGTAACAGCCGTGCCCGTCTTTGAGGGATTGCAGTGCTTAAAAAGACGAGAAAATCGAAAAATCACGTGAATTTTTTCTTCCCATGCTGCTCAACACAATTTCATCCCCGCTTATCACCTCTTCCTGTCGCCGAGATCTGGTTGTGCACTACTCCTGCATGGCTGTCCGGGGTTCGCTGGCTTGACCCCATCACCTTGTTTTCCCTCCTCAACGGCTTTCCGTATCTTTCGCCGAAGCAAATTCCATATATATACACCTGGTGTTTCCAAGACTCTTATAAATAAATACAGTACAGTTAAGCCGTGACATCCCGGGATGCGTCCGAAGAAAACCTCCCTATTTTATCTCGATACATCAGACGATGAGCGTCCCAATCCCCGAACTCCTCGAGCACTTTCAGTAACCACATCTACCCTGGTTACCCGATCTTCTTCTCGCTCACATACCGATTTCTCGAATATCAACGATGTGCTACTGTTTCCCATCGAAAACTCACATGCGTATTCCTACGCCCACTTATCACCAAACTCATTGGCGCTCCGGCTCAATGTTCTCAAAAGATCCCTAGAAATTCTAGAAGAACGGCCAGCGTGGCTAAATCATATGAATAAAGATGGAAATGGCCACATTTTCCCAAAAGACCTGGGACCTTTGTTACCCCCGGCGCTAACAATTTCGGAACCCACGGAGAAAAGACTCATTTCCGATCGCCTCAAGCATAGCCTGAATGCATCTTCAGCTGCCCTCAATGCATTATTTAGACCTAAATTTGGCCGTTCCGACAGCCTTCCGGTATCACGTGCCCTGCCCGAACCTGAGGCAGTGGACGCCGATGACGGTTTCATGAACGAGGATCTCAAGGATATCATCGAGCTCTTGGAAGAAGATTCTGGCTCCATTTCGCATAATTCAGAGATCGCCTCGACTCTCCACGACCTCTCTCTACTGTCGGAAACTGGTTCGCTAAAGAAACAAAATGCACTAAAATCGAAGCTTCTTTTCGCGCTTGCCACTCCATTCATGGAGACAATACTCATGACATCCTCGTTTCTTGGCAGCGGTGGCCTAGAACCTAGCCAGTCATCGATTGGCCTCAATCTGGCCGGTCCGCAACCTACTCTGGCGCAGGGTAACCGTCCATTCCACTCCATGTCATCAGGAAAGCATGCTTCCCCACAGTCGGTTATTACTGTCGATGCAGAGCCCTCCTGGAACCTCAAAGCCGCCAATGACTTGGCGTGCTTGATGTTTGGGATCAGCAAGAACATGATCAAAAACCTCACGTTGTTGGATTTAATAGCACCTCAGTTTAGAGACTTTGTGCTGGCTAAGTTGACTCGTGTTTGGGGTGAAAATGACAGCAAAGAAATTCTTTTTGCTGGAGAAATCATCGCCATCCACAATGCGGCAGACAATGACTTCAAGTGGACCTCTGTGTGGGCAAAGCGCAAGAACAACATGATCATTGTTATGTTTGAGCAGATAATATGCGATGCCTTCGATGCCACTATACTGTGTGAAAAAAGCCTGTATCCCGAAATCGGATACTCCATCGAATCGATGGACGAAACGGCCGGCAACCTTCTAACCAAATGCGAGGCAGCAGGTATCAGGAGCTTGAAAAGCCTATCCGAAGGACTTGAAAAATTGCTTAGAGAGCTGTCCACAAGTCACAAATCGACATCCAACTGCGATTCCCAAGACAGTGATCTCATTAATCGGGCCAGATACTTCACGGTCCATCTCGATGGAATGGACAACATTCCCTGTGCTTTGACCTCGTACCCACTAGAAAAGAACGATGACCGTTACGAGATTAAGCTCAAAATTCATCTGATGCCATACATTGCGGGAATGTTCGTTGTGGACTTCCACTCGTTCGAAGTTCTTTCCTGCAACAAAGCCATTGCAAAGAATTTGTTTGGGCTCTCCTCTGAAGATATCAATGGTGGCTCTATAAACAAGATCATCCCCGATTTCACAGAGATTCTTGACCTCGGGCTTGCAGATCAAGCCAAGCCTCTTGACATCGTGCCTGGTTTGGTCTTGCCCGAGCATTTCTTTCGCAAGTATCACGCGTGGTATCATCACAAAGACTCTCCCAATCAGGCAGAACAATTCTTTGTTAGTTCCAGAGGAATTGACGGTCTTCATCATGATGGCAAAAACTTCTATGTCGACGTGCAGTTGCGGGTAATCTCCAGTGATGTTTTTGTCCTTTGGGCAACCTACTCTCGCCATCTGAAAAAGAGCATCACGAAACAGCTTGACAAGTTGAACAAAACCCCACCTATTTCCAAGAACGGAAGTGAGTTTCTGTTGCGCAGCACCAGGCGCCGCTCATTCCAGTCATGTAGACCTGAACTTGTCCCTTCTGACTCGGAAATCATTGATTTAGACTCAAGCCCTGATGTCACACGCCACAATAGCACAAGGCGCCCGAAAAAGGCAAACACTTTCGCTGTCCCGGTGACGTATATTCGTTCCGACTTTGACATGTCTCCTGGCTCGAACTCCCACAAGAGTGTTGCAACTGAAGACAGTTCAATATCGTCGGATTTGGAAGTGAGCAGCGAGAAGAAGCGCAAAAGTTCCGAATTCAAGTTCTCTAATAAGCCATACTACAAAAACCACGACGAGCAGGAGATACTCGATATTGAGAACGCAGAGCTTAAGAAAAACGCGGAAGCATCTCCTAACTGGCCAAAAGAGATAGGCGCCAAGAAGAGAACAAAGAAGTTTGAGGAATTTCGCGTGCTCAAGAAGTTGGGCGAAGGTGCGTACGGCAAAGTTGTTCTCGTGCAACATAAGGAAGACAAAGCGTATAAGGTTATCATCAAGTGCATTGACAAACAAAGAATCTTGGTGGATACGTGGGTTCGGGATCGTAAGCTTGGTACAATTCCATCGGAAATTCAAGTCATGGCCACCCTAATGAAAGAGCCTCACCCCACCATCATGAGAATATTGGACTACTTCGAAGATCCCGATTATTACTATCTCGAGACGCCTATTTTTGGCAACCCTCCTGCAATCGATTTATTCGATTACATTGAGGTCAAAAAAGACTTAAGTGAATTGGACTGCCAACTCATCTTCAAACAAGTGGTCCTGGCAGTATACCATCTTCACAAGCATGGTATTGTGCATCGCGATATCAAAGATGAAAATCTCCTTGTCAATGAGTACGGGGTGGTGAAGTTGATCGATTTTGGCAGCGCCGGTTATGTGAGGCTGGGTCCATTTGATGTCTTTGTTGGTACTATCGACTACGCATCACCGGAGGTCCTCAGAGGAGAAAAATACGAGGGCAAGCCCCAGGATATTTGGGCACTTGGAATTTTACTCTACACCATGATCTACAAAGAGAACCCATTTTACAATGTGGACGAGATCATGGAGGGCGATTTGCGGGTTCCATTTGTGGTGAGTGAGCAGCTGATCTCACTCATCCGCAGCATACTTGTAAGGGATCTCGAAAAAAGGCCCACAATTACCGACATTGCCGAAAATCCATGGTTGGAGGTATGATTGGTATTGAGCATTATGCACACCCACGCGACTCATCACCACCATAGCTACCCCATGCCATCACAACTCATGACGACATGACAGAAGACCCACCTAACTCTGCATCTGCAGATTTACCCTTTAGCATATTCATCAATCAAAATGATAGAACTACTCCGCATCGTATAACCATTCACAAGTCAGTTCCGCACCCTAGCATTCACGACGTCAGTAGCGTCAATTCCTGCCTAATAAGTTTTAATGATAGCATAGCAACATCACTCAAATCTGATGTATTTTGCATAGAAGACCACGGCAATGGTCTACGACATGGATGGCTCATAAGAGTTCCTGGCACGAACTGCTTTAGACGCGTGTACGGAAAGTCAAGCGCTGAAGCCGATTCTTCTGTCGCACCTCCTGAATTAGCAAGAAATGTCAATGAGGCCATGGAATCCTGGAAATTGGGCAAATTGGCCGAGTCTACCCATAGAAGGGTTTCCAATTTCTCCATGAAGGCACCTGTGCTAAACCCTCCACCCACCAATATTCAGCCATTTACTTCCCCCCAGAGTGAGACCAAGCCGTTGAATTTCATTCAATCCAGATACTACAACACTCTTTACTCGTTCACGACCCCGTTATCCTACTTCCCAAAGACAGCTATCTCTAGGTTGAAGGTTATGTGTGGCGACGATCGTGCAGCCTTCAAAGAGGTTCTTCTTGAAATGAGAAAGTCGCCTGACGATATTTCCAAAAGATATGACCTCAAGCTCAACCTTCCTGAACTAATGCTGGGCGAAATTCCAGAAGTGTCGATTGTGAAGTATGAGATAGAGAGCCAGAGAATCTTCATCGAGAAACACTATGATAGTTTGCATGACAGCAGCAAATTCGGACGCTTGCTACTAGAACTCAAAATTCGAGAGGCCCAACTCCAGATACTTATTCACTTGGAGCTAATCCTTGCATGCCAAATCGATGATCAATCATTTGTTGAAAAATGTTCTGCAAACATGACGGAGAGCTCCAAGCCGAAAAAGAAGAAACGTCTCATCAGAAAAACGGCGAAAAGCTCCGCCCCAAGCAATATGATACCAACATTGCTCGGCGTGGGAGTATTTGAAGAAACGACGACAACTCCAGAGGTGAACACAGACCAGACCATCTTTAACTCTGTCACGACATTCGTAGAGCTGTGCGCAATCTGGGATATGTTACTTGGAGGCAAAAATGGTTCCAAAAAGGAAAGCACTTACGAGTTTCTCGCATACGTGCTTTTGCCCTTCTACAACAAAATATTGCCCCGCACAGTTGGATATGTTGTTAGCAGGGTCAAGGACCTGCGACCTAACCTCAAGACAAAAAAGAGGCTGCAGAAGCGCGTGAATGGATCCGAGGATTCTAAAGAGGCGCCCGAGAAGAAGAAATCTAGATTCACAAAGAAGCTCATACGCCGGGAGCAACGTCCATTCTTGGATCCATCTACGACTGAAATTGAGCCTGCTTTCCTGCTAAAAAGGTCGAAGTCGAATCTTGGCTCAAAGAACATGCAGAGACGACAGGTGGACATGTCGGTGGCTCAGAAGGAAAAGCTGGAGGAAGAGCGGCCCAGTTTCTTATTCGGGGATGCGAGAAAGACAAAACTGGTGTCCTTGCCTCCAGCGTCTCCTCCGCCTTTACGGAAATCTACGCAAGTTATGAGAACACCTTCTGTCAAGAGAATCGACCGCCAGATCCCGGAAACTCCCCAGCGCAGCACTTCGCTCGTTCAGAAGCTCACGCAGGTTGCTGAAAACGTTCTGATAATTTCATCGCCTGAGGTGATCAGAAGTGACGGCCCCAACATATTTCTGCATTCCCACGGTATACGAAGCTCCCCTCCAGAACCGATAACGTCGTCGCCGTCAAAGCGGGTACCAGAATTGGATTCTCCCTTCAAAACCCGGGTGCCTCAGCCACATCTTGGTGTCGGAGATGGTCCACCGGCATTTATTGTTGAGCAAACTCCAAAATCCAATAGAACCGTTGAGAACGTCTTCGAAGTTCATTCAAGTTCAATGCCCCCTCCAAAAAAGCCAGAGGAAGTGGCGTCTCCGAAGGCGCAACTAAATACTGATACAGACACCGATTCTGACTATGAGCGTCTTCTAATCCTGGCAGCATCCAAGTCGTCCTTAAGGAAATACAGACGGCGCTACTAATCATGAATGCTTAATATACACTATCATTTTACAGATTCTAGAGGTTTTCCTCGCCAAAGAATATTCCACGGCAGATGGCCTTGGCATCCAGCCGCTCCAACACAGCGTCGGCAATTTCCAGGCCGATGGTGTCTCTCAACTTCTTTTCGATCTCAGCTGAAATATCGTCACCATTATCGACCTCTATCTTTACCTTCTGCAAGACCTCAATGACCTCTTCCTTCAAAAGCGATTGTTCGACTGCAGAGCTTGTCTCGAAGATCAGCTTACTCCACAGTTTCAAGTTACTCACCAATACGAGTTTGATGACCTCGGCTCCGAAAATTTTGACTCCCAAAAGTGCACCGTACTGTGTACCCACAGGCTTAGTAGGATCAAGGAGAGCCTTGAGCAACGTCCTCGTAACTCTAGGCTTAAGCGTGGTGTAGGAGGAGCCATAGGAATTGATCACGTGTTCAAGAAGCAAGGAGGCGAATTCTCTAACGGCAAATTGGTCTTTCAAGGATTTGGTTTCTTCCTCCGCTGACTGGTCCGCAGGCGGTGTGGGCCCGATTCTCTGTGCAAGTAGTAAGGTGAGAATACAAGGCATTAACGCGTGAACATACGGAGCCAAGAAGATGGTCTTGTTATCGTTAAGCGCAGAGATCACTTCCAACATGGTGATCAAGATGTCGATGTTTCGAAGCTGATTTGTCACCTGCTCAGCAACGAACTGAATAAAGTATGGAACCAACTGATGTAAACCAGGATCCGACCTTAGAGAGCTGAATGCTGCCTCCTTCAAAGGCTCCTGCTCGGGGTCCGTGAGTACAAGAACTTCAACAACTTTGTCGAAATATAGTTTGAGTTCCTTGGAGAGAACGTGCTTCACAAGTGGCTTGATTTCCACCTCGTTCTCGCCTGCTTTCTTCTTGGCTCTGTCTTTCTTGATATCACCATTAGCAGATGCTGAACCTGTGGCAAGTCCCATAACGTCGTTTGCAAGCGTAGAGGAGATTGCACCCCTCGCAATTGGCGGCAAGTTCTTGATTTCCAGAGCAAGAGGATTCTGGGGAATCATGGGCTGCACACCCTCGATGGCCAACCAGTGGGCTGTGAATGTTGTTTGTCTTGGAACCTTAGGGAGTTCCTGGTTGATCAATTTTTCGAACTCAATTTCGTTTTCGTCAATGTAGTACAATGTTTGGCCGCCTGAGTTGGATATGGCCTCCTTGAACACCAACGGCTGGCTTTGGTCGTACCCGTAGAGAGGTTCGATGTTTAAGAGTTTGAGGGCGTATTTGATGTCTCCGGTGGTCAACAATTTGCGTTTCAGATGACGCATGAACTTGATGGCAGTCTCTAAGATCTCGTGAATGCGGTACTCCACATCCATCGCCAAATTCTTGGCAGCATCATCGGGTAACTGAATGCCCAAAAATTCCGCTGCATCCTTCACCGTGTCGTGCGGCGACCACAACGTATGTGAGAGGGGGATTTTTGCTGCCGAGTCCATGGTGTTGGTGTTGAAAACGGTGCGCGTGCAGGATTATGGAGTACTGGGCAGTTGAGGAGCCATGGACTGGAAATTGTGGGGGAGGAGAGTAATTCAAGATCTGATCAATTGAAGTCAGAAATTCTGCTACTATAACCATCTTGCAGTATCTATTGGCCACTCTGGGGGTATCTAGCTAGCCGGAGGCAATGCCAATCAGGCCAATCCCTTCTCCTTTTTGCTCATCAACTCCATTTCCTTTAGCCGCTTCTTACTATTTACGAGACTATCTTTATGAGACTGGAGTCTTTGTTCGGCTGCCCGGGCTGCTGCTTCTCGAGAGTCCGATTGATGAGTAGCACCGGAAGCTTGCAAAGTGTGGCCTGCGTTCTGTGAACGAGAATTGGTATTTTGTCTCGGATGTGGTTTCTCTGATATTGGCTCAGCAGGCACCAGGGACTTTGAAAAGCATGAACCCATAGGCGAAGTTCTTTATCTGTTGTGGCTATGTGGAGCGTACATCTGGGACTGCATATAATCAGATCTACTATAATAACCAAGAATCAATATACATGTTGATTTTCGTCTATATACACAAGGGCCGGCGCAGACAGTCGCTCTCTAATTGGATGCATTAAGTTTGTCGATGGCCTCCTTGAAAAGTGGGTATGTTACTAGGGAGTAGTCAACGTTCTCGGTCAAGTGGTGGAAGTTTGGCTTTGTGATCTCCACCTCAGACTTAGAATTGGGGAGATCCACGATCGATACGGAACCAACCTCCTTCATGTGCAGGGGCCTTGCAAGCCAATACTTTGCGAAACGAATACAGGCGCGATCGTCCTGATGGTAGTTCTTGTAAACGTTAAGTACTTGCAAGTAGAACTGGCTTCTGTCTTCGGAGTAAGGAGACAAGATGGTGGCATCACGCAACGCAGCCCAGTCAGCAATTGGAATGTAATGGAAGTTTTGCAGCTCCAAGAATTCTAGAGATTCATTCCACTTTTTGAGGATCTCTTCGTTCGTGTACAGGCCCACCTCTCCCGTTTTCTTCAAGCAAACACGGTAGGCGACAGGAGAGCGCTGCACGTGGTGTATGCTGTAGTTCTCAATAAGCTGCTCCAAAACTTCTTTGTTGTTCCAGGTGTAGCTGTTGATGATGTTGTTCAAGAAGAACTCGTCCACGTTTTTGACCTCTGCGCAGATGGCAATGATCTCCTTCAACTTGGCGTACGACTCCTCGGTCAAGGTGGGGTAGATTCTGAAAAAGATTGGAAACAAGCCCTTGTTCAATACCGTGAAACGCGAGTTCATGACCTTGCCCGAGTGCTGGTCCTGGGCCGTGTAGAACTTGAGCGTCTTCTTCCATACGTCAAGGATAGTGTCGAAGGGTTCGCCAGCCAGGAGACAGTTCTCAAAAAGCGAAACAACGTGGGGTGCCTTGAGGTTAACAATGTAGGGCAAGTCGTTGTCAAAGGCTTTGTTGAAGAAGTGCGTGGCGATGTTGATGTCCTTGCAGGAGCCGAGGAAAGTCAAATGCAACTCGCTCAAACTCAGGTGAATGTGTTTGAGGCTCTTTGTGCGCTTGGACATACGACCCTGGCTAGCATCACGCAAGTTCTGGCGCTCCAAAAGCGACAAAAGTGCCTCGAGGAAGTCAAGCGCTTTGGAGTTGTCGCCGGCCTGGATGGCGATCTTGCCCATGCAAGCAAGCAAGTCCGAATCGATCGCGTGAGCGTCTTTTGTTGTCAGCTCGAAGAACAGAATCACCTCGTCGTAGGTGAAGCGTCCAGACGAATATGCCACTCCCAACACAAACGCTAACACCTCCTGATCCAAGTATGAGCGTCTGACGGCATCGTCGTTGACACCGGACTCCCACAACGCGAGCATTTCGCTGTGCAGCTGGTACTGGAACATAGCCAGGAACAAGTGGCGCAACACCTGGTAGTCGATGATTTTCTTGAAGTGGCCATCGGTGATGTCGGAGGCAAGCGACAAGATGGCGGACTTGAGCATGATGTCGTTGTTGAGTGTGACGTTCTTGTACTGATCACTGTCTCTGTTTCTGTTTTCGCCCAACCTCGACATTCTGTTCTTGTAGATGGAGGTACCAAGAAGGCGGACGTAGTCGACAAGATTGCGCCGCGATACGTTGTCCTTGACGGAGCTGTCGTTAAACATTTCCGACAACCATGTGACAGCGTCGAAATACTGCTTGTGGCCGCGCGGCGTCGACGGACTCAGCTGGGCGGCCGTGATCAAGAGCTCTTCGAATCTATTGAGTTTGGCCAACGTGCCGACTTGGGGTGTCAGCTCTCTCAAAAACAGATCCTTGGTTCTCTGCTGGAGATATCTTTCCACTTTAGGCGTGGTCAACGGCCTCACTTGGTTACATGGCTCAGTGTTGTCAGCACCATACTGAGGTCCCAGTAGAAGAAAGCTGTTGGTGTTTCCTCTGACGTTGCGAAGAAGCACAGGCCGAATGCCGGACAGCGAGTTCTGAGCAATCAAGCGGAACATGGTGCGGCAGTTTTTGGATTTGGATTTGGTTGTGGTGGCAAAAAGCTGGAGGTAGGTGGTAGATTCTGGTGGGTTTTTTCGTTCCTGCGAAGACCGTACAGGCGTGACTGGGAGGCACTGGCGGGTTGGGTTTTTTTGACTTGAACTTCTGAGTGGATGGCTGAACGACGTGGATATATAGGGTGTTCTCCTTTTTTGTGAGCCCCTTTTATTTTGGCCTGCGCTTTTGTTGGCTCTGGACTTTGTCCCGTGTGATGGTCACCTGACGATATCAGGCAAGACCCCGTGCCGCGTCGTACTGTCGTATAAAGGAGACATGTCGAGGCTGACTAGAGAAGAAAAAGGCAGAAGTTGGCCACAAGTAGAGGCGTCCTTTTGGAGCGCTGTGTGCTGGTGAGCGGAGCACGTGGTGAAGCCAACTGAGCCGCTAGATGATGGAAATTCTGCCGAAATACCGTGGCATGAAACCCGAAAACCATTTTATTTGCTCGTTCCCCTTTCATGCCACCACCAACTTTGTATATTTATTTTTTTCGTTTTCCCATGCCCATCCTCATTGGGATTCATCGTGCATTATCTCGGTGCGCAATCTATCTATCAAAACTGATCTACAACCAGGGCTCAGTAGACCAGACATAGCCGTTTAACCTGCCCCAGACGCCACATTGCCGTCGAGTAAAACTCGCATGCAAGAGAATACGCCGCTATTGCCGCGTGCTCCTCCTGAAATAGCAGTTCCCAAACCTCGCAAAAATGTTGCTCCAAAGAATAAACTCGGCACCTTCGAGGGCGTGTTTCTTCCGACTTCGCTCAATGTACTCCTGATTTTGATGTTCTTGCGTTTTGGTTTTATTATCGGCCAGATGGGCATCCTCGGCACCATTTTGCTTCTCGTGATGTCCTATGTTATCGACACCTTGACGGTACTTTCGCTCAGTGCCATCTCCACCAATGGAACTGTGAAGGGCGGCGGTGCCTACTATATGATTTCTCGGTCACTCGGGCCTGAGTTCGGTGGCGCCATTGGGTTAATCTTTTTCATTGGCCAGATCTTGAATTCTTCGTTGAATGTGGTGGGTTTCATTGAACCACTTTTGGTCAACTTTGGCCAAGCAGACGGCGACATTGTGCTGGCGCTTCCTGAGTCTTACTGGTGGACTGTGTTGTACTCCACGATTCTACTTGCCTTGTGCACGGCGGTGGCTATGGTGGGCCCTTCGCTAGTGTCTCGCACAGCGTTCTGGCTCTTCATTGTGTTGACAGTTAGCACGCTCTCGATCCCCGTATCGGCTATTTTCGCCTCTCCTGGCTACCCGTTGCCGCCGCCCTACCAGGACTTGCGCTACACCGGCATTTGCTGGTCTACCATCAAGGGCAACTTGTGGCCGCAGTTAACTAGTGGCGCCGCCGGGTCTGTGATGCCGCAGGGGCAGCCTGAAACATTCAAAAACCTTTTTGGAGTGTTTTTCCCCGCTACCGCCGGCATCTTTGCTGGCGCATCCATGTCGGGCGAACTCAGAAACCCGTCGCAGTCAATTCCACAGGGAACCTTGAAGGGACTTTTGGCAAGTTTCTTTCTTTACTTGCTGGTGATTTTGGCGCTCGGCTCGTCTACGCCGCGGGCCCTTCTCCACAAAGACATCAAGATTATCCAGACCGTGAATCTCAGCAGCTTGGTGATTGTTTGCGGCGAGGTGAGCACCTCTCTTTTTTCGGTAATCATGGGTGTCGTTGGCGCTGCATCCTTGCTTAATGCCATTGCAGACGACATGGTGTTTCCAGGCCTCTCGTGGCTTGCCATGGCTAAGAAACTGCCCAAAGACAAGAAAAAGGCCGAGATTTTTGCAATCTTTGTAGCATGGGCTTTGGCACAGGTCTTCTTGTTTGCTGATATCAACCAGATCGCCACATTCATCACCATGGCGTTCCTCATGACCTTCTTGGTCATGAACATGGCGTGTTTCTTGTTGAGGCTCGGATCGGCGCCCAACTTCAGGCCATCGTTCAAGTATTTCAGCAGCAAAACCGCTTTGTCCGGCTGCATTTGTTCGGCGTTGGCCATGTACTTGGTGGATGGAGTGTCGGCGACATCCATCATTGTATTCCTCATGTTCCTTGTGTTGTTAATCCACTACTCCACACCGCCGCTGAAGTTCGGTGATATCTCGCAGCTTCTCATTTACCACCAAGTGAGAAAGTATCTTTTGAGGCTAAAGCTCCAGATGAGTGTCAAGTATTGGCGGCCGCAGATTCTCTTACTATGTGATGACCCCAGAACGTCATGGAATCTCATCGGGTTCTGTAACCATCTCAAAAAGGGAGGGCTCTATATTCTTGGCCACGTTGTGATTATTCCCGAGTCGTCCGTGGTCCAAGAAAAAGGGGAGTTTGGAGTGGATTCATTCAAAGAAGTGCTGAAGCAAAAGAACGCGTGGGTGAAGCTCCGCGACATGGCCAAAATCAAGGCATTCGTGCAGATTGCTATTGGCCCTTCGTTGCCATGGGGCGTTCGTAACGTTTTCCTCGGTTCTGGGTTGGGAGGCATGAAACCCAACATCACCGTGTTGGGATTCTACGATTTTGATAAGCACCGCGTCAAGAGGCCACGGCTGCTGATTGATCAGGATAAAGACGTGAAGCTTCCCACCGACGATTGCAGACACGAGCAGAAGGTGTCGATTAACCAGTGGGTCCAGATAGTGGAAGACTTGATCATCATGCAAGCCACGGTCGGTGTCGCAGCCAACATGGGCGAGTTGGAGCTCCCAACACTCAAGGGCCCCAGCTGGCGCAAGCGAGGAATTGCCAAGGACCGCAAGAAGTTCATCGACCTTTACCCAATTCAGATGTCTTCCATCTGCCTCTTGGAGGACGGAAAGCCAGTTCTTTCCACAAATTTCGACACCTACACCTTGATTCTTCAGCTTGGTTCTATTCTTCAAACAGTCGATGAGTGGCACTTGAACGACTACAAACTCCGAATCATCGTGTTTGTCGAGTCTGAAACGGAGCGAGAGGAAGAGAGCTTGCGACTCAAAACTTTACTTGAGTCTCTCCGAATTGATGCAATTTTGAAGGTTGTTTGCCTCGATGATGGGTCATTGGAGAGTTACAACTTCTTGATCAAGGGCTACTCGGTGACCCCAGCCAACGAAGCGAAGTACAAGAAACTCACAAGCTGCATTGCTGAGGAAAGATGGTGGTGCAATATAGTGGAAGCACGGCATGCTTTGAAAGAGAATTTGCGGCTCAAACAAAAGAAACGCAGTAGCTCCAAGGCAATTGCAATGGACGAAGAAAAGTACGACCCGGTCAATCTTACAGCTCGCTCCCCCGCAACAACCCAGGCGTTTGGCAAGTCTATTGGTGGTAATCGCAGATACACCCTCTCCAATTTGCACGAGCAGGGTCTTTCGTTGTCGTTCAGTGTCAACAGACAAGGCTGGGACAACATTTGCGCTGACGGCACCACAATCAACGACGGCAGTGACAGCGAAACAGAGTCGGATTTCACTACATCTCTTGAGCTGTCTAGCCATCTGGCCCTCCCCCCGCGCAAAGATCCAGGCATAAATACCCGCGATTCGTCTGCTGTTTCACTTTCAAAGCAGGCGTCCGCTATGAAGTCGGCCCAGTCGCAATTTCGGTCCAAATATCTCACCACAAGGAATATTTCAACTGATCGCTTGTCTGTCCATTCTTCACGCTCGAATCTCCGTCCCAATTTCTCAGCGGTCAAGATACCCAAAGCACAAGTGGAATCTGAGAATGACGACGACGACTGCGAGGCCACAAATAACGCAAAGGACGATGATGGAGACGACAAAGACGAGGAAAACAAGCCTGGTATAAAGTTTGTTGAAGAGGGCCCTCCAGCGGAGAAGGACGTACCGGGTGGAACTGATCTGGGCTCCACTTGGACGTCCAGCAAGAGCGACAACATCAGCAAGACAAAGCCGCTCTCCATTTTGAATAGTGAGAGCATTCAGGACAATTTAAATGCCGATTCAGACGAAGAGGATGAGGAAGATGAAGAAGAAACTGCTCCAGAAGATCAAGACGAAGATCCCCGTGGAAGACCGAAGGAATCTGACGAGACTGAGAATCTGGGCCAAAAGGTGAGTTTGAGGCAACTCGAGAAAGAGTTGGCAAATCTCACCTTCAGTGATTTGCCTGCCAAGGGCCAGCATTTGATCTTGAACGAGTTCATGCGGCTTCACTCGCCAATTGAAGACACCGCGGTGATTTTCTCTACGCTTCCCCCACCCGTGATCGGGACTCATTTGGATGACGAGAGTTCACTTTCATACACAACGGATCTTGCAATTTGGCTTGACAATCTTCCACCTACGCTTTTGGTGAATTCGCAGACTGTCACTGTCACCACATCGTTGTGACTGCATCCAGACCCTACATTTCGCATCCTAGTATTGAATACAAGTACCATATTTAGTTCCCCATATTTATAGAAAGGTTAGCACTTTGACGTATTGTTTTCATAAACCTTCACTAACGATGTCTGAAGCTCTAGCTAAGGCAGAGAAACTAAGAAAACGACAGGATCGGCTCGCCCAATGGAAACTGAAGAAGGAAGCCGAAGCTTCTGGATCACCCGAGCCAGCTGAGAATGATAAACTAGCAGAAAGAAGAAGAAAATTGGAACTTTGGAAGCAGCGTCAGGAATCTAAAACGGCACCTACTCCAATCTCTAAAGGTGTGACCTTGAAGAAAGTGATTGCCAAACCTGCGCCAAAAATCACGAAAAGACTACATTTCGATAGCGACGAGGAGGAATCTACCGTTAAAGCATTCAAACCTCCCAAGGTGCAAAAAATTGATAAACCCCAGCACCAAGATGACGAGCTTGACGCTTTCATGAAGACCCTAGTTGATTCCGAAAGCGCTTCAACCCTCGAGCTCTCGGCTCAAAATTCAGACTCCGAACATAGCTCAGATGATGAAGAACTGCTGCTCATTTCTTCTAAACTCAAGAACCTTCAGAACGAGAAATCGCTCCGAAGTATCGACCACGCAATCATCGAGTATTTGCCATTCCGCAAGAGCTTCTACGTCGAGCCACCCTCCATTCTGGATCTCTCGGAAGATGAAATCAAGGCCCTTCGTATTGAGCTAGACGGAATTAAAATATCTGGCAAAAACTGCCCCCGGCCGGTCACTACCTGGTCCCAGCTAGGACTTCCGACCACCGTGATTTCGTTAATGCAGGAGAAACTCATTTACGACGAACCCACACCAATTCAAGCACAGGCACTACCGGCTATCATGTCAGGAAGAGACGTTTTGGGTATTGCTAAGACTGGATCTGGTAAAACCCTCGCCTTTGTTCTTCCGCTACTACGCCATGTTCAGGACCAACCACCTCTAGCCAAGGGTGACGGTCCTATTGCAGTTTTGCTCTCTCCAACTCGAGAACTTGCTCTCCAGATTTACAAGCAGCTAACTAACTTCACCAAAAAACTTGGTATCACCGCTTGCTGCTGCTATGGAGGTGCCTCGATTGAACCCCAAATTGCAGATATCAAGCGCGGTGCCCAGGTCGTGGTCTCCACACCTGGAAGGATTATTGATTTGTTAGCAGCCAATGGAGGCAGAATATTGAACCTACAGAGAACCACATACGTTGTTCTTGACGAGGCCGACAGAATGTTCGACTTCGGATTTGAACCGCAGATAAACAAGATCTTCTCGCAAATCCGCCCAGACAAGCAGTGCATTTTATTTTCTGCGACTTTCGCTAGGAAAATGGAGTCACTTGCCAAGCAGGTGCTCGCAGATCCCGTGGAGATTGTCGTCGGAGGAATCAGCGTGGTGGCACCGGAGATTACTCAGCACGTCCATCTATTCGAAGATCACGAAGGCTTCGAGGGTAAACTCAGCAAGTTGGTCGAGATTCTAAACCAGTTTGGGACCACAAAAAAACTCGTCTTCGTCGAAAAACAGGAAGCTGCCGACAAGCTCTACGTGCAGCTCCTACGCCAGCAGATCCCTGGCGCCGTGATACATGGAGGTAAAGAGCAAATTGATAGGAAGCTGGCAATTCGAGATTTTTCTTCTCCTACTAGCGGTGTAGACGTCTTGATTGCCACCTCCATTGCTGCCAGAGGTCTTGATGTCAAAGGGCTAGGCCTTGTGGTCAACTTCGACCCAGCCAGTCACATGGAAGATTATGTGCATCGCGTGGGCCGCACTGGCCGCGCAGGAAGCTTGGGCGATGCCTGGTCATTTGTGTTCATGTCGCAAGAGAGGCCCATATTTGACCTTGTGCGGGCGATGAGGCTCAGCAAGATCGCTGACCTGGACATCGATCCCCGGCTTCTTAAGATTGCTGAGTCTTTCAATCTGAAGGTGAAGGCCGGAAAGGAAAAGTACCGGTTTGGGTTTGGTGGCCAGGGATTAGCGAAACTTGACGATGTGCGCTCGTCACATTTGGCGATGGAGAAGAAAGCATTTGAAAGAAGCACTGGCGAAGTTGTGGCAGTGGAAAAGCCCGCCAGTAAAGAAGCTGCCCATGCTCTGGCTCCAGATATTACACTCCCTGCCTTCGATATTGTCGAAGGAAAGGCTGCGGAGTCTACGGGCCCAGACAAGAGCAAGTTCCACTGCCGCGTCACCATCAATGATCTTCCTCAGAAAACCAGGTGGATGGTTGTCAGCGGAGATAACTTGACTGCCATCAGCGAGGCCACCTCGGTCTCAATTACCAATAAGGGTCAGTACTATGCTCCCGGAGTCAAAGTCCCTGCCACAGTAAAGCAGGGGACAAAACATGTGCCGGCCCCTCCTAAACTCTATTTGTTATTGGAGGGCCTCACGGAAAACGCCGTCAAGGCGGCGGTGGGGATGCTTAAGACGAAGATGCTTGAGGGTCTTGACCAGGCCAGTTTAGACGAGCACTCGTCAGCATCTGGTAGATATAAGGTTTGAAGAGACTCCAGTGGCTACTCTGTGGTGGATTGTCAATTCTACTAAATTGGCTCTCTCGTATTTGAAGCCCGACATTGCCTGGGGTCGAGTCCCTTCATCCTGCAGGAGAACATGTGAAGTCTCATCCTCGGATGCATATGTGGGGTGCGCTCAGATATCAAAAGGCCTCATAAAACCAGGTACCCCATCTCAAAATAATCAAAAATGCCATTTCGCCAAGAAGACTACGCCAAATACGAAAAGTGGGTCGTTAGGGAGATCGAGACCGGCTTCGTCAACGTTCAGTACAATAACCCAAAGACCTTGAATGCTTTCACTGAAGCGGACTGGAGAGCGTACGAGTCCATTTTGACGGCGTTAGACAACGATCCTGATACCAACATCATCCTTATTTCATCGGCTGTGCCCAAGGCCTTTTCCAGTGGTTTGAACTTGAAAGCTGGCTTGGAGCTTGCCAATGGTACTCAGGACTGGACATTTGAGGCTAAAAAGAAGCACACCAAGCACCACATTGTGGAATTCCAAAATGCCATTGCCGTACCAGCACGGATAAGAACTCCTACCATTGCCCTCTTGCACGGCATTTGTTATGGGTTGGCTTTGGACATTGCTTCTGCTTGCACAATCAGAGTGGTGACTGAGGACGCCAAACTCTCGATCCGCGAGATCAAGATTGGGATTGTTGCTGACATGGGATCCTTGCAGAGAATGACTAACCTCGTCAACAACAAGTCCAAGATGTATCAGTACGCCTTGACTGGCGAGGTGTTCTCTGGTAAAGATGCGTACGAGCTTGGGTTTGTTAGTAAGGTGGTTCCCGATTTGAAGACTGGCTTGGAATACTGCGAGGAGTTGGGATCTGATATCAACTCCAACGCCCAGTGGGCCATCAAAGGTACCAAGGAGTCCATCCAGTTTATGGTTGACGGAGGTCACCACGAACGGGGCCTCGAGAACATTGCCGAGTACAACGCCGTCTGGCTCGTGGGCGGGCTCCCCGAACAGGCGAAGCTCTAATGTATGCAGAATTATTTGTCGTTTTTTTTTTTTTGATGATTTCAGTTTTTTTTCTTGGGCGCCGAAACCGATTCGCTTCACGTGACCTCGCTTTTTCACAAACCATCACCATGGCGTTCTTGTGCCGGCCCCGGGTGTGCTGGCGGCGACTGGTTTCGGCGCTTTCTATTAATGCCTTGCCCTACGAGGCAGTAGCTGTGACGAAAAATTCTGCTCCAGCGTCGCTGCTATCATCGCTCACATCATCATCATCATCATCATCATCAACTTCCCCATCATCTGCATACTTGGCCGGGCTCCTGAAAAGCCACCTCGGTTCACTTGTTGTTTCACAAACAAACGAGGCACATGCGGCCAAAAACGAAATTTTGGAGCTTGTGCGGACCAAGAACTTCGCCCTTCTCATCAAGCTACTTTTGAAAGTGACGTCCAGCGGCGCCGACCTCCGGGTGGTATTTTCAAACGAAGATTTGCTGGGAATTCTTTCCAGCTTGGTAAAGTACCAGCTCTCGCTCTTATCGGGATCGGGATCGTCCAAGCTGATTGGAGCTACCTCCAATATCTCGCATGCTCACCATGTCAGAGACCGCATCCGCAACATCTACGGCAACCTCATATATGGGGCGCCTGGAAAACATCTATACTCACGTGACCAACGCAACCACTTCAAACTGGTGCACAAGCTCACAGCACGAGACTATGAGAATTTGATCGAGCTAGAGCTTGGCAACGGTAAGTTGGACTTGGCGTCCAAGTGGTTTCAGCGGTTGGAGACCATATTTCCAGAAGGGCAGCATTACTCCAAAATGACGCCTCGTATGTGGACTCTCAAGTGGCAGGTTTACGGCGGTGGGGCGCCGCAGTTTTGGGTCGTGGAACCCAATGCGGTCAATTCCAGAGGATCCAACCCTAGACGGTCAAAGCTCAAGTACGAAAAATCGGGGCTCCTGATTCTTGAGGAGTATGTGAAAAATGCGTCTCTGGGCCTGGGAAACGCTGCGACGCTACTTTCCATGGATCAGCTTGAAGCGTTGTTGTACTCGGTTTCGTACTCGGGAAACACGGCACAGACGAAGCGGCTCGTAGAGTCTAACTGGGGAATCACCGAGTCAGGAAATGCGGTTCCGGGGTTCACGTGCCAGCCTGCCCGGACTCCGACTCTCAGCATCCTTCATGCTATTGTTGTTGGCATGCTCAAAAACCATGACTTCGTGGCGGCGTTGACGTACCTCAATGCGTTCCAGGAAATATATAACATTGACCTCGGCAAGAAATCTGCCAACTTCTGGGACTCGCTTTTCCGCTGGAGCGAGCTTTCCACCAGATTCACCGAGAGTCGCAGTCTCCAGCATTTCATCAAAGAAGCCAACGGCGACTTTCGAGCACTGGATCTTTCTGAGTTGACTCTAGCCGAGGCTCAGAAACTGGCAGACTTCGACTACGAAGGCTATCTCAAATACGCCTCGGATTTGCTCAACCAGCGCGTTCGCCTTGTGGGTGAACTCTGGAAATGCTACTGCCAATGTAGCCCGAGATTTTCAGTGAAAGTATACAAGACGTATCTCGACGTTGCAGCCGAGAGCAAATCTGACGAGATGACTTTCGAGTTGTTGGCCCAATTGGCGCTCCAGCACCAACTACACCTGGTTCCCCGGGATTCTTACAATCTGATGATGGCTAGTGCACGGGTGCAAAAAATCGGCCTGCTCTATATGCAGGCCATGCAGACGGTGCTAGCCAGATTCGGCATGGCCGGCCATTCCGAGGGACTTGCTGCCGTTCTCGATGAGTGGGCGCTCGACGCCGCCATGAAACAGGAGCTTTCCGAGTGGCTCCGCACACAGCAGGTGGCATTTGAGGCGGCCGACCACAACCGGCGCGCCGAAGCGCTTGCACGTGACGACGACGACAAATTCTTGGGGCTCATGGGGTAAATAATACGAAATTTCTGTATCGGGCCGTGCTGCCTGTTTTTTCTCCCCTGGCTGTGTGCCTGCTTGCACTAATCGGGCGTCCTTTGATCGCGTCGTGTGCGTACCGCCCCGCGTATAATGCCACCGCACTGTCGTCGATAGCTCCACCTCACACTACTATGGCCGACGGACTCGAGAAAATCACCGAAATCCCCGTGGAGTTTTTCAAGGACGGCAGCGCTTTCATCAGAAAGTGCCAGAAGCCCACCAAGGACGGTACGTACTAGCGAAAGCGAATTCGGCATATGTTTGAATTTCACCACTTTTGGAGGTATGCTGGCGGGAAATGGACAAAGTCCGGCGAAATCCAGTGCTCTTTCCAGAACCACATCAATTTGATGGACAGCATTTTGGACACTTTAGCTGTCTGATTTTGTCTGTTTGCTCCACGCCAGATATCGCTGGCTGGTGAACACGATTCAACCATATTCCAGAATTCGCCCCTGTTTGAGACTTCCACTCGCTCTAGGAGTCCTCTGATTTCCCAAGTCATTTACTAATCCCAGAATACTTTAAGATCGTCAGAGCAGTTGGTGTCGGCTTTGTCATGATGGGCGTGGTTGGCTACGCCGTGAAGTTGGTGCACATCCCTATCAGATACTTGATTGTCTGAGCCAAATATTACTTATACAACAGAGTTATTGGTGCAGTGTAGCTGGCTTGCATGCTGGTATTTTTTTCTTTGTGTTTTTCTACCCTTCACTACTTAACCGACGTCGTTGACCATGCCAACAACCTCGAAGCAGCCTCAGCGTCGATTTTGTCGTTCGTTTTCGCTGTTGAATTTCCTTCTACTTGGTTATCTAAAATATGTTGTATTTTTTTTTCCCAATCACTCTGCGCCATTCCCCCACGTTATCTCTTCGCTCACTCGCGATGACCTAAAATTTCCAACTACTCCATGGGCAAAGAAACAACCACGTTCGTGCGCAATTTGGCCCACAACGACGCCACTATCCGCCAAAATGCCTTCAAGACGCTTTGCCAGTTTCTAGCTTCCAAATCCGACAAAAAATTCGAGCTCCTAGACGCTGAAAAGCTCTGGAGGGGTCTCTACTTCTCGATGTGGTACTGTGACAAACCCATCCCACAACAGAGTTTGGCAAGCAATTTCGGCAAACTCTACTCTGAGGTGATCCCAGACGCCAACCTTGATGTATTTCACGAAGCCTTCTGGTTGGTGATGGCACGTGAGTGGCCATCGCTAGATAAATGGAGGTTGGACAAGTTCTACATGTTGGTGAGAAGAGTGGTGCGGCACTTGTTTTTCAGGTTGCATAAGACCGGATGGAATAAAACGCAAGTGAAGCTGTTTTTGGCGGTTTTGGCCCGTGGCCCATTGAGCACCAACTTCAAGTTTCCTCAGGCTTTGGCCTATCACGTGTGCGACATCTACCTTGACGAGCTCGAGTACGTTATTTTCCTGGAGTTTAGGGATGTGAGTCAAGAGGATGGTGAGGATGACGATGAAGACGAAGACGAAGATGACAGTGAGAGTGAAAGTGAAGCTGAAGATGAGGACGAAGGCGACAGCGAGAACAAGAGCGAGAACGCAAGCGATCATGAAGAGGAAGCTCCTCTAGAAGAGAGCGAGGAAGTTCAGGAGAAAAAACAGAAAATCGTGGACGCCACGCCGGTTGCCTTGTTGATTACACCATTCGAAGCCCTTGCCGAGACTGGCTCGGTGGCGGCGAGAACCAAGTGCAGAGAGGAGGTTTTGGACGATCCTAGACTTGGGCAGTGGGGTGTCAAAGCCAGCAACGACGATGACGACGATGACGACGGGGAGGGCGAGTGGACCGGATTCGGAAACTAGAATAGCATTGGAAGATATGAAGTAATTGTGAGCGGCGCGGTTCCGGAAAAACTCAAGTAGTGGAATATGTCCGCGATTGGAAAAACCAAGACATTTCCAGCTCCTCAAGTGTGGTGGGCCCCAGTGTTGACATCCTTCCTGTACAGTGCCGCATCGCATCAGCCTCTATGGAAGAAGAGAAGGTGTCGGTTCCCAAGTACATCAAGGATGTCCCATGGTACTACACAAAGTCAACATCCGATGATCCGCTAGATCACCACAAGGGTGTCGGAGCTGTCGACTACAGCGCGCCGCAGGCGGGTGCTGGAATTGCCGACGAATTCGAGGTGGTGGATGGCCATCAGGTTCGGAAAGATGCTGCCGATTGGGACTCCAAGCGTGACCGCTGGCACGGATACTCTTCAAGCGAATGGGACGCTGTGCTTGCCAAGTGGGATGCTCTCAAAAATCTGAAAAACTCCGCCGACCAAGAAACCTCCAACGATAGCGACGACACAGACTACGAGCTCGAGCTCGAAGAACTTGGCCTAGACCGCAAATCAATCAGGAGCAACCACAAAGAAGGCAAAATGGAGCAAGCCATTCGGGACCGGCGGAGTGTTCCTGCCTATATCCGAGCCATCAACGGCAATGTGGGCGGTAAGATTCGCCTCGGCAAAGACCTGGTGCTGAGCATCACCAACGCCGACTCGGAATTCGTGCGCAAAACAGACGTGGCCGATTTCAAGAAAGTCCAGAAGTTTGCCTGGGACGAAAACAAGAAGATCGAGACTGCCAACCAGCGACACATGCTTGCGCAACATATGGCCAATCCAATGGGAGAAATCACCGCGGCGCCGGTTGATTTGGGGCTCAATTTGGAGGCCAGTCCGACGCTAGTGCAGTTGAAGGCAAAGGAACACGACCGGAAAAAGAAGGCTGAATCAGCTCTCAAGAAGCGGAAGTTGATGGAGCGGTACGGGTGAGCGAAGGACTTGCGCTGCTGGATCAGCAAGTTGTTTTCCCTGAATAGATGCCGGTCAGTTGAACTCCTTGAGTAATTAGGAATACTCCAATGTACGAGCTCCGACTCCCTGAGCCTTCAAGATAAGTAAATCTAGGAATTGCTGAAGTAGCGCCGAACCAAACACAAACCTCACAATCCAAGAGAAATCTTCCACTTACTGGCACGCTGCTGTGGCGATCAGCCTCCCGCCCGCTACTCAGTGGTATTTCCTCTTCACTTGCTGTCTGCCTCTCTGACAAGTCGCAACAATTCAAGACCCTTTAGCAACTCCTTCTCTGCAGTGTCCAAGTCTTCGTAGTTGAGTGCTGAGATCGCAAACTTGGCGTGTTTCTGAGCCTGGCTGATGTGTTCGGTCGTATCAATTATGGAGGTAAGGGTTTCCTTGGTGAGGGACACATGTGGCTTCGTCGACAGTGAAACCCTCCTCACAGGCTTGGGGGCTATTGTTGGCTTGGGAGCGGTGGTCTCTTTATGCAAGTCTTCTGGTTGAAAGACTTGTATGGACAGTTGGCGGCTGATGATTGGAGCATCATCATCTGGGAGAAATTTGGGAGCACCTGGCAATTTCACGTCCTCATTTTCATCCTCTGGGTCGTATTTTGGGGCGCCTGGAAGTCCAAGATCATCGAAGGCAGCAGCCGAATCTGGGGTGCTCAATTCAGCACGTGCTTTGGAGTCGTCGGCAGCTCTTTGGAATAAATTGGACTTCGAATCTTCAACGTCAGTTTCTTTCTCTGTGTCAGTCTCCAAATTGGGCTCACCCTGGTCTAAACGGCTTGCTTCCTCTTCCAACTTTGCAAGTTCTTCTTCCTCGCCTTTGATAGGGATCTCGTTCTTCACGAGACGACTCAATTGATACTTCAATGTCTTGACCTTCTCCTTATAGAACTTCGTGAACTCGTCCTTGGTTGTGCACTTCCCCCCAGTGATCTTTCCAAAATCAACTTCTCCTGAGTCGTCGTCGAATATCTTCAACACACTCAAAAAGTTGATGGCTGCCCTCAATTTGGAGCCAATTTGAACCTGGTTACTCCCATCGTAGTTCGATAAGTCTTCAAGCGAACTCTGGAAGAGTCTGAGCCCAAACGCTAGCACCAAGTTGGCGGAGATCTGGCGATCGGCAAGTGCCTTGTGAAGATCGTCGTCATCAGTGCTATTTTTTGTGGCTTCTGTTTCATCCAAAAGAGCAATGGTGAATTTCTCGACCTCGGGATTTCCCACATGGAGCTTGTTGTAGAGGATGTGATCAAGTACGTAGACCTTGCAGTAGTAGGACACCACCGGATTGACATTGTGGATTTCCAGAGAACGTGCAATGTATGGAGTAACGTCTCTGTCTGTTTTAAGCGTGGCTGGCACGTCCTGCGTGGTGATCATGGCGGTGGTGTGGCGTGGGTGAGATTAGGAGTAGGTGTGAAGATGATAGTGAGAAGGTGTAGAGAGATGAAAGTGAGACGGATAAAAGACTGGGAGAAGGAAATTCGGGGAAGAATTCGCAAGCCAGTGCATTCCACAGAATCGTAATACGATCGCTGCTATAAATGACTCCAGAAGATCTACATTCTGTTCTTCACCTTTGATATTCCGCTTGCTCGAAGTCAGTCCCGCAGACAGGTTGGCGTCTTATATACATAGTGGGTGTTTAACGCCTGCCAAAACTCAGATCCGCATGTTCTTGGCATTGGCTTCTCGTGTTCTGGCATATTTCAGTGCTGTTCCTCCTAGTGAAGATCTGGCATTCTCAAAATCTCCCCGTCGTTGTTCTGGCTATCCTCCTGCAACGTCTGGAGAATCTTGGAATCCTTCCACCGGTCTGGCAAAGGCGTGACGTCAAAGTTTCCAGTTGCCCAGTAGTAGATGTCCCAGTCTGGCTCGTCCAAAAGCTGGTCATACTCGTCTAACTCCTCCATGGTCATTTTATGAAGATATTTCTTGGCGAATCTCAGCAACAACAAGTCGCTCTCCAAAATACCCCTTTTTCGCGACTGGTAAGTCAAACGTGCTCTCTTTACTTCGATTGTCTCACCTGTTCTGACGATGGGGTCGATGCGGGCAGCCAACTCGTTGTAGGATGGGTTCTGCGGTTTGCCGTGGTTGAGCGTTCTTCTGGCAGCCACAAAGACAGATCTGGACCGAGAAAACATCGTGGTTTTATTGGCGGATCTGATGTTGAAATTGTATAGAAAATGTGGAGGCGCTATGTGCACACCCGCAACACTTAACCCACTGGAGTCACGTTGGTCCAGACGTTGAGAACTCGCCGGATTCAGAAGTCTTTTTTCCGTTATGGGCAAGGCCGTGCTGAAACTTCTGAAAGAAGAAATCAAGCTGCTCCGAGACCGTACGCTTTTCGAC
The DNA here is from genome assembly GCA_030583085.1 of Hermanozyma aechmeae. Taxonomy (NCBI): domain Eukaryota; kingdom Fungi; phylum Ascomycota; class Pichiomycetes; order Serinales; family Metschnikowiaceae; genus Hermanozyma; species Hermanozyma aechmeae. The sequence continues at coordinate 211,063 of JAJMHA010000006.1, read as the reverse complement.
AAACGCGAGCTTCAGCAATGGTACAAGGGCTTCCTACGGGACTGTCCCAGTGGACAACTCTCTGAGGAAGAATTCTGCAAAGTTTTCAAGCAATTTTTCCCATTTGGGGATCCTACCGACTACTGCCATCATTTGTTCCGTGTTTTCGATACCGACAACTCCAAGTATGTGGACTTCAAAGAGTTCATCGTGGCACTTTCGCTTACTGCCCGAGGCGACCTAAATCAGAAACTCGAGTTCACTTTCAGATTGTACGACCAAGACAAAGACGGCAAGGTCTACTACGATGATATTTTGACCATCGTGGCGCTGATTTATAAGATGGTGGGTCCCATGGTGTCACTTCCCGAGGACGAACGAACTCCCGAGCTTCGTGCCAACAAAATATTCGATCTTTTGGATGTCGATCGCGAACTGGGATACTTGGGTATGGCAGACTTCAAGAGGCTAGTGAAAATTGACCCTTCCTTGGTGAGCTCTCTCAACTCTTATGAGGCTCTTATATAGATCTAGGGCGTGTTCACTAATGTATACTAGAACAATGCAAGTGCAATTTTCTCTTCGAACATAGTGGGCAAAATAGGACGCCTTACCTGTTTTTTGCTACGCAGCCGTTGGTGTTCCCCGTGTATTACTCGATATTGATACAGCATCTAGATGAACGGTCCCCTCATTGCTGGCCCTCGACCGCCTCGAGAAGCCCGTCAAGTAGCTCGTCCACCTCATTTATGTCCACACCGGTACAGAAGCTCACCACCCTTTTGAACTTGGCGGTCAACGCACTATAGTCTAGAACAGCTGCCAACTCCTTTTCGAGCCGCAGATTCACTTCTTGGTACGCGTGTAGCCTTGCCTGCAATATTTCCGAGCCGGGAAGCTGCTCTAATATCTCTGGTGTGGGATCCACTGCCTCTCCGCGCTTCAACAGGTCGTAGATCGGGTGGATGATGAATGGCTCGTCGGCGTCGAATTTCACAATATCCTCCGAGTCAAAGTCTTCGCCGAGGCCGCCATCGACCAGCTGAAGATCTTTCCGGATTATCTCGAGACGCTCGTTCATGTTGGCCATCTGTAACTTCATGGTGTCAATCTTGGAAATCTTGTCCAATATCTTGCGCAACGCAAACTTGTTGTTTGCTGTGACGATGGTGGCGTCCCGCAACTCGGCGTGAAGCTTGTTGATTTCGGCCTTCTTCGTACTGATCAAAGCCTGATACTCGTTGTGTGTGGATGCAAGCAAATCTTGGATCGATTGGTAAATTTTGGCGGATGGCGGTTCATCGCTCAACCCGTTACTGGAAGTGGCCTTATCTTCGGCCTTTCCAGACACTTCCTCCAATGTTCCAACGTCTGGGTACTGTTCGAGCGTCGTTGCAGCTGCAACGCCAGTCAGTAGCAAGTCTAGTAGGTACTCCTCCTCTTGAGTCTGAACGTCTAGTTGTTCGAACAAAGTCCGGAAGTCCTCTTTCTTTTCAAGCAGCTTTCTGAGCGTTTGAATTTCTGCCACGCAGTCATAGTCTTCGGGCTTGACGCCGGCGTTGTTTTTCACAGTAGGATCAGCCTTAAGCTCCAAGAGAACGTAAATAAACCACTTGAGGTCCTTCTCAGCGGCAATGTGAAGGGCCGTGTCGCCAGCCTGAGAGTCTTGGGCGTCAATGAGTTTCACCAAGCGCTGTAAATTTCTGTCCTTGCTTGGATTGGACGCAAGCCACTCCACAATCTTTGAGAAATAGAAACGAGCAGCACGGGCGTTCTTTTTCGCCACGCCCACGATGTGATGAACGACCGACTGGCCATGCTTATCAAGCAACCATAAGTCGGGCCACAAGTAGTCGTCGAGAAGCTCGATGAAGTTGCCCTTTTCCATGGAGTTCGTCACTTGGAGTAAAGACACCAATGGCGACTCGCCGCGGTGGTCACCGCGGATGGGCGAGCAGATTTTAAGGTCTACAAAGGCCGCCACTAAGGTCAGCGAAGCCAAGGTGGCAGCGTAGTGCAAGGCTGTTTTGCCCAGTGAGTCGAGAGGCACATCGAGTTGTGCTATCCACAGCGAGAGCAGCAACAGCAGCAGCAGCTTGGCCAACTTGTCAAATACAGGTCGAAATTGGGCTTCGATCGTCTTCGCCGTTGCAGCAGCGTCGTTCTTGAAAATATCGGAAAAGAGCACCTCCACCTCCGACACAAGTTCGGGGCTTATATCCGTCTGCGAGAGCGGAGGTAAGCAGTAGGGCAAGTTGGGATTATCCGCCACCGAAGGCGCCACAAATTCACGCGGCTCGGTCTTCTGTCTCTTGGACGGCGTCGCCGAATCCAGCTCGGACTCGGGACTTCTCTTGGACGCGTCGTCGGCACGTGGCAACGCTTCATAATCGTGCACGTCCACAAGAAGAAGCGGCTTGACTACGGAGTACAAATCCAAGGCTGCAGCAATCGCCACCGCCTTATCGTACGGCACCCAGATACCTCGAAGCTGCTTGACAACGTGGGTCCTGTAGTCGTTATACAAAGGAGCCAGCGAGTCATCTAGAATGCGGTACTGCGTGGAGTTGATTATATGGTTGCTGATATAGCCGTCAGCCTGGTCTTGTGACAAATTGTCTAGAAGGACAAGAATGGCGAGAAGCTGTGACACGTTAACGAACGAGTCTCGGACTCTGCGCAAAACAAGCGCCGATTTGCCCAGTCGAGGAAACTGAGCCTCGAATTGGATGTACTTTTGGCCCAGATATACGGCGGCCTGGACCGAAGCAGCACGCACGCCAGGCTGGGCGGATGAGGCTTTTGCGTTTGGCTTCAGGACGTGTGTTTTTCCGAGTTGGGCCAGGATGGAGTTGGCGGTGGAGTCCCCTATGTGCTGCGGCGATTCCATATTGAAAATCAGGAGGATTTGTGATATGGCGCTTTTACGAGTAATTAGTGGCAGAAGTGGTGAAGACGTGAAATGAAGCAATTGGTGCGTGTGGAGAGTTTCGCGGTCTGGAGGTGCGGACGTGTAGGCCAGTGCCTCCGAGGCGGAATGGACGGAGAATTCAGCGGCACCGGAAATAGAGGGCGCCCATAGAAGACTCGTGAAAATGCCGAAAATTCGGCAGATTTGTTGCTGCAATGCTGTTTTTGTTATTGCAGACTGTCGTTTTTGTCCTAGTGCAGCGCATTGTCAGCATATTGCCTAATTAGTGACTAGGGTAGTTGGAGACCAGCAGTTGGAGACCTGGCTGGACTTTTTCGTAAGTATAATTCTCGAGTTCCTGGAAGCGTGCGGTGGAATTCAGAATATGCGCTTTATGCATGGAAACCGGGAATTCTTGCACAAAGCTTATTGAATGGCTGGTTTGAGCGAGACAGTACGACACCACGAAACAGAGACTAAAAAAAAGGCAGTAAACAAAATATTGCACTGCCACATATCACCACACAAAAACCGCCAAACTTGTCGTATTCTGCCACCGTCGAAGCTCATGCTAAGTCGCCTGTGTGCAGGCCGTCCCTCCACACTCATCTCCACACTCGTCTCCACAAAATAAGCACACATGGACTACTCCGACAGGGTCAACTCCAAAAAAGGAGCAGGTGGCGTTGCTGGCAGGCTGGAGTCCAATGTCCAGACAAAACAGCGCATCAAAGAGCTTCTCAGCTCGCAGGTGTTGAACATTGAAAACGATCCGTATGTCTTCAGAAACCACCTCGGCATCCTCGAATGCCGCCTCTGTCTCACAACTCACACCGACGAGGCGCTGTATATTTCGCATATTGGTGGACGAAAACACACCATGAGCTTGGAAAGACGCCGTGTTCTAGACGAACGTATGGCCCTCAAGAACGGAACATCACTGGTGAACCAGATCTCCATCAGCAACGTCCAGAAAAGACGGTGGCAAAAAGTGGGGAAACCAATCTACACAATCACAAAAATCAGGGACCCCGATACTCTCCGGGTCGGGGTGCTCGTGCAGATGCAGCTCCCCAAAATCACCGCTAAAGAACCACTTTATCGGTTCATGTCGGCATTTGAGTTGGCCGACAAAACGCGGAGCAGTGTGACGACGTATTTGAAAGACCATAAGACTCAGTTGGATGGCGACGCCGCCGGTGAAGCCGAATCATGGCAGTACTTGGTGATATCTGCTGAGCCCTACGAGAATGTAGCCATAGCACTTCCCGCTGACAGGAAAATTGAACGGACGGAGGGTCAAAACACGCCGTTTTTTTGGACCTTCTGGGACGCTGACTCTCTGGAGTTTTTCATCCAGCTACTTTTTGGCTGAGGCCATGACGGCAGAAATGGCGGGAAAGACACGAAAGGACATGTTTCGGGGACGAACATCGGATCGCTACAAAGGGAAAATCTCGGAATCGTTTGCCCTGCTATGCAATTTTTGAGATGAGGTTATATTATAGACGCATGGCCGGTTTCGGCATGCCACGGCAAGCTCCAGCAACTGGCAAAATTTCATCTTGTGTAGGAACCGCAGAATCCAAAATCTCAAGGCTCGACTCGCACATCGGAGCGGTCAGTGTGAGAACTTTTTTTTCTCGTCTTTATGTCTATCTTCGAAATTTTGCACGGGCCATTGATGTCACTTCGTTGGTCCTCCTCGGCTCCAGCCTGCAGGTGCCCCAGATCTTAGGTGCCACCTCCACAAAAGTTCCCCAGTTCCCAATGACACAGACGCAGCACCACAAACAGGTGCAATTCTTACAAAAATGCGAGGATGCTGACCGTCTCGTTGTTAGCTTTTTGCAAGATACACTACCGACGTCGCCCCAGCGAGAACCACCGTATACGTTTCGGCCACAACGGAGACTGGTCGTTAAGGAAAAAGTGAAGAAGCTGATGGAGGTGCTCGAGGAAAGTCTCCGTCTACATTCCTTAGATGAGATAGCAATTTCTTTCAACGGTGGAAAAGATTGCCTTGTGATGCTCGTACTCCTCATGGCAACAATCCACCGCAAGTTCTCGTCGGACTCAACCGCAAACCCGAAATTCAACATGCTCTCGCCAGATTACCGTCTAGATTCCATTTACATAAACAGCGAAGAGCCCTTTCCAGAGCTCACTCTGTTTATTGAGCAGTCGACCGCAGAGTGGGGGCTCAATCCTATCACCATCAAGACGTCGCTCAAGGAAGGCTTTGAGCAGTACTTGGAATCTGTTCACCACACTGTTAAGGCAATCGTTGTGGGTATTCGGTACGCGGATCCTTACGGCTCGCAATTGAAATATGAGCAGACGACAGACCACAACTGGCCCAAGTTCATGCGAATCCACCCCATTTTGCACTGGCATTATGTTGACATATGGGACTTTCTCATTGCCTGCCAGATCGACTACTGCAGCCTTTACGACAAGGGATACACCTCTTTGGGAGGCGTAGATAGCACCGAACAAAATGTCTTCTTGAAGACAGGCCAGACATTTTTGCCCGCATACATGCTTGAAGAGTATGCTGACGAGCGCGAGCGTGTGGGACGGCGCAAACATTCGTGAGATCGGGAATAAGCCGTCTCCATCCTGCCACCAGTTTCGTCAGGTGGTCACCAATGTCTACGTGTCTTCCGTCACGATAACTGCTCCACATAGTAGTGAAAGCTTTCAAATCAGTCCCTGCTCCACTTGTAATTCAGAAATTTAGCCACCTTCTGCAGCTACCGCCTGATATATATATCTCCGTCACGGATCACAGGATGCTCAACTCTTGAGGCGTCTCAGCGTTACTCTAATCTCATTTCCACATCATTGCGTTTGCCCTGTCGCATCCTCTAGAATCGTGCGGTAGTATGTCTCTGAGTAGGGCCCCACCCCGATTTCTCCCAACGCCAATTCTGCACTTGTTGGGCCAACATTGACTGAGCTCGGATCTTGCCGCTGCCCTGATTGCTGCAATTTTTTCAACGTGAGCAACAACTCGACTTCTCTCCGATTGTTCGTATCTATGTCGCTTTGCATCTGCTGGATGTAATCCACCAGTTTGGTCAAAATCTGGCCCTTGTTTGGCTTGCCATCTTTAGTGCCGGTCAGACGTGTCGCTGCGTCATCAAACCCCGAGCCATCTGCCAGGGGTTCTAGAAATAGCTCGGCAGGAAGTAATGTCAAAAGTTCCTGGATTCGGTCGTTTATGTTGTCTCTTCTCTTTCTCTCGCTTTTTTGATCATCCTCGTCGTCATCTTCTGGTTTTGGGTACGCCAGATTTCTTCTCAGATGGGGTTTAGAAACTCCACCGCTGGTGCCGTGGAACGATTGAGATAGTTGTCTCTTGATATCGGAAGATCTGCTAAGAAGCTCGGCATTCAGGGGAGACCCAGACGCTTGCCTGATATTGATATTTCTTCCACTGTGGCGTGGCGAAAGTGAACCCTCGTCGTTGAATCCTGACATTGTGAAGAAGTTGTTTGTAGGGGGATATGGTTACTGGATGCCAGTGTGCAGGCGAGCTTCCCCAGATAGTAGCCAGCAGACTCCACAGTCGAATAGGGAAACGTGACGATGTTCGCGAACGGAAAATACTGAGCTACAGGCATTGACAAGTGCTTTTGGTGCAATTGTAGTTGAAAGGGAATATGCAAAGTTGAGGGGAAATTACAATGGGAGAGGGAAACCACCAATAGTTTAATGATACTTCGAAACGGGGCATGAATTAGCAGATGAGCATTTGGTTCAGAGTGCTCTCTGAGGTCTTAATGGGCCATATTACACTTTGACTAAAATTGGCAACCATATGCTCCCTCTGTGATAGCGAAAGCACCTTCTTCCAGGGATGCCCTGTCTCTGAACTCAGGCTGCTCTACGCGCGAATTCTGTGATCGTAGCTAAATCATCCAGTGTAACTGCCTCAAATGTAATGTGATCCTGGCCTTCTGTTCGTTCTCCCAGTCAAGTTGGATTCAATCTGGTCGAGCTTCCGCGTCAAGTTGCGGGCACGTTTTTCGTCTTCTGAGCCTCCAGGGATCAGTTCATCAGATGAATAAGATTCCAAGATTTCCTTGAGAACCGCATACGTTTGCGCGTCCCCAGAAAACCCATTGTTGATCATCTCCACCACAATGAGCTCAATTTCACATAGGCTCGCTTGGCCGTAAAACACCCAGTAAATTTTGAGCAATTCGTTGTACGTCAGCTGGTTGCATACCACAGTGTAGAGACTTAAATTCCTCTTGACTGTATTGAAGAACGTGATAGCAAGCTGTCCATCGAAAAACTTAAAGCAAGCAAGCTCCAAGGCATGATTGAAAATCGCAGGCATGGTATGGACATTCATTAGTGGTTTAGCTGGGTCAATTCTGCTTTGCAGGAAGATTTTCTCGCAAACCTGGTCGTACTCATGGACAAAGTCATCAGCCAGCTGGCCCGGTTTCTGCAAAGGATAGAAGTCGGGACTTGATTCATTACTGATGAAATCAGCAAAGTTAGCGTTCAAAAACTCCACAAGTTCTTGTGGATCTTTCATTTCTCCCATGTACTCGAGAACCGGGTTGAGAGCCTTTGTCGTCATGTCTTGGAGTCGTGTGAGAAGGTTTCCCAGAATTGGCAGATGGGCCAGGTCAACAGTTTGAGGTTTACCGGCTTGCAATGCCGCAAATGAGTCCTGCAAATTCCACAACACCTTATTATCAAGCAGCCCCGAGTTGGCAGTTTTGGATGCATAAGTGTCAAAGATCTTCTGAAAAAGCTCTTTCTCTTCCTCAATAACATTACTGGATGACTTCCCCTTCTGCTGTGATGCAATGGGCACCTCGTCTGTACGGTCTATGTCAAGGGCCTTCTCCTCATGCAACTTGGGTATTTCAGCAAAAAGCAGATCGAGCAGCGAGTCCTGTGACTTGGAGTTGTCAAAGCTCATGTCCGCAAAAATGTCGTTTAGAATGTCGTGATCACTAATTTGTCTAGCCTCAGCTTCCTCTGGCTGCGAGTCGTGGGTGTCCTTGAGATGAGTGTCGATGTCCAAGTCGAGCGTGAACAAGTCGCGGTTGGTACTGACATAGCGCACATTCGTTGCAGATACCGGAAGCCTTGTCACCGTGGGAACAGTTTTTAGCTGTCGAAGTGCTCGTAAGGACCCGAATCGTAGTAGCATGGCTATAGTTGAGATTTTTTGTTCCTGCATGCATCTCTAGAAAGATGCCTTGGGGATCAGATCTCCGCCGAAAGGACCTGGATGTCTGGCATCACCAAATTGGGAGCCTCGGGAACGTAGTTTTTCCTCGATATGTTGTAGAATCCGCGTTCGCTTTGCGGCGTGAGCACCAAATTCTGGTGGTCCTCCCCAATCAATTCCTGATACTGCTCGTGGTCAATGGCCCACTCGTCGCCCAACTTATCACACAAGTAGCTGACAACCTCGTCACAGAATCCTAAGAGATTGACGTCAAAGTTGCAGTGGGAAATTGGGTCCCGATTGATAAGAATCTGCGGCACGTGAGGTGGGATCTTGTGAACAATGTCGGCTACGGGTGCAACCTTGAGCGACGTCCCAATGCTGATCACCAAGTCACACAGAGACATGTCGGGCAAGAGATGGTTGTGAAACACCGGCGGAAGGGGCTCGCCAAAGAAGGTTATGTTGGGTTTCATGACCCCGTAGCTTTCATCCACCACCACATCCATTTCTTCGAACCGCTTGCGTTTCGGCGTACATTTTGGGCAATAGGGAATCTCGTGGGCCCGTATTTTGGGGAAAAGTTGATGCCCCGGCACCTGGTACTTGCACGTGACACACGATGCAAATGCAAACGACCCGTGGCACTGGATCATCTTATCGTAGCTGATCCCTGCGTTGGCTTCCAAGTTGTCGATGTTTTGCGTGTAATTGCGCAAGAGCTTACCCTTCTGCTCAAGAAGGGCAATGAATTTGTGCAACGGGGTATAAACGCCGTCGGGTGGAAGAATCATATGTGCAATCGAGTAGAAGATCAGCGGGTCGGCGTGGAAAATGCTGAGGTCAAACACCTCCTGCGGATCGGAGAGGCCCAAGTTACCCAACTTCAGGTAGAAACCTTGGGACGATCTGAAGTCTGGAATTCCGAGACTGGTGGAGATTCCGGCGCCCGTAATCACTAGAATCCGGTTGGCGGTGCGAAGTTTCTCAAGAACGTGATCGACGGTGTAGAAATCTACAAGCTGGGGACGACACCTCAATACGCGTTTGATGGCCTCTCCTAGCAAACGTGTGAGGTCCAAAAGATGCTCGCCCTCGTCTAGAGGCGGCATATTCCGAGGGCAGAACCCGAGTTTGAGAATGAGATTGAGGATCTGTTCGCTGTCGGCGGTAGGCGGCACGTACTCCTCCAAAAAGGCACCCGTGCCTCGCTGTTTGAGGAACAACCGTGTTTCATAGACCGTACGTTGCATGGCCTTGCGTGGTCTCTCTATCTGGCGGGCTTCATCGGCTCGGGCCATGGCTTCGGCAGATATTTCTTCAAGGTCCGAGAAAGAACTGGAATCCGAGGTCGTGGAGGCAGGCAGCAACTCACTCGGTTTTCCTTCGTCTTCGAGCTGTTCTGCTGGACCTGTTTTTTCCGTGTCTGTGGCGCTTTCGACCGATACTGGCGATGCAGAGATGGTGGTGAAGCCATTGGCAATTTCTGGCGATTCCGGCACCGTTTCTGCGCTCAGAACAAGCGTCAGTAATTTCATTCGTTTTACACTGCCTGGTGAGGGTGATAGGGCCTCACGTGCAGCCGCCGATGGCGGAATTCTGGAGGCCATGTTCTTGACGGGACGGTGTTGTGGAAAGCACGTGAGGGGCATCACGTGGAGGAGTGGGGCTGGCGCGTCGGCAGAATCGATGGGCTTAGTCGTGATTGGAAATTCTGATATCCGTTGGCCTCTGATTTCGCGTCTGTCAAGTTGATTAGGCGATGTGGGTCTACCAGGTGGGTCTGTGGGGGAGGATACGAAAATGGGTGCAAACGAGAGCAGAGTGTGGTTGAAAGAGGCGGAGCGTGAGAGATTGGGATCCTGGGCATTTGTTCGAATATCTGCCAAAGTATCTAGTACAAAGAACAGTCTCGCCCAAGGTTCTTGAATACGGGAGCTAGCATTTGGGGAATGAGGTCAGTTCCTCGTCCTATGTAAGTCTGAAAGAAGACTTCCCGCTGGAGAACACCATTATATAATTTGCAATTCTAGCAGCTACAAGCAAAAGGATTCTGCGTCAAAATAGGAAAGACGACCACCCAATGACCTCAAATACCCGAACGGGAAGTGGGCCTCACGTGATCTGGCTAGATTTCCCAGCCAACAGCGATGCGTTGCACGAGGCAAGTTTTCACAAATCACCACTTTTGCTTATCATCTACAGCCAAAATTGGCAATCCCACCACGCTGTGCTCTAGGATCAAGGCGCAGCAGACACGCGAGCCTGGAAGACAAAAACCCGAACCTGCAAATCGCACCGTCTCGGGTTCCAGATCACCGAAGCTTAAATATTCCTCCGTTTGCGATTTTCATCGCCGGCTCCAACTCAGGCTCGCTTCGGCAAGGAGGGTGCCTGAATTCTGATCCTGCATACAGAGTGAAAGGCACTGTGAATTTTCAGTTTCTCCCCTCCGGCCACCTACTGAATTCCCAATGTTGAACAACGTGGAATTCATCCAGACGCCTCGCGCTGCACCCCAGCCAAAGGCAAGTGCAGAATGCGGGATTCTCACCACAGACTCGCCCACAATTCACAATGCACCTTTGCCTGCTGATGGTCCCGGATCCAAGTCGTTTTCCAACTTGGCGTTGTTTGCGATTTTGGTAGGCGTGCCATTTTTCATCACGCGCAAGTTGGGCTTGGGATTCAAGACCTGGCTCTTTTTGCTTGTTGTTTTCGCTGTCCCCATTGCCATGGCGTACTGGACGTTGATGTCGTCGTTTAGCCCTCGGTTGAACGAGAAGGTCAAGTTCCCCAACAAGCCAATCTCCCACTACTTGGAGTACCACACTGACGAATTGAAGGCCAAATACGAGACTTCCAGAAACGGCCAGGGCACCAAGATTCCCATGGAGACTTTCCACGAGTTGTACTTTGACGGCAAGGTGTCGTTCAAGGGCGACGCTCTCGATGTGTTGGAGTACCGTCACGACTGGTGCACTTTCCGTTTCACGTTGTCGCTTTTCCGCTTCTTCTTGTTTGGTATGATTCCCGAGGTGATCATGCACTCCAAGTCTCAGGACGAAGAGCAGGTTAGAGACCACTACGACCGCGGTGACGACTTCTACACTTGGTTCTTGGGACCCCGGATGATCTACACTTCCGGAGTGATCAGTGACATCAAATCCGAGGAGTCTTTGGAGCAATTGCAGGACAACAAGTTGAACGGTGTAGCGTCCAAGATTCAGCTCAACAAGGGCGACCATGTTTTGGATCTCGGCTGTGGCTGGGGTACCTGGGCGACGTTTGCGTCTTCGCAGTTTGGCGCTAAGGTCACGGGTGTTACTTTGGGTAAAAACCAGACCAAGTGGGGAACTGAGCTCTTGTCCAAATACGGAGTTGAATCTGACCAGTCCAAGATCGTGTGTTGCGACTACCGTGAATCGCCCAAGTCTGAGAAGGCCAGCGGCAAGTACGACAAGATCACGTGTCTCGAGATGGCTGAGCATGTCGGCATTCGTCGTTTCGGAGCGTTTTTGGCTCAGGTGTACGACGCCTTGGAAGACGACGGAATTTTCTTCTTGCAGTATGCTGGTTTGCGTAAATCCTGGCAATACGAGGATCTTGTGTGGGGTTTGTTCATGAACAGGTACATTTTCCCTGGTGCCGATGCGTCGACTCCCTTGGCATTCGTTGTGAGTGCGTTGGAGAGCGCCGGTTTTGAGATTGTCACCGTTGACAACATTGGCGTGTCGTACTCGGCCACCTTGTGGAGATGGTACCGTAACTGGATGGGCAACAGAGACAAGGTCGTGAACAAGTACGGAATCCGCTGGTTCCGTATCTGGGAGTACTTCTTGGCTACTTCCACCATCACTTCCAGACAGTCGGGTGCTTGCTGCTTCCAGTTTGTGTTGCGCAAGAACCTCAACTCCTACCACAGAGTGAACTACGTTCCATCTCAGTATGGTGTGTTGACTCCTGCCAAGAATGGCATTAAGTGGGCGAAGGAGTAGTGCGGCGATTCGTTGCTGTTGATGTTGTTGTTGCTTTCTTGCAATCGCAACTGTCTCTCGCTCTGACCTCGGGGCCAATTCTTGTAGACGTGTATCGTAATGCATGGGTCATGAGGTGGAAATGTAGTGAATGAGTAGATAGGGGGCTGGGAAGATAGAGAATGAGATTGTGCTTTGCGGAGTATCGATATTTGTCTAGTTACGGCACCTACGACATGTGGAGGCGATTCAGGTTTCTTATCCTGCCGTCTTTTTCAGCTCGACATGCGAGGTAGCAGCGACCAATAACTAGAACGCCGCTGGAATTTGCAGTTCCGAGAAGTTGAAGAAACCCCTAATTGAATTCATAGCAAACAATACTTAATTATCAATAATTGTTGGCGCAAAGAAGTGAAAACAGCAATTGAGCCAATAACTCAAATATTTGGCGCTTCTGAAAATTGGCCGGGTCACGTGCACCGAGTCATCGCCACGCAAATCACCAATCCTGGTCGCCCGATGTTCCACGAGGTTCCACTGCTCTCTAAGTCACGCCCCAGATCCCGACTCCGATTCCGTGGAAAACAGCCGGTTGGGAGTGTTCTTATCAGCCTGCATATAGTGCTCCCTTGTGTGCGGCCCGCAGATCTCGGTCCGAGACTCCGCAAACTCCGACTATTCGGAAAAGAGTGGCGAAGATCGTGGCCAGACGACTCCGGGATCAGCAGACCGTCAGGACCTTCATAAACCTGCCACCCATGGTGCTCCACCAGCCGGCGGCGACGTTATCGGGCGATGCCTGCATGTAGTGCTCGGAGATTTCCGCCGCGCCGGTTTTCCGCTGATCCGGCGGGTCGAGGCCGGCCCCGGCGGGCGCGAGTCACCGTGCACGGCCAGAACACCCGTACCTCCCCATACTGAAGCAGCCCGCCATGTGCGCCCTGCCAGTGACTCGCGCACCGCACATCCGCTGGAACGAATCCGGGGTATCATGCGCCAATCCCCAGACTATAAATTGCTCCTGGCCCCCACAATCCGCTGGAAACCCCGAAAATTTTGTGACTCCAGTTTTCAGACGTAAAACTAACCGCACAAATATTGAGAACAACATGTCGTCGCCCTTCCCCACCGTATCCCTGAAGGTCCAAGGCGTCCAGATCTTGGGTCCTATTCCCGAGGGAGCAAAGCACATTTTCTCCCCTGAGGCACTTGCACTTGTTGCCACGTTGCACCGCAGTTTCCTGGGCCAGAGAAAGAAATTGTTGGCCAACAGAAAAGAGCAGCAGAAGTTGCGTGAGGCCGGCAGCTTGCCTGACTTTTTGCCCGAGACCGAGTACATCAGAGAAGACCCTACATGGACCGGACCTCCATTGGCGCCTGGTTTGCGCGACAGAAGAGTCGAGATCACCGGACCTACCGACCGTAAAATGGTGATCAACGCCCTTAACTCCGGCGTGGCCACCTACATGGCGGACTTTGAAGATTCGTTGACCCCAGCGTGGGCCAACTTGGTTGACGGCCAGATCAACTTGTACGACGGTGTTCGCCGCAACTTGACATTCGAGAGCGGAGGAAAACAGTACAAATTGAACCAGGATCCCGGAAGACACATCCCCACCTTAATTGTGAGACCCAGAGGCTGGCACTTGGAGGAAAAGCACGTTTTGGTGGACGGTGAGCCTGTGAGCGGAGGCATTTTCGACTTTGCCATCTACTTCTACAACAACGCCCACGAGACCCTCAAAAGAGGTTTCGGGCCATACTTCTACCTTCCCAAGATGGAGCACCATTTGGAGGCCAAGTTGTGGAACGACATCTTCAACTACTCGCAGGATTACATTGGACTTCCCAGAGGAACTATCCGTGGCTCTGTTTTGATTGAAACTTTGCCTGCAGCGTTCCAGATGGACGAGATTATCTACCAGTTGAGACAGCACATTGGCGGCTTGAACTGCGGAAGATGGGACTACATCTTCTCCTACATCAAGTCGTTGAGAAACCACAAGGAGTTCATTTTGCCCGACCGCTCGCAGGTCACCATGACCGCTCCCTTCATGGCGTCGTACGTCAAGTTGCTTGTTCACACCTGTCACAAGAGACAGGTTCACGCTCTTGGTGGCATGGCTGCGCAGATTCCTATCAAGGAGGACGAGGCCAGAAACCGTGCTGCTTTGGAGAATGTTGCCAAGGACAAGTTGCGTGAGGTGCAGGCTGGCTGTGACTCTTGTTGGGTTGCCCACCCTGCTTTGGTTCCCGTGGTGTTGAAGGTGTTCAACGAGCACATGAAGGGCCCCAACCAGATCAATGTGCCTCCCAAGACGCCATACAAGCCCATCACCGCACGTGACTTGTTGAGTCCCTTCGTGCCCCAGGCCAAGATCACCGAGCAGGGTATCCGTATGAACTGTATCATTGGATTGTCGTACATCGAGGCGTGGTTGAGAAACATTGGCTGTGTTCCTATCAACTACTTGATGGAGGACGCTGCCACAGCCGAAGTCTCGAGAACCCAGCTCTGGCAGTGGGTCACTCACGGTGCCACCACTGACACTGGCAAGAAGATTGACAAAGCATACGTCAACAAGCTTTTGGACGAGGAATACGCCAAGTTGACCAAGAGCGCCAAGCCTGGCAACAAGTTCAAGCGTGCCTTGGAGTACTTCCGTCCTGAGGCTTTGGGTGAGAAGTACTCGGACTTTGTCACCACCTTGATCTACGATGAGATTACCACCATCGGCAGACCACTTTCTGCTGAGAAGTTGTAAATGTATGACGCGATTGAGTGGATGAAATGTAGAGTGGTAGCGAGAGGCGGATTTTGTTCTATCTCTGCGCCAGCTCCCACTATTGTAGCATTGTGTGGGCGGGTGTAGTGATCGTGTTGCTGGAATTCCAGCCCCGTTACTCGACTGAAAAGTGTGGAAAAGAAATTGCCACATTTTGGAGACCGTGCGTGTCTAATGTGGCTCACGTTAACATCGGTTGCAGTTTGCGCCTGCAAGGTTTTGCTGAGTCGTGATATATGCATTGAGACGCACGTTTGACAGATAACGGATGCGGCGGCTCAATCTGGGTTAATAATAGCACAAGACTCAGAAAACTGTCGTTAGAGATTTGCTAGAGTGAGTTTGATAAAATTAGGTTTTACGTTTCTAGGTGGGCACCATTCTTAGTGATTTTCATAGAGGGAGTGTTTAGCTACGTCTAAGCCTTAAGTTGAAACCTAATTTTGCTAGAGTTACTTTTCTGCTTTGCATTGCTTGTTCGCTTCATGAGAGGCGCTTCTTAGTTCAGGTAGCCACTTTGCCATAGAGAGTCCGCATTGGCTGTGTTTATTCCAACTAGTAATCCGCAAACTCTAGATGCAAACTCCCACCAGAAAGTCTCCCAGGGTCTCGATTCAGTCATCCTCGAAACCAGGCCTCCCTGCGGTTTGACTCCCTGGTGACGCAACTTTAACGCCCTGATCAGGCCAACGCTCAAACCCAGCAATCGGCACACTTGCTGGACACGAGACGGCAACGATCTGCGCTGGCCGTGTGTTTCGCTAGACATTTTCATATACTTTTATTTCGTTTTCCATTGAATCTATAAATTAAAGCCAGCAAATGTAACATCAGCGCTCCAAGACACCGTCACTGTTGGTCTCAGAGTTTCCCTCACCGCTCGACAACGCCTCCTTCTTCTCCACAGTAGGCTTTGAGTCAGCGATAAAGTGGTCGTAATCTTCCTTGCGGTGCTCCTCTTCGTGAATGTTTCTGTTCTCAGGACCCACGAAGGTGATGAAAAAGTTGTAGGCAAACACCGCACCAATGAAAATGGCCATCACTTTGCCGTAGTTGTAGACCTCTTTGCCGTGCTTGTAGACAATCTCACCATCTTTGTGGATAATAAACTTCTTGCCCAACTGCGACTCGATAGTCGAAGAAGCCGAAGACGCCAAGTTACCCAACTGGTAGGCAACACCCACAATAAACGACTTGAATTCGGGATGCGCCAACTCCAGCAAGTGAGCGGGAATCACTCCGAAAGCACCCTGCACGAAAAACTGAATGAAGAACACAGCAGCATTGATTCCCTTGTTGTGGATAAATCCCCATGGGTAGATCATGGCGCCTCCGCCAATGCAGCAAATAATGATGGACAATCTGCGGCCCAAGAAGTTGGACAAGTGTCCGATAATGAGACCTCCAGCAAGTGCACCGATGTTGGCTACACAGTTGGTAACAGTAGAAGCGTTGTCGGAAAATCCAAGCTGGTTAGTCAAGTAGGTGGGGAACAAGTCCTGCGAGCCGTGAGACATGAAGTTGAATCCAGCCATGAGCAAGACCATGTAGATGAGAACAAGCCAGTAGATTTTGAGCGCCTTCCAGGCCTTAGAACCGAAGGATTCAGGAACCACGCCGGACTCACGACGAAGCGTCTCCTCCAACTGCTTTTTCTTGTAGGCGTTCGTTTCAGGAAGCGAGGCTCTGAGAATGGTGATACACACGGTGATGCACGCAGCAAACCAGTAGACCGCACGCCACTTGTGGCGCTGAGTTTCAGCCAACGCTCTGTTGAAAATGACGGCAAGGAGATAGCCAAAAGCATAACCCTGCTGCAAAAATCCGGAAATAAGACCCTTGGCACGGGCTGGACAGTCGTCCAACGCAAGTGCAGCAGCGTTTCCGTAAATGCCGCCCATGATAATTCCGAAAAGCGCTCTGACTGCCAAAAACTGACGGAAGGTCTGAATAAACGAAACACCCACCTGGATAATTGCCATGAGGATGAGGTTCACTACAAACGGCCACTTTGTTCCGTAACGGTCACCGAAGTATCCGAAAATCAACGCACCCACAGTACGCAACATGAGCACCAAAGTGATACCCCAGGTGATGTCGGTGGTCTCACGCTCAAGCTGCTTAGCAAGAGTCGAGACGTTCAACGAGATGGTGAAGAAATCAAACGCATCCCATGTCCAGCCCAAAAATGCACACAAGAAAAAGAGCCACTGGCGCGAGCTGATTTCTCTCAAACCAGGAATTGGGTTGAGAAGGTCTCTGTTGGCGGCCATGTAAGCCTTGGTGGGTAACAACTCGGTGAGTCTGGTTTTGAAGTATGTAGCAATTGCCTTGGATGAGAAGTTTGGCGGATCCATGATTTTCTGAGGAGATGGCAAGGGATTTTCCTCGATGCCGTGGTGGTTCTTCTCGAGTTCAGAGGGCGACAAGTCCTCTCTGGACGACGAAGCAGAAATAGCTTGACTCATTTTACTATATTTGTTGTGAATCTGGTTACCTGTTTAGTATATGCGGAATATGGTACTGTCAACTGGTGCGGTGCAGATGTCACTGAGTGCCAAAAATGTACAGACTGGATCGCCGGGGCTTTATATGGCAGGCAATCTCCCTCAGCGTTCTTTTTTTTTTTTGCCCTATTCGCCGGTCGGAAATGCCAAAATAGGGTTGTGAGCCCTCGTCCTGTCGCGCCGCGCTCATCGCCAATATGCAGCAGGAAGTTTCCGGGTGTTTCATTGGCCCATGGTGAATAACCATACGTCGTAAGTGGGGACCGACCCCGCATGGCGTCGGAGTGGACGCGAGAGGTCCGACGCTGCTGTCTTGGTGGTGTGGAGCAAGCAAACGTCACCAAACCCGTCAAACATTTGACAGCGCCAAGACGGCCACGGGTAAACCCGGGTTCTTGGCGCGGGGCACGCAGTGGCCGTTTTTCCCCTCCCCCTCCGTGTGCCCCACCCGCGCACGTCTGTGGTGGGGTAATGCAGACAACAATGCCTTTCTCAGGCAGCACCTGCTCAAAATGCAGGCCCCAGGCGTCGTTGAAAATCTCTTTGCTGCACGCTAACAGCACGGTCGCAGATCGGTGCTTCTCCCAAACTTCGGTACTTTTCTTCCCCGCCAATCACGCAGCAATGGTTAATCCGAGGTAGCAGCGAGGCATCATATATTCCCAAGGCTTTGGTACTTTCACAACAAAGACGCATGTTAGGCGAAGTCTGCGCACGCCTTCACAGAGTGCCCGCATGCAACGTCATCCCGGGATAAGCCCAATTGGGTGGTCCAGTCCGCGATAAACTGGTGTCTGCCAATTGCGGACGGATATGGACCACTAAGATCTGGAAGTGTGGATGTTTAACATTCTCGTGCCACTTTTCTGCAAGGATATCCCTCCGGGTCTCCGTGTGGCTGATAGGCCGAAAAACCCTTTACAATTCTTGCGCCCAACAAATCGCTTCTGAAGCTTCTTAGCCAGCACCCGAGGCAGCCGAGACAAACGCTTCGTAGAACTTGATCACGCGTTGTCCGGCACATCGTCCCTACTGTTTTACCGCTTATCTCACGTTTGTAATCCGTGGCAAAAGAAAATAAAAACTAACGCTAATATTAGGCTACGCAGTGTTCCCGCCAACGCAGCCCTGTCCCTGAAGTGCATACCGCAGTGTGGAGTAAGTTGCTGTGCAAGCATGGCGGCTGAGAATGTGCCTGTCATGGCGTTGGGTATCCAGCTCTCCCGGTGTTTCCCAGGGAAACGACTCGGTAGAAATAGTAGAAAAATGCCATGACAACGCGGTTGAGTATCCTTGAAGGTCTCACTTTCAGTCCGGCCTACCAGACTGTTCGTTCGCGTGATACGCTTGCTGTTTCTATCGAGGGTGTTTCGCCCCGGGACCGGTTATGAGTACTACATCAGCGGGGAATGGCTGAAGCGGCGAAGTAGGTCACATCACTGTGACGTAGAGTTGTTATTATCGGGAATTGATGTGCTGAATATGTAGATTTGCCGAGAAGCGAATGGGGGAATATGTTTTCGATAGGTGAAGTGTGGTAACTATCAGTAAAATTGTTCGTGGAGAAAATTTCGGGTAGCCACAATCAGAATGTAATTTTCAAAACAACTTGCCCGAGCTTAAATTCTCAGATATCACGTTCGCCTCTGGGGCTTGCCCGCTGCCGAGTACGGCCTGATTCACGGTCGAGGCAGCTCGTCTCACTGTTCCATGTCTCTTCCTTTGCTGATTTCTGTTATCCTTGAGCTAAGGTAGCCCTAAGTACGGTGTCTCGAGTTTAGCCTATCTCTTATTGAAACTTCTGTGAGTTCGTCTTTTCCGGTATCCTTCCCCTTGCTATTCCCGATTTTCTGGCCTCGTCACTTTTACTGTCTCGACGCAATCTCATCCGCGAATACAAACTGTACCTGCCTTGTCCGCCAGAAATCGCCCTCAATCAAAAATGCACCAATTTACTCTGCGCTGCAATTGGCCACGTCGAACTAAAACCTCCAGCTCAAGAAAGGCCCATAACGATTCCACCGTGGGACCAGAGCCGGATGTACGGGTGTTTTGACCACTGCCAGGTACGCTCCTGCAGGCACCCGCTCAACTCCACCATTTAGAAACATGTTGTCAACGCGAAAAGTCCGGGTTTTCGCCCTTGCTGTGTCGCTTCTCGTGTTGGTGGGATTTCTCTACTTCAGAAGAGAGATCCCCAGTTTAGTGCTTGAAACCGAGGTTCCCGGGTCTCTTGTGGATTCCTCCAACAACGCCAAACTAGACGCCGCAATCAACCACGAAATTCAGAAAACCAAAGAAGGAGGCGATGTATCGGCTGACCCCGGAACGCCGAAATCTGGCGCACACAAAGATGTCTCGGAAGTGGAGGCGTTCGACCCCAAAACAGAGCTCATTCAAATCAGGCTGTTGTCGCCCATGACCGTCTTCTCCAAGTCCTACTGCCCCTTCAGCGCGGCGTTGAAACAGCTTTTACTGGAAAATTACGACATCACACCAACGTATAACGTCGTGGAACTCGACAAACACGAGCACGGAAAAGAGTTGCAAGACTACTTGTACGAGGTGACCAAACGCCGAACGGTGCCTAATGTTTTGGTGGGCAAATCACTCATCAGCCGCGGCGGATCCGACGATTTCAAAGCACTCCATAAGGAGGATAAATTGGTCGAGCTGCTCAAAGTATGGGGCGACGGCGATCTTCTAGCCACTAGAAAGGGTCCACCTTCGAATGCGTAGGCGTGGCGATCCAGCGCAAGAATTGAATTGATGGTGAGATAGCTAGTAGATCGAGAGGTCTGGGTCTATTGCTGAACTAGATTAGATGCACGTAACAAGGTGGTGCCCAGCGCCAACCCTACGGGTGTTGAATAGCGTGGAGAACACCAACACAATCGAAAACCAACAGAAATCAACCAACAGAACACACAGACCTCCTTGACCAAAGTGTCTGAAATTTGACTCCCACTCGCTTGTAATCTTGCACCCTTTGCGACTACACTAAACGTCCACGTTTGCTAGCATGTCCTTGGCGAGTAGTGTCGAAAACGCACACAGCTCACCAGGCCAGCAGTTTCTTACATATGAACATTATCACATTGGCTTTAGACTTGGACTGAACGCATACAGTACATCACAACCACGATTGGTCAACCACGTATCCAGGTCTGACGGCTGGGGTCACCAGTCTCAGTAGAGTAGCAGTCACCGCTCCGACACACCGCAGTAGACCAAATATCGGCCACTACACTCAAATCGCCCAGTCTCTACACTCCCAGTCTCTACACTCCCAGTCTCTACATCTTCTCATATATATGTGCATAGCTACCTAGCTAACTAATGAACATCAAATTACAAACAGCACCTCGCTCGCTTAGAACTTGGTGAACTGCTTGGACTTGGCCACAGAAACAGAAACCTTCAACACGTTGAATCTAACGGTCTTGGACAAAGGTCTGCACTGGCCAACAACAACAACATCACCCTCCTGCACACGGAAAGCAGGCGAAACGTGAGCAGCCACGTTCTTGTGTCTCTTCTCGTATCTGTTGTATTTGGGGACAAAGTGGAGGTAGTCTCTTCTGATGATGATGGTTCTGTGCATTTTGGTGGAGACAACGGTACCGGTCAAGATCTTGCCTCTGATGGAAACCTCACCGACGAAGGGACACTTCTTGTCAATGTAAGAACCCTCGATGGCAGACTTGGGGGTCTTGAAACCCAAGCCGACCTCCTTGACCCATCTCTTGGCCTTGGAAGTACCCTTGGCCTTGGGGTTGGGGTTGGTGAAGATGTGAGGTTGCTGGATTGTTAGTATTCAGTGGGGGCATAAATAATTGATTGCGGGGGTGTGCTGTGTTTGTGGATTGGAGTTTGTGTGTTTAATGGGGCCAAACGGACGGGAACGTGGAATTTCTTCACATCGTGAAAAGTTGGCCATTCGGCGGATTCTGTGGAACGGACAGCATGGAGCACGGCCACCTCAACTCGGACGCTCGGAACATACCTTCTGGAAAGCTCTCTCAGATTGAACGGTCAACTCAGTAGCCATATTGTCAAGTGGTTGATGTAGTGATGGGGGAGGAAATTTTTCCAAGGTGTAGCGCGGAGATTTTCTCGCGGCCGGGTCTGTGTGCAGACTAGGGCACCAGCCCTAGAGATCACCAACGGCTTCTGGCGCCGTCAGGGGGCGAGAAAACGGGGTGCTTGTTTTTGTCGGCTGTTGGCTGAGTTTGTGTTCGATGGTGGCGCCTCGCTTGTGCAGCGGCCAGGGCAGAACGCCGGCCTACACCGACCACACATCGCCAGCTTGCAGACCCCGGCACTATGGGCGAGAAAATACGGCGCCAAAGTCCTAAATGCCATTTCTGAAAAGCAAAAATTCGTCTTTCTCGTCGTCGCCGCATTTGGCACTTCAGCGTTGCACCTCCACCGCTATCACCGTTATCGGCCTGCACAGAGCCACCCTAAACATCATGACCCAGGACACTCTACCGAAACAACGACGGTGGGCACGCGTCTCGTCTCACTCGTTCGCGGACGTGTCGCAGAGCTCGCTTGCAAACGTCACCCTGCGCACAGTGTCGTCGCTGACTTCCATCATCAGCACACCAAGCAACAACATACGACGAGTCCAGCAAAAGAACATCCACCCCGGTGAGCCCACACGCCATGCAGAACCCACTAAATTCAGAGACATCAAGGATCTCGGCCAGAGGGGAGCGGCGTCTCGCAAAATCCTAAATCTTCAGCAGCTGAGGAAGGCCGTGGACTCCAGCATTCCGTTTGTGCTACGCAAGCCTCTTAATTTGTCCCAGTACGACTACTCGGCATTCACCGATGTGCGGTACCAGGGCCCCGCGGTCACAGGCACGGAAATCCCGCCTCCAATCAGAGAAGCGCAAATCAAGGCCTGGGAGCTGGCCGAGAAAATCAGTAGCAACATCATTTTCGACAAGGAGCAACCGGGATCGGGCGACGGCTTCGGCATATACGAAGATGGATTGGAGGACACCAGTGTAGACGACGACATGGCTGAGGAGGCTGAAATCAGCATTGCCCGGGGAATGACGGGTCCCAGCTCCACCGACGACACCACCGCCAACCCGCTGTTGATCACGTCGATTCCGGGGTACACGCGCGGCGAGCTCGGCGTGATTTTGGCGAACTTCAATGAGTTGCAGCACCAGCACCAGCCTGTTGATCCTCTACTGTACGAAGAGGCAGAACGCCGTGCCCTCTGGACCTACCGAGAACAGCAGAGTGCCGAGCAGGACAGAGAATTCCTGGCCAACCACACGCTCTCGGGAAAGAGACGTGTGCAGGTGTTCCACAAGAAGAAATTCATCCAGAAGCTCTTTGGCTACTCCAACTCCGTCAACCAGGAACACATCTCCAACAACACATCGTACTCGTCGTTCGACAACGTGATGAATGTGCAGAAGGCGTTCCATGAAGACAAAGAAGACATTTTGAACCTCATCGAGGAAGAGCGGGCATTTGACGAGTGCATGGCGCACACCGCCGAACGACTCAGAGAAAGTGGAGATGGAGACATGGCCAGCCTACGAGAGCTCTCGGAGGCGCGGCTCACACAGTGCTACGCGCGTGGCGACGACCACGACATGCGCGAGGATCCGCAGGTGATTTCGTTGGTGATTGACCAGTTGAAATCGATAGTGAGAAGAAAAGACGACTGAGCAGAGGAGAGGTGGCTAAGGGGAAGAAAGGACGAGCGAAGAGCGTGCCTGGCTGGACGAGGCAGCGACGGTGAAACTTCTTTCTTTTCCTGGTCGAAGAGCACAATGTCTACTGGTGGACACTTTGACGATTTCATAGCGACTTCGCGTCAGCGGGCTCAAGACACATCGCTGAGGCCAAAAACGGCGACTGTGCTCACGCGGACGAAAAGGCAGTTTTTTGCGCATCCCACAATATTCAAATGCGGCCCATCGGTCGGTTTCTCCCCGCTCGCCGGATATCTGGTGTTGCCCAGCGGAGGTCAATAATGGCCCAGGGAGAAAGCCAGGAATTCGCAGAGCCTAGCCAATCCGACAATTAATTTAGCCTTCGATATGCTTCCAAATCCAAATTTACGGCCGTATTCCAGTTCGCCTATTCTGACTAATCAACCTGGCCTCGCCGCCTCAGATTCATTACGTGCTGACATTTTGCAGGATCGCACTCCGAAGTCTCATGTTCCGGTCGAAGCAACCACTTACTCGCACCATTAACAGACTCGCCTCAATTCAGAAACATTTCACAATGGCGCCAGTATCCAATTCGCCAGCAAAACACTACGACTACCTCGTTATTGGGGGAGGCTCCGGAGGTGTGGCGTCAGCCAGAAGAGCCGCTAAGTATGGAGCCAAGGTATTGGTGATTGAAAGCAATTTCGGTAAGTTGGGAGGCACGTGTGTGAATGTTGGATGTGTTCCCAAGAAGGTGATGTTTTATGTCGCCGACGCTGCCCACAAGAAACTGCACTTGAAGGACTTTGGCCTTGCTGAATCTAGCGGGCCCGTTCAACATGGCGACTTCGACTGGCGCGGAATCAAGGATAAAAGAGACGCCTACGTCAAGCGTTTGAACGGAATCTACGAGAGAAATTTGCTCAAGGAGAAGGTTGACCTCGTTTACGGCTGGGGTAAGGTGATTAGTAAAGATGGTGATGTGGAGGTGACGTTGAGCGGCGACCAGGAGTTGTCGTTTTTGGACAACCAGAAGTTTGAAAAGGACCACAAAATCGTCTTTTCTGCCGACAAGGTGCTTGTCACTTCCGGCGGCCACCCGATTATTCCCCCTATCGAAGGCGCCGAATTCGGTATCACCTCCAATGGGTTTTTCGAGTTGGATTATCAGCCCAAGTCGGTTGCCATCGTTGGAGTGGGCTACATTGGTATTGAATTGGGCGGTGTTTTTGCATCTGTTGGCACCAAGGTGCACTTGATCGCTCGTGGAGAGAAGTTGTTGAGGCCCTTCGATGAGGTGATCCAAGACAGCGTCTACGACACCTACAAGAACAAGCTAGGCGTAGATGTGCACTTCAAGACTTCAGTTAAGAAAGTCGAGAAGGGCTCCGGCAACTGGAAGAAAGTCCACTTGTCGGATGGCAATGTCCTCGAAGTTGAGGAGGTCATCTGGTGTACGGGCCGCAAGGGTATCACTGACATTGGTCTCACGGAGGCTGGTGTGAAAGTCGATGACGGCGGATTTGTTATTGCCGACGAGTACCAGCAAACTTCCAACCCCAAGTTTTTCTCGCTTGGTGATGTGGTAGGCAAGGTTGAGTTGACGCCTGTGGCAATTGCTGCCGGCCGTAAATTGTCCAACCGTTTGTTCTCAGGGCAGGAGATTTTTGCCAAAGACAAATTGGACTACACAAACGTCCCATCTGTGGTGTTTTCGCACCCCGAAGCCGGAACCATTGGGTTGACCAAAGCCGAGGCTATCGAGGAGTACGGCGAGAAGAACATCAAGGTGTATGACTCGAAATTCAACCCCATGTCGTTTGCTATGTACGACAACAACGACGAAAAGGTGCCCTGTGTGTACAGATTGGTGTGTGCCGGTGCTGAAGAGAAGGTTGTGGGGTTGCACATTGTGGGCGAGTCATCTGCTGAGATTTTGCAGGGTTTCGGAGTGGCGATAAAGATGGGCGCCACCAAGAAGGACTTTGATTCATGTGTGGCTATCCACCCTACTTCTGCCGAGGAGTTGGTGACGTTGGTCTAGAGGATGCGGGCTTTGTGAGCCCAGTTATACAGAGTATTATTATTAAATTGCGATGAATTGCATATGAAGGATTTGAATTGCGGCGACGTGGTGCGTAGCAGCTTGATTTCGATTGTAGCGTGGCCCGAAATTCTCTTCAGTAGCTGCGATGGGTGTCTACTGTCGAGGGTATGCCCCTTCCTCTGACTTCTCTGCCACCTATTGCGCGCAATACGGTGAGAATCGTTTCAGCCTGGCTGCGAAGAGTCCATGTTTGCGCAGTTTGAGTTCGTGCCTTGCAATTTCACGGTAATCTAGTCCAAGACGGTTTTCATTATAGCCATCAAGGTGTTCTCCCCTTGTAGCAGCTGCCTGTTCTTGCGGTTTTCTTGACTTTCTAAGGCATTTGTCTTAGTATAGACGCATTTTATCCTCCAACCGCGGTCTTACTGATGTTTTCTCTTGATGGGTGGACCCCGCACTGGCGGACGGGGCTTGTCGCCGGGTTTCATAAAAAACATAGGAGCATTTCTTAAAATGTCAGGAACACTGACAAATCTGATCATCGAGCCCCGCACAAACACCTGGTTCATGTAGGATGCCTCTCCCGTACGGCCCTTCGTGATGGTAACATCATAGAGAGAGAGATTCATGTTGTCTTCGTTTTCAATGAGCTTTCCTCTGTATGTGTCACCGGTCGTAAGCTCCAAGGATATCACGTGGCCCTGGGCCTCGTTTAGAAGACGGACGGGGATTCCAGCTGACATGGCTTGGTGGTGTGCAGGAAAGGACGATGCGAGCGAGAGTAGTAGGTGACTAGAGTAGGAAACGGCGTTATCTCGAGCACGTGTGGATTGACCGAATGATGTGGTTTCGTGAAATTGTGAGCTAAATCTGGTTTGGAGATATTTTCATTTTGCTGCTCACGAAGCATGGGTGCGTGCTGGTCGTTCTGATCGATCGATTTCGCTTACGACGCTCCAGTGACGCTCTCATGATTCTCGCGATACCTTTATAGAAGGATTTCAAGACGACTAATTCTGTGGAATGGTACTCTGGAGTTTTGCTGCTATGCCAGCTGGTGGGGATGTTATCCACAGTGCGCATATATCACCTCGAGAAACCCCTACCTCGTATGCGGCGCTGGTCAAAGGGCCGCAAGTATTCTTGGAGAATGGAAATTGAGCTTTTCAGGATTTTAAAAGTTCGAGTCTGGGTGCTAGTCTAGGAGGCACGGGTCCGATCCCGGAGGCACGGGTTTCGGCACCAGTCTTGGAGGCACGGGTTTCAGCTTCGCAGCTGATCGCATCGACTTAGGCTGCGCAACTCGGCGATTGGACTAGCGTTGGACCAGCACTCGGCACCAGGACAGGCAGACTCGCCAGGGAAAGACACGTGGCCCTGGCCGAACCGTCTGGCAAGAGAGTCCGCGCGGCGAAATACCAATTTTCAATCAACCTCGTCCGCCTCACCATTTGTCATCGAGACCGACCATCGGCCTCGCCTGCACAGAGCCCGGCCCGCACATATCGGACCAACCCCATATTGACAGAAGCGCCGAAAACCCCAAGTCTCCCACGCGGCCGACAATGACCGAATGTCCAGTGAAACGAGAGGCGGCAAAATTGCCTCGGCCCGAAGTCAAGCGACGCCAGCGAGTGCCCATCACTTGCACCAACTGCAAACGAAGAAAGGTTAAGTGCGACAAACTACGGCCCTGTTCGGGCTGTATCAGGAACAACGTGGCCGAACTCTGTACGTACACGCAGCCGGCATGGGCAGGACCGGCAGAAGAGGTCTCCAAGGCCTCGGATCTCGACAAGCTACGATCAGAATACGAGGCCACGATACTGGCTAAAGACTCGGAGATCCGACGGTTGCAGGCGATGCTCAGCGTGAGTCAGAACCATGGAAAGACTGCGAATCTGGTCTTGGTTCTGGCTCCGAAGAATCCTCACCCCATCACGGTGTTGAGAAAGGTGATGGGTGATAAAGCACGGCCGGCGGAGGTGGTGGGCGACGAGCTTCTCACTGTTTCTGGGTTCGACCGGGCGTCGCAGCAGCCGAGTGTCTCGCTTGGGTCGTGGCTCAACTCCATCAAAATGGATCCTCAGATGACGGCGCTCTGGTACAGGATCACCAGTTTGCAGAAACAGTACCACATTTTCAAGACAACGGTGGCTGAGCGTGCGGATGCGGCGTGTGGCCACCGCCAGTGTCCAGTGGTGGCATGCGAGTTCGACATGGAGGAGCTGGACCTGGAGCAGGACCTGGAGCCGGTGCAAGAGAATGGCGAGGTGAAAGCCGAGTCGTTCGACAATTACACCCCGGCCACCAACGGCTATACCGCAGGGATGACCAATTATACTGCGGTCGCCAACTACGCGCTGGGTGCGAACACCGCGGCCTGCCCCTACAACCACAAGGCAGCCCCGCCTGAAAACGCAGTGCTGGGCTCTGCTCACTATGCCGTCCAAAATGTGCACGGTCCACGGTTTCGGGCGGCGTTCGGTGGGCTAACACCGCCGCAGATCGCCTATCTTGTCGACTACTACTATTCCAGCCCGGCGCCGTGTCCGGAATCGCGCCGTATTCTAGACCCATTCAGACTCAGGATCCAGGCGCTTGCCTCCAACTTGGCGAACTCCTGCGACCTCACCTTTCTAATGTTGGCGCTCGTGGTGGAAGAGGCGCTCTGCTCGCTCGACGCTGCGCGCACTATACCCCAGCATATACAGCAGCAAATTGCGACCGTTTTCGCTCCCAATTCGCTTCACATTTTGCGACAGTCGGTGTCGCTTCTAGAGGCCGTCGAGATATCTCTAGCGTCGCCTCCGTCGCGCCCGTCGCTCGCGTACGTCACCGTTTGCGTGGCCATGCTCAACCGCCAAGTTGTTCTCCATCGTCATTCACCCATCAAAAAGGAAGGAAGTCACTTGCCAAGGCGAGCGGAAGCAGTGGCCGTAAAAATCGAAACCGACTCGCCGCTCGCCGCCAGGTCGCCAGCGAAATGTCCATATCCCACCGCGACAAGAACCATCCCGGGCCGGAACCCAGGACACCACTCGTCGTTCTCCCACACGCTTCTATTAACACTACGAGCACTCGCAGCCGTCCCGCTCAACGTCGACCCCGCGCAGATTGTGCTAGCGTCGCCGTCGCCCGGTCTTCTGCTGCCGGTGCTTGCATATCTTGTGTGCCAACTCTGGAGCGACGTTCTCCGGCTACTTTTCCACACCACGTTCCGGCTTCTCGGGACTCTGACTCACCACACCGCCGAACTCGACGTGGCGATTGAGAATGTGCTACACAGCGCCTCCGTCCATCGGCACGTGGCGTACATCCATAGCCACGAGGCATCTGCGGTGGACCTCGCCGCCTCACTCCAGATATACCAGGCGATGGCAGACGCGGCGCGCACGCTCCGCGGTGGAATGCGAGGCAACTGCAGTATAAGCACCGAGGATTTGGGCGCACTCGCCCAGCGCTGCTACCGCGGCGCCCAGGATCCCGCCCTACGGAAGTTGCCGCGCACGCGGGCTTTCGAGGCGACGCTGCTTGCTCTCTGTATGGATGTTTATCTTTTGTATGTGATGTTTCTTCAGCATGAGGACGATGGCGATGCCGACGCCGCGGGCGACGTCTTGCTGGCATTGTTTGCGAAGTCCTGTGGAGTCCAGCGCTGTTTGCAGAGCGTCGCTGGCGCCGTTAGCCAGATCAGCGGACCTCCTCGCCAGCACCTTGTTGACATGGCCGCCGAGAAGTTTTCCAAGATGGCGCACCTTCTGGCAGCGCTTCTTGTTCGGCTCCGCAGTGTCAACTCGGAGTCGCCAGCATCGGCATTGAACTACAACTTGGGTCCGACCGCCATTCCGGTGGCCGTTGCCAGCAAAAATGAACTTTTACAGGAAACAGACACCACGATGAAGACCCTTGAACAACTCAGCCCGACCTCCGAGTCAGTGCGGTCAGCATCCAAGATCTGGCGGTTCTACATGACGTTCGTATCAAACCCACAGAAACTCGACGCCGAGGCCACCGCCAAACTTCACGCGAAGGCATTCAGCGCACGCCGCGAGATGGCATGCCCGGCAATGAAAGATGCCGGGTTCAACATCAAAGGCCTCGACCCCAACAAGTGCCCTGTTTTGCATCCTGGGCCGACCTTGCCTGGACGAGATTGGAGCCCGTCTCCGGCGCCAGACCAGAAGAGAATTTGTCCTCTGGACCAAACCTCCCGCACGTTTTTGGAGAGTAATGTGCGCAGTGTGGGTGGCCGTAAAGTGGGTGCGAAAAATGGCGCGCGCGCGCTAACTCCCAGAAACTCTACCGCGGAGCCTGCGGTGGGGCTTCCAATTGCGCTGGATTTGGTGGCCATGCTGAATGTGCCGGTGGCATCCGATGGCATTGACTGGGACTCGCTCCCGGCGTTTGACTTCGACAACAACTTCATTGGCGAGTTCCTGGGGATCGAGGGCTTGTTCCAGTGAGGAATTCAGTGAGGTGCTGGGATGTGGAGGGCCCCGCCTAGAAAGCAATATAACCTGAATCGATGGATCAGAGATTGTCCAGATTCTTCTCTTTTCGATAACTGTACTCGCTGCGTGTCCGAATTTGTGCGTGCCTTGGTCGTTCTTTCTCTTGCTTCTGCTTCCCCGGATCGCAATCATGTGCGAATTTCACCTCACCACCTACATCACCGCAAAGCACCATGTACACACGTGTGAGGCCCGGCGCTTTCCGAGCAGCGCGTCAGTTTTCCTCTTCGGCAACGCCGCCTCGGAGGATCCTGAGGTTCGTCAAAATCTCTGCCTCTCTCGGCGCAATTTCCACCGTCGCCTACTTCTCCAGCGATTCGATCCAGCAATCCGCCCGCCATGCCTTCTCTGCATCTGAGCGTGTTGGCGTAGTCACCGTCGCAACTTTCAAGTGTTTCAACATCTACCGCAAGGTGTTGGGCTCCGAGTACGACGACCCAAATGAACGAAAGCAAGCACTTGCTGAAGCACACCAGCGCGCTGCCGACATCACATTCCAGGCGATTCAGAAGAACGGCGGAGTCTACATCAAATTGGGGCAGCATCTCTCGGCGCTCACGTATTTGCTACCTCGTGAATGGACAGACACCATGATTCCTCTTCAGGACCGGTGTCCGAGATCGCTGATCAAGGAAATCGAGCGGTTGTTTCGCGACGATCTCGGAAAGGAACTCACGGATTTGTTTGAAGAATTCGACCCCAACCCGGTTGGTGTGGCGTCGTTGGCCCAAGTTCATGTCGGCAGATTGAGAAGCACCGGCGAGAAGGTGGCGGTGAAAGTACAGCACCCGTCGTTGGCAGAGTTTGTGCCTCTTGATGTTCACACTACGCAGGTCGTTTTCTCGTTGATGAAGCGTGTGTTCCCAGAGTATCCGCTCACGTGGCTCGGCGACGAGCTCCAGAACTCGATCTTCGTGGAACTTGACTTCACAAACGAGGCCCAGAACGCGCAAAACACCGCTCGCGATTTTGAGGGCCTACTTGGACTCACCGCATTGCGCATCCCCGAGATTGTGCGTTCCGAGAAGCGAGTGCTTATCATGGAGTATGTGGCGGGCGCCAGACTCGATGACTTGGACTACATGAAGAAACACCGCATCAACACCGGCGAAGTGTCGTCATGTCTCTCTCATATTTTCAACAGCATGATTTTCAACCCCGGGTTTGGGTTGCACTGCGACCCGCATGGTGGAAACCTTGCCATTCGGGCGGTGGAAAAAAGTCAGTCGGGCAGCGGTCACAACTTCGAGATCGTGCTCTATGACCACGGCCTTTACCGGTACATTCCCGTAGAAATGAAGCGGGACTACTCGCATTTCTGGTTGGCCATCCTCGACAACGACCTTCCGCAGATGAGAAAGTACGCCGAAAAGCTCGCCGGCATCGACACCGAGCAGAAGTTCAAAATTTTTGCCTCGGCCATCACCGGCCGTGACCCAGACACCGCCTTGAATTATGACATTCGCAAACCACGAGACGAGGACGAGATTATCAGCATGCAGAGCCAACTCCAGTCGGAAGGAGGAGTGCTTGAGGACTTGATGTACATCTTGAGCAGCATGCCGCGGATTGTGCTTCTCATTCTCAAGACCAACGACTTGACCCGAAGTCTCGACGAGAACTTGAAGAATCCGTTGGGCCCGGAGCGCACATTTCTCATTCTCGCCAGCTACTGCGCCAAAGTTGTGTACGCTGAGCAGAAAGAGCAAGTACGGAAGCGGTACCGGCGCTGGAGCTGGGCCTGGATCCGCTTTTCCGTTTCTGATTGGCTAGATTACCAGAAGCGCCTGAGCCAGCTCGTGCTCTACGACATCTACATGTTCTTCCATAACCTCCATCTTTTATAATGTACATAGAGCGGTAAACTTCGACAGTTTCGGCCTCACTGGTTGTTGCGGATTTTGTCCAACAAGTCGTTGATCTTGGGTCCCATCACAGGCTGCCCACGCCGGGTTTTCTTCTGGAGCGCCTGGCTCTTCCGGATTCTTTCCTGCTCTTTCCGTTCGAGCAACTGGCGTTTTTCTTGAACACGTGCGAGCCGCTCTTGCTTCTGCTGCTGCTTTCGCTCTTTGGCGATTTTCGCTCTCTCTGCAAAGTTCAATTGTTTTCTGGTGGGTGCAGTTTTGACGAGGTCTTCTTGGGCAACAAGTGCACCAGACTTTTTGGCGGAGCGACTCTCGTGCTGCTCGTTCTCGTCATCTTCGTCGCCGTGAGTTGATTTTTCGTCACCGCTGCTTTCTTCCTTGTTTATGGCATCGTTCTCGGACTTCGACTCCGTGGGCTTGGGAGCAAGCCCTTCCTTCTCCAAAAGCTTGAAGTATCCTTTTCTGAGTCTGGCACGGTGTGTCAACGACCGTCTGATTTCCTGCGACTTGAATTCTCGGAGATCCTTGTGGAACTTTTTGCCCTGGAACGGCTTTCTTCTATTCGGTGGGCCGCTCATGGTGATCTCATCTCGCACTGTGCAGAACAGCATCACCTATGTGGGGCCAGCAGGTGGAGCGGGGCAGCGGTTTGCATCACGGTGGCTGAGAGTCTGAAAAGGTGGTGCCAATTAGCGAGATGCCGATTTTGAAATATTAAGGTGATTTCATGTTTGGTTTCCCATCTGCCGCAACTCAGCTTACGTTCGTAGTTTCGCACCCATTTTCAGCAGTCCACCAAATGTCACTACCGCCAGTAAAATCAACCAAGGCATTTAATAAGAAAGATGCAGTAGACACTATGATAAATAAGGAAACGATGACGTCTCACAGCATTCCTCTTCTTTCTCCCCACGTTCCAATATCCATACTTCTTCGGGTGTGCATATTGCCGGATCAAGACAAGCATGAACAAGTACTCCAAGTTGGCGCATGCAGCGCCGTCCGAGCCGGAGGACGACTTTTTCGAACTCCAAGATGCCGAAGTAACGCTAGAGGGACTCGAGTTCCCCGAGCAAATTCAAAAACCCGAACAAACCGGCTGGTTCTCTCGAGGCGCGTTCATGAACATGACCAACTCGATTCTAGGCGCAGGCGTCATTGGCCAGCCCTTTGCTTTCAAGAACTGCGGCTTTCTAGGTGGCATTCTAGTCACTCTTGTGGTCACCGTGCTCATAGATTGGACCCTCCGACTCATAGTGTGGAATGCCCAGAAGTCAAAGACCAAGTCGTACCAAGATACAGTCGGGTACTGCTTCGGCAAATGGGGTCGCTATCTTCTTTTATTCTCTATCAGCTCGTTTGCATATGGCGGACTAGCGGCTTTCTGCGTCATCATCGGAGACACCATTCCACATGTATTGGTGCTGATTCTACCGACATCAATAACCAAGTCCCATTTGGCGGGATGGATCTTTCAGAGAAACTCCATCATTACGCTCTTCACGTTGTGTATCTCCTACCCGCTCTCGCTCAACCGCGACATCTCGAAGTTGGCGAAAACCTCGGGACTTGCCTTGGTGAGTATGGTTATTATAGTGTTGCTCACTATTGTCCGCGGTGCATTCCTTGAAACGCCTCCGCGAGTTCCGCTCTCGGATGTGCCTTGGATATTCAACAAGAATATCTTTCAGGGCGTTTCTGTTGTCTCGTTCGCGTTGGTCTGTCACCACAACGCAATGTTCATTTTCGAGTCTCTCCGCAACCCAGAATACGCCCACTTTGCCAGACTTACTCATATTACTTGCGGTGTTTCGATGTTTTTCTGTCTCACAATGGGCTCGGTGGGCCTCGTCTACTTTGGCCAGAATACCAAAGGTAACATCTTGAACAACTTCAAATCCAATGACCTCTGGATGAACATCGCTCGATTCTGTTTTGGTTTCAACATGCTTACAACGTTTCCTCTTGAGTTGTTTGTTGTAAGAGACGTCATCAAAGACTTTGTGGTCATGAACGAAGCCGACGAATCTGGAAATACTGCCCATCTCGAGCTCTCAACAAAGCAGCATTTTATCGCCACCACGATATTGACTTTCTCGGCCATGGGATTGTCACTTCTCACATGCAACTTGGGGATGATTCTTGAGCTCGTTGGTGCCACGTCCGCGTCCCTAATGGCCTACATTATTCCTCCAATGTGCTACTTGAAACTACTACTCGACGAGTCAGATTTTCGAAAAGCGCCACGCAAGGAGCGGATACATTTTGTGCTATACAAGGCCGGCCCCGCAATATTGTGCACCATTTTCGGACTTTTGATCATGGTCTTCAGCTCTCTCAGTACCATTAAAAACAGCATCAATAACCCCGGCGACGTTTCTCATTGTCAGAGCGATTAGCTGGCCGAGTTCCGCATTTTACATCGTCATACTAGTCTGCTATCATATCGCCCTGATTGCTTGAATCGGTTGGCAGGTTCAACACGTGTATAGTTCTCAATCATCATCGTCATCAAGCACGACCTTCAACCTCTTGCGTGTATGCACGATCGCTTTCTGTGTATCTGGCTCTGAGCCGGCTGTAAGCGGCGTTTCGCTGCGAATACCCTCCTCCGAGTTCTCGTCGAGCTCATCCTCCAGCTCAACAAACAAGTGTGCGGCTCGAGAGACAGCACGCTTGACATGAGCTTCAGGGGTGGCGCCAATCAAATGCTGCCACGATGTTTTGAAATGTTCAAGCTGATCTTTATCCTTGATTCCTCCCTCCTTAGATATCAATTCCCTAAGTTGGTTCTCGCGTTCAAAGAACTTTTGAATCTCCTCGCTATCTGATTCATCGTCTGAATCATGAACCATCTCCGAGGATTTCGTAGTTCGCCGCTCTTGCGTTTCATCGTCAGAGTCATCAAGTATGGGCTTGCGGCGTGATCTTCTCTGCGAAGGCTGTTGTTCGAAGTCGTCATCGAGAGAAACGGATTCAGCATTCCTTGCCCTCCTCTTTCGGGTGGTCGCTTGAGATGAGTGCTCCATTGCCTGCGACTCCTCTTCTTCAAGCTCTTCAAAATACTTGCTGGCAAGCTTCTCGTCGTATTCCTTCCTTTTGGCGAGCCCAATAACCTTCTGAAGCGAAATATCATCAAGCCCAAGCTCTGCGGCCCTAGCCTCATCAACAGGAAGGGCTGCACGAAGACTTTCGAGTGCAATTTCTCCGAACTCTAGTTGCTGGGAGCTGAATATTTGTTGGGTTACCTGATCCAAAAATGGCTCGATATCACCAACGCCCTTCTCATGCAACTCAAGCCATTTCTGTATGGACGATTTAGATGACTCCAAATGTTGTTTTGATACACCATGACGCAATTGAGTCTCGTCGTTTTGGAGGAAGGGAAGCTCAAATCCAGCCGTTTCTACTAAAAGGCGGAAATAGGAATCATTGATGAGCATGCGGCGCTGAGCCAAGTTAAGTCGGAGACTTGTATACTGGATCCCTTTCTCAAAAACAGATATGATTCTGCCAATTTCAGTTGTCAAAAATTGCACTGCCTTGAGCGCATTTTTCTTTTTCCGGAGATGGTAGATTAAGGTTGCAAATTTCGCGTCCAAGTCTTTCTCGGCATCATTAAACTGAAGCGGAATGGCTGCACGAGGCTGAGTGGCGTCTTCGTCAAAGTAGCTCGATCTGGGGAGGTCCAGTGTCTTCGATGAATTCTCAACATTTGAGAACACTTCTAAGTCGCCGACGCTGAGGTAGCCTTTGTACTCAAGGTTTTCGATGCGTGGGAAAAGAAGCTCTATCGGGATCGGAAATCTGGAGTAGGCGGACTTAAACTTCTTCATGAAGTAGATCAAGAACTTCTCCACGTGGTTGCGAATATTGGATGCGGCGGGTAGGTAGGCTCGAAGCTTGTACAAGACGGTCATGAAATCCAATCTGTACAACGATGCATAATCCTTTCTGACCGCGAAGAGTCTGTGGAAGAATGTCAAGCCCCGCTTAATTTCGTCGTGATTCAAGTCCTCAAAACGAGACAAATATGCAATATGTGCTGTGACAGTATCCGAGTGGAAGAACCGAACCTCGATGTTCTTGAAGTCCAACTTACGCTCCTGGGTGATGTAACGGATTTCGCTGTCATCTTCCTCCTCGTCAGATCCTCGATCAATGAGATGCCAATGCTGCTTGTCCATTTCAGAGTTGAGACCAGAAGCTCTGTTGAATTTACTCATCTTGCGCCTTGACTTGATGTACAACTTAACGTCCTCGTTTGCTAAGGTCTCGAAGCACCTCAACACAATGTGTACCATGGAGACAACAACTGACAAATACTCTGGCGAATGCTTCCAAGCCTCTTTGGGCACGTTCACCAAAACATCAAGGAATTGCTTCTGAGAGAATAGTTTGCGGATGATACCCTCGGCCAACTCGCGGTCCTCATCAATGTCTTCCTCTCGTTCAATCAGGGTGGTACGTTTCCGGCTGAAAATTGAATGGGAAATAAGAAGCATCTCAATCATAGAGAGCATCGCCACGTGAAGAGAGTCGCGATCACGAGACTCGTAAGCCGAACGGAAGTACGAGATCAAGAGGATGAAATTGACTTCGCTCAACGCCGCACCAACGGAGCCGTAATCGAGGCCATCCTCGTCATCCTGCGGCCGCAAGAACTTCTGCTCGTACAAGGCATTTCTCTCCCGCTTGTAGGAAAAAAACCACGCAGTAGTCATGAAGTAGCTGGCCAACTCGTGAGGATCCACCGCTTCTAGAATTCCACCTCTACCAAGACTGCGATCGCCTGATAAACTAGTGAGATGGTGGCCGTTGAACTGAACGAGGTTGTTGAACGAGCCACTGGTGAGGAGATCGTCCACGAACTTCTTGAGAATATGGGCACTGGAGCGCGGTAGGAAACTGGATCTCTTAGAAACGAAGTCGTTGGAGTCGTACTTGAAATCCAGGGGCTTGTGCCACTTCTTTGTGCGGTCAAGTTTTTCGAGCGTGTCGTGTGTGCTAGCCAAAGCTTCCTGGCCCGATATAGTGTACTGGGAGGAATTGTTGGGCATTCGAATGGAGAGAAGCGTTCCAAAGCGGCCATGTCGCGTGGACACAGAGTTTGTCTGAACCAATTTGCGCTTTTCTTCTTCCTTGAGGAGATCCTGAAG
The DNA here is from genome assembly GCA_030583085.1 of Hermanozyma aechmeae. Taxonomy (NCBI): domain Eukaryota; kingdom Fungi; phylum Ascomycota; class Pichiomycetes; order Serinales; family Metschnikowiaceae; genus Hermanozyma; species Hermanozyma aechmeae. The sequence goes on along the minus strand of JAJMHA010000006.1, from coordinate 174,425 downwards.
ATGGAGCCCCGCAGCAGAGGCAGCAGAGGGTACAGTGACAGTCTCCGAGTTGTCCAGCGGCACAGAGCGGCGGTGAAAATCCGGCTCCACGGAGCGGGTCAAGAGCGAAATGCACTCCATCACCAACGACCCGAACATCTCGTCCTGAATGTTGGACAGCACTGAGTGGGCTATGGAGGTGAGAAATATGAGAACGTGGTTACGGTCAAAGGCCAGCAACACACTGCCGAGGGAGATATCCTCAGCGCTGACGCCATTCGGAAGATCTGACGAATTGGTGATCGCCTTGGGCGCCTTGACTGCCGGAGGCGGCTCGATATATAGCAAATTGCGGATGAGGTAAAGAATAAGGCGCAAGATGTTGTTGTCTCGAGGCTCGCGATCATCGCGGTCCATCTGAAGCGCATCAAGGCCCAATCGAATCACCGCCTTGAGCGTTTTCCCGTCCTTGTATGTCAAAAGATGCTGTTTGTAGATGAGCTGGGCACGGCGAGCATTGGACTTGTGGGTGTAGTCTTTTTGTAGCGTTTTCCGATTGACGTCCACAGGCCACGTGAGAAGCACCAAAAGCTCAAGGCACGCGAGCATGATCTTGGTGTGGGACTTGCTTCGGTGAGTTCCCTTGGGCACCTTGTCCCATTGGCATAAAATCACGGACAAGTCGTTGTTGACTAGGCCACATTCGGCACATGCAAGCGCCACATCGTATGTTCCGTTTCTCTCGTCCACGCTTCGCAACCAGCGTTTCAAGTCCTTCAAACATGCCAAGGCATCGTGGCCAAGTTTGTAGAGTTTTTCAGGCGTGGAGTGGTCAGGACCTCCTAGCGCAGACACGAGTACAGAAATATGAGCACGGAGAACCTTGGAGGTGTAGGACTCGTGAGTTTTGGTGATGGCATTGAGTTGAGCTAGGCGGTCGATATGAGGGACGTCGGGCGTTGGCGCGTCGGGCCCGATTTCCGGGTTTCCGATTTCACCCGCAATTTCTTCGTCAGACACAATGAAGTCTTCTAGGTCTTCATCGCCATGGTAGGTGTCTGAATCTGACATGATGGTGTTAGACGCGTGAAGTGCGTGAGACGCGAAGACCACATCTGCGGTAAGAGAGGAATGAGGAATCAAGAATACAGACTCGGGAGTTCTGAGGAGCAGGAATCGTTGGAAAATCTGGAATGAACTACTAAATTTATTCGTGTCGGGAATCTGAATCACCGTGTGAGACTGCCCAACTCTTGATATGTAGCGGCAGCGACAAGCAGCAAACAGCCTCCAGCAGCGGGCTTCGAGTTTGGGATGCGGAAAAGGCCAATTTCAGGTACGCCAGTCTTATTTCTTGTTTCGGCGCCAAACATTGCGAGATTCCACATCAGGACGTGTGACACGGCGACGACAGAGACGTCGCGTAGAACTTTGGGAGGGCTCCGTTCAGGTGCTATGCCAGACTACTACATGAGGCAGACACTGACTGATGGGGCGGGAAATTGGACGGATAACGTGATGGGTTGAAGACTAGCTCACGCAGTAGGTCGACGGTCGAAGTTGGATGAATGACGAAGTTGGTCGATGCCTGGACTGAACAAGACGGCCGATTTCTCAAGTTTCTACTGGCGAATACGTTGCTACTGATGTCTAGCAACTGCAACGACGCCAACTGTGGCTGGACCGCCGCTTGATGCCACCAGACCCTGTGCGGCCGGCGAAAGCCGAGCGAAAAGTGCTGGCCTTCTTCCCTAGAAAACCCAATCGCCACCCTTCTGAGCCACTTGGTCAGAGTCATTTCTCCATTTAAGCCATTCAGCTTCCCTGCATTGCGCGAATGGATTACTAACTGGTGAAAATTGTGAGCAACCACCAGCTCCATCTACCCGTATCCGCCCACCAAAATTAGCCGCTGCTGCATCGAAAACGCTTTCGTCCTTCTTTCTCAACTCGGTTCTGCCGCCCGCCCAGTATCCTGCACACAACAGGGTGCCGCTCCTAGTTTCTCCTCAATTAGTTCCCCCACATTTACATTCCTGCATGTTTGACGGCTTCCACCAACACTTCTCTTCCGTGGTATAAGCGACGTTATAACTGCTCTCTGTATTTGTTGGCTTGATCCTTTACGTGCGCACACCATACAGAAGCTATCGGATTTTTCGCGCCGAGTCCCGATACTTTGGCCGAGTTCCCTTTCTTCCGCATTACCTTGAATCTGGTAACCTCGCCGTTCCTTATCTGAACGAAAACAAGGGTGTGGCAGAAATAAAATCCCAGACAACAGAACAACACCCTCACGTTAAAGAAATCAACTTAGGTCGAATCAGACTCTCCACACCACCTGCCTTTAATGGACTCGCTTCGCAAAAGACATAGAATTCCGGCGTCGTGCCTGGTGTGTCGAAAGCGCAAGTCGAAATGTGACCGCATCCGCCCAGTTTGTGGCACTTGTCGCAAAAAGCTGATAGCACATTTGTGTAATTATGATGACCAACCCGATCTGGGCCTCCAGAATGAGTACTACGTGTTGGCGCCCAACGAAGCTGTGGCTATTCCTCCCGTGCAGCATTTTGCGCCCCCACAGCAGGTCACATATGTGGCAACTCCGCAGCAACAGGCCCCACAATCTGGTTTTGTACCTCTGCCGTGGCAGGGGGTTCCGCCGCTGCCGGCAATGGGCACCGTTCATTTACATTCCTTACAGAGTTTTCAGATCCAGAACAACGGGAAGCTTTTGGTGCAGCCCCAGTACCAGCCCCAACAACCGCATCAGTATCAAAATCAAAATCAGCAGCAACCCCAATCTCAACAACTGGAGCATCAGCAACATCAACCGACCAGCCATCACCAACAGCAACTCCAACAGCAAGTCAGCCAGCACCCTGGCCAACCCCAGTATCAATATCAGCACCAAAACCAACAACCCAATCTGCAAGCTGTCCCGCCTCCTCGAATAGTGGCCCATCATAGTCCCCACACTGGCCCGCAGAACCCTCACCATCTACATGCCCAACACCAACCGGCGCCTAATCCGACTCCAGGTTTGCATGGTCCAAATATTTCTGCCCAGCTGCAAGCTAGATTTTCTATATCCACTCCCTCTGGCAGTTCGCCTGCCCTTACTGACGTCAGTACGCAAGGAAAGTACCTGCCGATGAGTGCACCGCTCAATCCTGCGCTGGCTTCCAACATTGTAACAACTCCTGCTAGTTTGGCTGCTCCCCCACGCTTGGCGCCTACCACTTCCCTGAAATTCCAGCACTTCCAGCCCAAAGAACCCATTTCTCATGGTTCTCTGCTGTCGCAGATATCTCCCAACCACGTGAGTCTGTCAGCAAGAGGCCAGCTGTTCCCCGCACCGTCCGAATTGCCACTAGGCTCCAAGACGTTATCTGCTTCGATTTCGTCAACTTCACTGAATGCGCACGTCGACTGGACGTCGACATCTTCGGAGACCTTGACCATGAATGCCTCGCCGCCAAGGACCTCGAATACGGCATGCACTAGCCCCTTGGCCCCAACCGTGACTTTGCTGCGTGAGCTTCGTCTTCTGCCGTACAACGAAAATAGCGAAAAACGGCCATTTGAAGCCACCAAGGACAAGCCATGTGAAGATGATGTGTTCGTTCCGGTTTCGATCGGAAACAACGTCCTTCACATTCAGGCCGGCGACGAGATGACGATATTTTCCGTGGCGTCAAACTCTTTATTGGTCGAGGGGTTGTTTAGGCAGCAACAAGGGCCACTTTCATATGTTGGCCTCACTAAGAGTGATTCATGTATCCGGCTTATGCGGAGCTTCACCATCGAGTTATTCAAAAGCGACCAATTCGCCAAATTTGTCGGGAATCGTAAAGACAAGAAAGAGGAAAATCCAAAGAGGGAGGCTACTCCCGCTGACAACAAGGTGTCCTCAGAAAATATTCAGGACGAGGATTCGCTCGTGGTCATGCAAATCGGGACAAACAGGTCGGATTCTCCTAGCCACGCTGCTGATATCCCCGGTATCGATATGCTTCCCAATATGAAGGTGCTCTACTCGATGTCCCAAAGCAAGCAAGTCTTCTATCAATACGTGGAATCGCAGATGCTTACGTACTTGCCACGCATCAACTGCATCCATGACGCAGTGAACAGATTCTTCCAGTACGTGTGGCCGTTTGTTCCGATCTTGGATCAGGATACCTTCAACTCCGAGATTGTGAAGCTCTTCCCCAATGATGGCTTTGAAACCTCTGAGTTTCACCTGAAAATTAGTATCAAGAATGACGAGCAGCTTAGTATTGCCGGAATCCTTCTCCTAATTATCAGGCTTGGGTACATGACTCTAATATCAAACGACGAAACGAGCCCCAACTTCACTTCTGCTGAAGAATTACTTATTAGGGATGTCACCAGGTTCAAATCAGACCACTACTTGAGTATCGTGAATCTTTGCATTCCAGAGGAAAAGGTCCAGGCTCGTTCAACTTTCACATTTGTCCAGGGCCTTACTTTATATCATTTCTACCGTTCAGTCGCTCCAAATGACTGTTTGGGCCTTAGTGGGTCAGATGCCCAGCTTCTTTTCGGTACAATTGTGAATCATGCTCTCTCTATCGGCCTCAATAGAGATCCCACACTCTTCGATTCCATTGTCAGCATTTCCAAATCACCAGCTCAAGTGAATACTTGGCGATCTTTGTGGATGTACATATGCAACTTGGACGCCCAGCAAGCGATATATTGTGGCGTACCTTTCAAGATCAATCCCGATCTCTGCGACACAGAACCTCCATCCTATGATTCCATGGCACCGGAGGTCAGTGACTTTCACAAGGGAATGGAGAAGACTTACGATACGTATCGTCGGATTGTTCTGAAAATCACAAACCTCAAAAACAAGCCCAAGGTGATTGACGTGTTGCTTGAAACTAGCGAGCTCGAGAACACTTTCTTGAGCATTTTCGGCAAGGATTTCTTCACTGACTACGTCTGCAGCCCTGCTCCCGAACAACCAGCCACAACTGAGCACATTGACCAAATGAAGCACGAGGAATCGTACATGAAAGTCGCTCGGTTCGAGGCTTTCATTCACATCAGAGCGAATTTGTCGTGCTTGTACTACTTAATTGCTTTACATTATGAGAAAAAACTGGACATTGACCCGCAAGCTGAGATTGGTGCAGGGATTGAACTATTCAAAATTTTTATAAGGAGTGTGGTCCAGCTTTGCTACATCATGTCATATGCCCTCGATAATTCTCAGGAATTGTTTGGCAAGCACTACGACTACTATTTGACTGCAAAGATTGAACGGTCGATGATCAAAACCCACAACTTTATCAGTTCATTTTTTATTCGACTTGTCAACTACAAGAGGGCATTGGCGGTTGAAGAATTTGGCAAAATGGGCCAGGCTGACCCTAATTCGGAAAAATCTAAGGAGTTCAATGAGCGGTGTGAGGTGGTGGACTCGTTGTTCACGATATGCCTCATTGAAGCGGAGCTTTTCGTGGGCAACTTCCGTACGTTGAGCAAGACGTACATTAACTCTTACCGGCTTTATGTGATGTCGTACTTCGTACTCAAGCAGTGCATGGAAAACCCCGAGAAGTTGTTTGCGGGATTTGTTAACAAGAAGCGGTTTTTCCATGAAGGTACCAACATGCTCTGCTTTCTTTCCATACCCGAGCTTCAGCGTCTTTGCAAACTCTGTGAGGAATTCCGTATAGCCAGACTTGAGCTGATCAAGCGTCAAGAGGAGCATTCGCAGATCAAAAAACTGCGTCCAAAACCAGCCAGTGATCTTGAGAGTGGACACACCATACCTGCTGAGAGCGCACAATTCGAGGCCGAGGATGCTTTCGATGCTGCCACCGCCAACAGAAACATGTACGCCAAAAACAATACGCTCAACACCTACGGACTACTTCAGAAAAAGCATTTACACAGTGATTATCTGCAAGAAGTGTTTGACGAGCAGTCCATGATAGGAAACGAGGAGCTCTTGCACTTGTTTGAGTTGTACGGTGACTGTGATGTTGGATTTGAGGGGCCAGAGCTGGCTTCGTGAGCTGTAAATAGTCTACGAAATTAGAACGACTCCTCTATCTTATTGGGCCAAGCCTGTCATGCCTACAATCTACATCTACCTCATTTTCTTGCATATAGTATAACTGTGCATATCATGGGCTCTCCAGGACACCAGCCCAAGAAAAGAAACAGAATATGGCTCTCATGCTCACGGTGCCGTCAAAAGAAGATAAAGTGTGACCGAGGTAGGCCATGTCGACTGTGTGTCCTGCAAGGCATATCCGAAGACTGCGAATACGTCAATCACGTGTGGACTTCCACCAACAACAAGACACACTCTCAGGCAATATCTTTTGCAAAAATGACTCCAAATGTTCATAGAGCACAGGAATCAATGCAACTGCTCAGATACACTTGGAAAGTCGAAAAAGATCCAGCCTTAGCCTCGGAGCTACGACAACTAAGACAGAAGGTCCAAATGCTAGAAGAGCTGATTGGAGTCGGAAGCCGAATTCCGGAGAGCAGAGAAAAACCACGCGAGAATCGCCTTCCTGCTCACACAAACAACAACCCATACGATGCGAGGTTCCCGGATGAACTCCTCGATCTCTACGATGGTTACAGTCCAGTGCACAAGAGAGACCTGAGCGGACGGGTGAGCCATGGCCCATTTTCGTGGCTCACGTTCATGAAAAAAGATTCTGCTTTAAATTCACTATTGAACTACATGGTTAGTCAGCGTAAGCATCTAGACAAAGCGTCCTTGCCAGTGATTCCCAAAGATGCAACCACATCCAGAAACCCAAAAAATAAACTCGAGGATGACTACGAGGAAGAATTTCGGAAAAAGGCCTTGGACAGGGCGAGTGATTCTGATGCTCCGTTTGTGAAGGTCGACATCAACGAACTTAAGGTGAAAATGAACCAGGCCGCGTTGACGCTAGGGCTCACGATGTTCGAAGGTGAGGTAGACCAAAAGCTACAATTGGTTGAAAAGATCAAACTATTGTTGCCAAACAAGAAGACGCTATGGACTCTAGTGAACCGTTTCTTCGTCAGCATCTATCCGTTTATGTCACTCGTGGATGAGGCATGGCTTCGTGGCGAATTGAAGCGTTTGCTTGGTCCCGAGCTGTACTCCGAGGACCGATTCAGCGAGGTTCGCATTGAGAAGCGGCTCGATTTGGCGACGATGGTGATCGTGCTCACCAGCTTGAGATTGGCGTACCTCTCAGCGTTTTCCAATAACAAGCGAGAAAACGAGCAGGTTTTGGCTGCTCCTCCAGGCTCTCCACTATGCGAGCGCCAATATATATTGAAGCACCCGATCAACATCGAGGTGATCTCTTTGGCTAAATTGTGCATGGAGCAATTCGATTTGCTACATACGTGCGACATGATTGTGTTTCAGGCCGCGTTTCTTTTGAAGGGGTATCAATTTTACTGCCCTGAAGAAGGCGATGGTGTTGATGGCGGCGACAGTCGTATATGTGTGCTGATGATGGTCCAAATCGCCTATGTGCTTGGGATTCACAGAGAACATTCACTCTTTGACGAGACTAACGACATCAAGGCGCACAATTTGGGGCGAAAAATCTGGAATCTACTCAGGATCATCGACTTGGACCAAGCGATGCTATATGGATTTCCTTTGCTCATTCAGGATGGATTTGATGACGTGAAGCTGCCATTGTACCGACCGGGCGCGTCTAACATCCAGGATGTTAACCTTGAAAAGGCGTTGTCCAACTGCGTTGTCTCGAATGTTGAGTTCGTGAATTATCGCCGCCGCCTTGTCGCGAGAATGCTCAACATCAAGGATCGACTCACCATGAAGGAAGCTACGCAGTTAGTGAGCGAGTTCGAAGATATTTTGCTCGCAAAGTTTGGCACGTTGTCAAGCTTTACTAGCTCCATGGCCGACCCTACAAGATTCCCATTTGAGAAAATGATAGCGTGCAAGTCATATTTGAATGGGCGCTTGTTCATAATGACATTGAAGTATCATTTCTTCCTCAACTACGAAAGGTCGGGACGTCATGATCTTGCCTTCCATTACCTTCACCAGTGCATCAAATTTGCCTGTGGGGAATTCATATTGGATGGGACGGATATTGCCGGCAACAACCACATCTTCGATGCTGACTCCACAACTCCTGACCTTTTCTTGACCCCGACGATAGAATTCATGCTCCATAAAACCAATGAGATAATTCTCGGCTTATGGGTCCGTTTTCGGTACATGGCGCATCGCATGAAGAAGGAGAAGTTTGCGGCACAGGGCAACTTCCCACCTGAGGATGTAGACTTCAACCTCCGATTGGCCAGGATTTCCAGAATCGAGCGGATTCTGAAGAGCTTTTGCCTCTACGTGATAGCAAGCATATCGAAACTCAGCTCCCGTTACTACTATGCTTGGAGGCTATCGAAAGCGCACACCTTTGTTGCTCAGCTCATCGAAGAAGACAATTTCATAGAGACCGTTCAAACGAATCTCGAGTTGGACGCTGACCAGCTCAGTCTGATTTTGTCTACGATGGAAGACATCTTCGCCAAAGTCCGAGTGAAAGTTGCCCCAAGACAGGAGTGTGAGGTAGCCGCCGAGCGAATGCGTGCAATTCGCGAGCTCAATGCCGAGCAAGAGATACAGATTGCCACAGTTCCACCCGAAACGAACCTAGACTTCGACTTCGACTTTGATGGCGGATTTTTGAGCCCACTGGGAAACGTCGATGCTATGTGGCAGAAAGTGCTCAGCGTTATCGAAGAAAACGACTTTTCCGGTGGCCAGGACCGATATCTGTCGAACAGCGGCTTCCAAGATGTCAAAAATTCCCTGGGGCCTCTTGGTGAGTTCTTTGGCTTCCATGAGCCCAATTGGTAGGTTACCCGGCCGAGGGCTACGATCCTGCACGGTAGACATCCTGGATATATAAGGCGCGATGTGCGCCGAAATTTTTCAAGCAAAGGCCCTCGATACACAAAACGTATGTTTAATTCACAACACGACGATGATTTGACTGTGCACCAGGCAGAGTACTCAAAATGTGATCGAAAACTCACCCAATAATTTGCTGAGTGTTGTATGAACTAAGCTAACAATAGTCTCAACTACCTCTGACAGTTTGTCGCGTAGAGAGCATGAAGTGTCGGTCTAAATGACGTTTTAACTTCTGCTAGTAGGATGTCTGTGGCTTTGAAAGCCAGCTCAATGAGTTTGTGGCACATGCCGTTGAGCAGCTGAACACTGCAATGTCTTACTAGGGGAACTTACGACTCGAAAGAGACTGAACCGTAGATTTGTGGATGGAGAACACAACGAGACTATTGTAGTGCAAGGAACGCCTTAAGGCTATTGTTTCCTCAATGTTGAATCCGAGACTACCGATGCTTACTGCTACTAAGGGAGTCGGTGCACTGTTTCGACCAGTGGAGCACGAAGCTCAGGTTCTTGCTGAACTAGCCAGGATCCACCGCGGCGTTGTGATTCATTCATAGGGAAAGTATTTCTATTTCTAGAAAATGCCAGCATCTTCCACGACGAACTCAGCAAAAGTACCGCAACACCGTCGCAGTATAAGCAGCGAATCTTGTTTTGGTGAATCGGCACGATCCAAGGTTTTGCTACTACCCGGATCCACAGGATCACCGATCTAGCGGACTCCTTGCACTCTGGACCCGGATCGGATAAAGTTCCCTATTCAGCATTCTAGGCACCCCCAATTCTTCCTAGATGTCACGTGCCGCCCCCTAGATACCGACATAGCCCATTTCCCACTTTCTAATGTCCACTTCCCATTTTACCCAATCTGGTGTCCACTTACCCCTTGCGGCATCGATATTCGTTTCTCACCGCGTAGCGAGGCTCAGTGCAGACATTTCCAGCGCGCTTGAAAATTCCAGATTCACGATGCAAAAATTATGCACAATTACTTAATATCCGCCATAGCTAGCCTGCACCAAATTCACACAATAGCAGGGACAGGTGCCGCCGCAGCCATTCCATTTAGTTCCCATTCGAGTCTCCATTCCTACCACCGTGTGCAGGGATCTACGCGATAGTATGAAACACGGCATGGAGCCAAGTGGGACGGTTGAAATTGGCAAAGTTGCACCAGAGACACGAGAAACAATAAGCGGAGTTTCAGGCTGAAACACCGACAAAACGAAGCCATGAGTATTTTTAAAATTTTAGGGGGTTGCCCGCTCGCTTGTCGGACTCCTGCCGTGGACGTGTCGCAGGAGTTTTCCAAGTGCGTCGTGTTGACACTGGCGCGGACCTGCGTCGCGTGGGAGCTAACCCTGCGAAATTCCACATATAAGACTGAAAACCTCCTGGTGAGAAAAAAAATCAAGGGTTGCCGGCGACCAGAATTTTAGCCAATTTTGCAGAAATCTTTAGCTTCAGCGTTTAGTTGTTCCTTTCCATTCACATCCAGCATTTTGCAAATGTCAGACTCCATCGACACCAAGGCTTTAAGCCTCTTTGTCCGCCAGCCCGTCAATCAGGACATGATCCACAAGCTCGTGGTCACTACATTGAGAGTGCTTCCCTGTGTGGACGAGGGCAAGAAAATGACCAACACTGGCAAGCCATTGCCATCACTCATGACATTCATCAACCGCCTCGTTCGCTACACCAACGTGTACAGTGGAACGCTCATGGCAACGTTGGCCTACCTTGAGAGGTTGAAAGCCAAGTTGCCCCGCAATGCACAGGGCCTTCCTTGCACGCGGCACCGGATTTTCTTGAGTTGTCTTATTTTGGCATCCAAGTTCCACAACGACTCCAGTCCGAAAAACGTGCACTGGGCCAACTACACAGACGGCTTGTTTTCGCTCAAGGACGTCAACCTCATGGAGAGACAGCTTCTCTTTTTGCTCGACTGGGACACTCGCGTGCTGAGCCCCGAGTTGATCCTCCACTTGGGTCGTCTTCTTGATCCATACAGAGACGAGGTGGTCAACGCAGCACGCATGCGCTCGTTCCTTCAGAAACAGAAGCAGCAGCAAAAACAGCAGCAGGCATTGGCAGCCGAAACCGAGGCAGCAAAGAAACCCACGATGTCGCGCTCCAGCTCGACATGCTCCAACTTGTCGCTTCACTCCAGATCTTCATCTACGCTGCTGGTGGCTTCGTCGCGCGCTAGCTCGACGCTGAGTCCGAACTGGATGACCAGCAAGATAGATCCTAGAATCGAGCGTGCTGCGCAAAACGAGGAGGCACAATTGAACCGGATGATTGCCAACATGGGCGGACTTTAATGATAGAAACGAATGGGACGGATATTACGAGACGCTGTAGAATGAATATGGTAGACTGCGGTAGGGCTATCTTATACCGCGGGTGGCAGTAACTATACCGCAGTCGCCCTCTGCGATACTACCGTGCAATGGTTCACCGAGTCGTGTGCCCAGTAGCTCAGACACCTAAAAGAACACAGCCCTAAATCTCTTAGAATAGCCCCAAAGTCAAAAATTACCCCCTGTCGGCATCTCAACTCGGCCTCCATCTTATCAGCGCCGCCGCACCCGTGCACCAGCAACATGCTACATCAACTACTCCACATTCGGCTCCTCAGCCACACGCCACGCCGCTTTAAACCCAATAATGAGCTCAAGAGCCTCGGAGCAAAACTACAAAAAGGCAACGTCTCGGCTGCCCCGCTGCCCCGCCCCGCCACGCCGCTAGAAACCACCCGACCCCAAAATAACCTGGTCCTCGACAGAGTGGTGCACGAAAATTACAACGAACTCATGGACAACTACTGGAAACTCGTATTTATGACCAAAGAAGACATCGAAATCCAAGTAGCGCTCGACCAAGGTCGCCAGTTTGGCAGTCACCCGTCGGAACACTTCCTTGATCGAAAGAAAATCATCCGGGAACTCCCGGACGAAATCGACATCTTGAAGACTCCACAGGAGGAGATTGACCGAATCTACAACGACGTGCGCAAGCTCGACCGCGACAGAGCTATGCACGACAAATGCATGAAGTACCATGGAATCGACCACAACGACTTCATATTGAAGCTCCGTATGGGCAACAATCTCGAAGCGTACAACAAGGCCGAGCGCCGTACCGAGACTTTCAAGCATCCCAGCGGCATCGAGCGCATTTTCCAGCATGTTTACTCCTACAACGTGGAAGGATTTGACCGGTCCACATTCGGCATGCCACTACTTGGAGGAAAACACGCCCTCGAGAAGAATCTGGAGCCGTGGCCCAAGGAGCTCATTCAGGATCTCCGTCCGTTTGAGACGGAAGTCAAAATCCACAAAAAGGACACTAATTTCATGGACGAGGACGTGCTTATGAACGACACCATCGCGCCGCTCCAGAGCGAGCCGCTTTCGGTGGAGGAGGCGCTTTCCAACAAAGGAAAGCCTATTGTGGTTAAAAATGCCGAAGACTATCGCATCATCGAGCCTCCGCCGGCGGCCGTGGAGGCGGTGGTGGAGAAAGAGGCGCTTTTGCTTCGCGACAATCTCTACGACGACATCAACCGCAAAATGAAGTCCGAGGGCCAGGCACACCTCATCATTCCGCACCAGAAGTTTCGGCCCAGCGAGTATGTTGTCGTGAACGAGTTTCGAGCCGCCGACTCCCATATTCTCGTCTACAACACCCGCTACTTCTCGCTAATTCCGGTGTACGGCCGGGCACTCGTGACCCTCAAGCACGTGAAGGCATTGTACAAACATCTTGTGCGTGTGCTTTTCATAAATGCCGACTTGCCCATCGATTTGCTCAACAGACTCAACTACAGACTGCCGCTGGAGACACAGACGTTCATGAGAAAGCTCCACGCCAAGATCCACACCATCATCCAGCACCGCATTATGCCCGTGGTGACACGCCACAGGGTGGGCGACTTCCGGTCGTCCGACGCCGTGCTCCACAAGGCCAACATGGCGCTAGCTTTTCTGCGTCTCACGTGGATCCGAAGACCGAGATTCAGTTTACGCGAACGGCGGTACGAACGTAACGGCCGCTCGCGCCGCACGTGCCGGGCCTTCAACATCGCCATTCTTGATCCGCCACGCCACTTCTAAGCCCAAAATTCTTGCAATTGGAGTTTTTTTTTGCGGCTTTTGGCTATCAGGTTGTGGCCCGGGGCTTCCTGCAGGATCGCGAAATTTTCAGCTCCACCTCAACCTCAACCTCAACCTCCTTACTTCCTTTTTTCGTCATGGCGTATAAGAAAGTGGCACAGTCCAAGTCGTTGCCGCCGTTGCCGCGGCTCAGACTTCGCAACCCCACCTTGAACAAGTCAACCAACCAGTGCTACGTCATGATGTCCAGTCTTTTAAACTGCTGGGCCGCCAACGGAGAAGGTTCGCTCCAGTGTTCGGGATTCGAGAGCGACTTGAAAACATGCATGGAGACATTCAAGCCTCAAAAGGAGACCATCAGTTCAATCAACTACCACGCCGGCAGGTTGTATCCCAAGTTCAGAAAGGTGAACGACTAATGTATATAGACTGGAATGAAGACACGACACACGCGGCGTAGGGCGACTCTCGGTGAGCCACTCAGATCTTTTGGTTTTTCTAGACTTCCAGTTTTCTGGAATCTCTGCGTTTCAGTTTTGCTTTTGTTTCATCTGGTTGCTAACATTCTCTCCACACCCGTACCTCCCTGCTGTCCTCCTGTTTGCCCAGCAATTTGAAGCTGCCCCCGTCTGTGCCTCCAAATATCGTACTAAGAAGAGAGAAGTTTCTCCTTAACAAAGTACCACTTTTTCTTCACTACGCAGCTTCCTATCTCTCCTGCACCATCCGCACTCCGCCTTCGCACCACCATCACCATCCCATTGATGAAATAGCTATCGCCCAGCCTGGAGACATTTCCCGTTGCTATTTTTCGCCTTCTTGCTTCAAGGCACGTTTCTGACCGATAATCCAACCTCCCAGCTTCGTGACCTCGAGGCCCAGCGTGCAACGCACGCAGGGATTAAACAATATCTGGCAATCGCAGCACATCCGCAATAACACAGGACTTCTACGTCATTTGCGCCCAGAATGCTTTTCGCTATTCTGCTACTATTGCTAGTGTACGCCACCACAGTCCAGGCGGCGCTAGTACGAACTCTCAGGCTCAGTAACGCGCCAACTACCGACTACTTGTTGGAGAAATTCGTCATCGATGTCGCCCTTGACGAGGAGCACAAACAGCTCAAGTTTTTCATCAACTCCATGGTCAGCAATCTGCTTAATCTCACCGACTCAAGCGTGCTAATCGATGATGTTGACCCCGACACGAACAAGTTCACAACCTTGCATGTGCAGATAGAATTCAAGGGCAGCACCATCGTCGACGAAAGCCTACGCTTCTGCGACCACATAGCTGTGAAAAACACTTCCAACTTGTTTCCCAGTGTACGATATCCATTCAAGACAAAGAATGCCACCACAACGCTGAATTCGACAATCTGGTCGCCCCCAAGCGTGAACTTCAATCATACTGCTATCACAGAAAACCAGGATCAGCACCTGTTTCCTGCCCAGTGGATGGCGGAGGTGAATGCCCCCAATGTCGATTTAGCTCGCTCCAATACTACGATGGAGCAATTTTTCACCAACTCCACTGGAAATCTTGTCCAGTGTCCGCTCTATCAGAACGACTCTGTGGCGATTTACTACCAGGCTAATGTGGAAAAACACTTCGATCTGTTGGGTTCGTACACGGTGCGATTCTCGGTGATTTCCAACGGGGAAGATTCGGAGGTGATTGGCGGAGCCAAAACTTATGTGACGCCAGTGATCAACCCGGAGGTGTTCGCAAACGCCATATTTTTTGGCACCTTGGCGTTGCTCTTGTTCACGACTGCCATGAAGTTCATCATCACCGTCTACTCGCCTGCTCAAGAAACGAATAATCCTTTCCTTGCAGAAGCATCCACGATACGCAATGTTCAGTTTCTACGACAGCTAGAAGCGTCCACTAGTCGTATTGTCAGCTATCTTCAATTCGCAATCTTCATGGCTGGTCTCAACATCGAGTATCCAGGTTTCTTTCAGCCGGTTATGGGCCAAATCAAGTGGTGTCTACTTCTTGGTTTTGATTTCATCCTGCGCAAAACGTCGTCAAGACTCGTGTCGGGAAACATCTACGTTACTATGGATGTTGGTGGACTCGAATCCTTAGCACTTTATACCAGCGACGGCAATATTGAGCTGGCGTGGCCGAACTTCATGATCGCATTGTTCATCTGGATGGCACTCGCGTTGGTCACATATCAAGTTTTCATATTCCTACGACTCATATCAAGAGGTAAGAAGACTCATGCTGCGAAGGCTGGCAACGGCGTACCAGTAAACGATATCTTCCAATACAGCTGGGTGAAGAACATTTATGCCCTTGTTGGCCACATCCTCCGCCAGTTCTTGCATACATTTGGATTTGCTGTGATGACGTTGACGCTATTCATGATTCACATCAGCTCTTCGAATCAGATCCGAATGCTATTCTTCAACGACAATTTGGTAAGCAGGACTGTGTTTTTGTTCAACATGCCATATGCCTATTTGTTTCCACATCCGAGGTCAGCCATAGGGTTGAAGAGATACGAAGATATGTTTCCCAGTTCCAAGAACTCGATACATTTAGGCTTGAGCGTTTTGACGTTGGCCGTATGGCTCCTGATTGTGTTTTTCTTTGTGTTCCGTTATCTAATCACCTTTAAGCATTGGCGCATTCAGGCCAATCCCAACGTGCGCAAGCTCTACACATCCACGAAGTCGGTAGTGATGTGGGCGTACTTGTATAATTACTATCGTCCAGAGCGAGTGCAGTATGTTATTGCGGATTTTGTGCACGTCATTGTGAGTTCCATCATCATCGGCTTACTTCAGAACTACGGTGGACTTCAGGTCTCCCTTATGGTCGTAGTGGAATTCTGCAAGGCGCTTTTGTTCTTCATTGTTCGGCCATTATTTCTTCGCCAGAAAATCTATTCGATTCCTGTGGCGATGACGCTTGCTCGTCTCTTGATTACGGTGCTCAACATCCCCTATGCCTCGTCGTTGAACATGTCCGAGTTGGTCAGAACGAACGTAGCGTTTGCGCAACTTATCGTTCATGCGCTTGTTGCCTCCTACTTCTTTATTAACTTGTCATATTGTGTCTTCTTGTGGATCAAGGCATTGGTGAAAGCTCGTCGAAGCAAATCACAAATTGGCGCAGCAGACGAAGTGGGAGACTCGAGCAGTAACAGCGCATTTCAAGAATACGAATTTGAGCCCATTGGCTTTCCAAGGACTGCTGTTACCAAACGAGAAATGAACTCCGATTTCCAGGAAACAGAGGAGGATGAGCACGACTATTTCCGTACGCGAAGTGAATGGTTTGCCAGCAACAAGACTCCACCAACACGAAAACAGAGTGCTGCACCGGATACCGAACTGGACACTTTCAGCATTCTGCACGTCCGGGACCGCCAACGCAATGATTATACGACTCGAGAGGGTGATCGAGTATTCGAGAAGTTGCTTGCTGATGACGACATCGACCCTGAAATCAAACAGCTCTGGGCCAGCAGGGACTGGAAAGAGCAGAAGTCGCTCCGGAGGACTGTCAAACCTGAGAACAACGCCATGAAGCTGTCCAAGAGGTGGTGGAGCAAGAAACCACCAGTACGGAGTTTTGAGGTGCGTAGACCGCGCCAGTTGGTGATTCAGGAACTTCCCCAGCCGCCGTATTCGGCCCTGGAGGACGAAGAAAAGTGGTAGCCTAATAATTCTAATGCATACATGCTGCAATAATGCTAGTGTTTTGTAATTCTGTGTCTATTATCAAGTCTTCGCCTTCTTTGCAGGCCTTGCGCCGTCGTTGTCCTGAAAAATATCGGCCTTCATAATGTTGCGGACCAACTTGTCATCGTCTATGACAGTCATGGATGCGTAAACCTTGCTGGCGTCAGCACATGATAAGAGAGCCTCATATTCTGAGCGAAGCACGATGGCGGCCATTTCCAGCCGCGAGAGGATGCCCAGCTTCGGCTCTTCGACCTTGGATTTTGCTGATTTTGGATATAGAGCGAGCCGGCGCTCGACAATGCTGGTGTAGTGATTGATGAATTTGGAGGTCACCTTGCTGGACTCGAGAAGCTGATAGCACTTCTTGTACATACGGCGGATGCATCTGAGTTTGGTGGCGTATGAAGCAAAGACGGTGGATTTCTGTTCGTTCACAGCAGACACAACCGTAAGCAACTGCACAAGAAAAGTGAACTCGAAGATGACATTGGAGCCCAAGAAGAAGTCGTACGTATCAAGCACAAACGTTTCGCCTTCAGACTCCTCGATTTCTCGAAGAATCTTCAACGTCTCGTCAAGCGTGTCCTTGGAAAGCGAGCTTCGTTCGCTGAAGTACTCCACGATTGTAGCAAGCGAGATTTCGCCAAAATCGTGCGCTGATCCGGAGGTTTCCACGTAGCCGTACCTGCGGAGCAACTCTGCGTTCGGGTGGTCGGAGTATGTGTTGTATATCTGGTCGCCCTTGGCGATGTTTTTGACGGCTCTCATCTGAAGAATGTCGTCGGAGTAGACAAGACTGGCGTTGTGGAGCTTGGTATCCGCATTGAGCGTGTCAGCCAACGGAACCATGGACTTGAGGAACAGCGAGGCTGCCACCGATTCACCTTCTTCATCAGACTCGTCGTCTTCACTTTCCGAGCCATCTGCACCGGCTTTCTCGACATCAAACGAGTACGACTGGATCACAGTAGCTGCGACATCGAATTCTTCCAATGTGACAGATGGGAGATCGTAGGTCTGCGCCAATTTCACGTACCGTTCGTACATTTCAAGTGCAGCGTCTCGGCCCACTCTGGACACCACCAAAGACGGCAAGAGTTTGTTCAACTCATCTTGCAGCCAAAACATCAACTGGTTGAGTTTGTGGCCTGTTTCCTTGAGGGGTAGCACCTCCAAGTAGGGAAGCCAGCGACTGGCCGACTTCCACTCGTAGATTAGCACTGCCACAAGGGCATCCCACTGGCCAGCAGCCAAAAGGGTCTCTTTGATTTGCGGGACGTTTTCCACCAAGGAGCAGGACTCGACGTTGAGGAGCGCATGGCGGGGTATGGAGAACAAGATGTCGTCTTCGGCAATGTCACAGGCGGCCATCACCAGACGGCCCTGGCCTTCAGAACGCCGATCCTCAATGGTGAATTTGTCGGAGAGATTAACGCCGGATTTCTGGAGCCACTGCACGAAGGCATCTGTTCTGGAATCAAACGACATTGGTCTTCGCGCAGAGTGCGATGAGCCAGGAACAGGAGTGGATCCAAAATAGGCGGATGCCAAACGCGGCGGAAAAAGCAAGAAAAATGTAGCGGGCAAATCACGTGGCCGGGCCAAAATAACGGAGCCAAATTTGCGACGCTAGAGTGGCTGGAGAAACACGGCACTCGGCTGTGGGTCAGTCACGAGATCCAGCGTGTGGAGATGCAGGTAGTCGCTGACACCCACAGCCAAGCAGGCACCGCCACAGACGAGGCCTATATGCAGCACGGCATTTTGGCCCGCCGTGTACTGTTTGACACGTTTGCGGCGCCCGTAGTCCCAGGCGCAAACCGTGCCGTCGGTTCCACTGGTGTAGAGAATGTTGTCGCCCTGAAACACCAACCCCGTGATGGAGTGCACATTGTGGTGTTCCAGTTCGGGCACGCGGTGAGCCTTGAATGCAAATTTGAGGTGGTCGTTGGCGCGATCGTAGTATTCGAGCGAAACCCGTCCGTCTACGCTGCCCAACGCGTAGCCAGCACCATGGGGCAAGCACGTGACGGCAGAAATCGGGTATCGTAGCCCCGAGGGCCGAGTTTCGAGCGCGCTGTCGGCCCTGCGTACGTCGTAGATGTCGACTTCGTGGGTAGCACGACCTACGGCGATTTTCGAGCCGGCACCGTCCATTGCGAGGGCCTTAGACGTCGCGGCTAGCGTTTTCTCCGCACAAAGCGTGCGAGGATCGATGTAAGCAAGCAGGCCGGCGAAATCCGAGCTGACAACCACGTTGTGGTCGGGAAGCAGACAGAGGGCCGAGATTCCCGAGGCCATGTGCACGTTCAGGTCCGCCAAACGGAGATTTTCGTAATCTACCAGGCTGAGTTTGCCGTCGAGACGGCCCACAAACGTCGAATTGGCAGCCACGTGACAGATGCTGAGAACCGTAGACGTCGGCGAGATGGAGGCTATTTGCAGTTTGCTGGCGACGCTGTAGAGGAGCAATTGGGGGTCGTGCGCCGCCACAAGAAGCGTGTCATTGTAGGGCGAGCAGGCAAGTGCGCTGAGCGTGTCGAGACGCGGTGTCGGGAGCGGAATCATTGGGGGTGGTTGGAACCCTGGAGTGGTTGAGATGTACGGAGGTTTGGGCTATGGTGCGAGAATATGCATGGAGCTGCACTGATGGTAGAGAGAATGGCGTGAGAATCAGTGCAATTGGTGCAGCTGGTGCAGTTGGTGCAGGCAGTGGTGCAGGCAGTTGGTGGTGATGGAGTAGGTGCGGGTCACGTGAGCAGCAAGGACGATGGGGCCGAATTGCAAACGATGTGGAAGATTTGAGGTCTCCAGCGCATGCTATTCGGGGCTTGGCAGATGGAACGAATGAATGCAGTGACTGCCATGGTGCAGAGCGGTGCTTGTTGGACACATCAAACGTGAGAAATATGAGTAGAAACAGAGGAAACTGGAGCCACCTGGAAATCCGGACTTAGTCGTGAATTAGTACTCAGAAATTCGGTTTGAAGTCTAAAAGGCTCTGAAGTCGAGAGCTTCCACCTGATGGAGTGGTCCGTGAGTTGAGCTCGACTTAATTATATACGGCACCTCGACGGTAACAATTGAAAATCTACTAGATGCAGCAGCAGGCCACACCAGCTCCGTTTCCTTTCTATTTCATTCGCCATATATCCTACCTTTATCCCCGTTTCGTGACGCAGCCAGGGCCAATGTCACCAAAAGATGTTGGCACTGGCTGAATAGACTGCAAAGTGTTGGTGGCCGGATCCTGATCTGGCTCCACCCACTCGAAACCTTCGCCGTGGCTGACCCAAAACTCCAGAAACATCTTCTCTTCGTGGAGGGCATTCCAGACCATGCGGCGGCGATGAAGGGATTTGCGAAAGTAGAACGCCAATTTCAGAACATCCTTTTCTCCCGGCTCCTCGACAATTTCAAAGTCGCCGTTCTCAGGTGGAGGAAGCGTACGGACTTTAGAGATGTGAAAATTGCGAGCGTTGGTTTCGTGAACTTCCTCGAAATACGATACAATTCTGTTGAGAAAAAAAAGTTCGTGACAATGTAGATAGCGGTAAAGAAGCGAAGTGTGTGGACGCCAGCTAACACGGTCTGCTCCGAATCCGTAAACGAATTTGGTGGTGATGTACTGGGTGCAAAATAGCGAAACCGCGGTGAGGGCGCCGGGAACGATGCCAAAAACAGCAACACTGATGACCAGGCCAAGTGACGTTAGGAATGCCTGACTGAGAAGCCTTTTCCGCATATACGCAATCAGGTTGTGGTTTCCCACAGTGAGATCAATGAGCTTGATGCAGTTGTGAAAATCGCCGGATTTGAGAAGCACGCGAATGAATTTGGAGAGCAGCGACAGGCGGTATTTCCTGTCTTGAATACTGGCATCGAAATTCTCTTTGACGAGCTGGAAAGCATTGGAGACGTCAAAGGCAGGCGCAGCCGAAAACGTCGCTTCCACCACCTCGGAACTGACAGCAGCTATGCGCCAGTAGCGGTGAAGAAACGTCCACATTCGGCGCTCGAGCTCGGCATTTGAAACCGCGACGCTGATGCCAAACTGCGCCCGCGGCGGGCGCCCGGGGCCGACTCCCAGCCCGAGGCCCGCGTTGCAAGTGCGTTGGACGTGCTGCAACTGGCGGGTAGCATGCACGTAGTCGAGGACGAGTTGGGGTGAAACCTGGCCCGATCGGGACGCGCGCGTAGCACGCCGCGCCAACGTCTCTGAATTGAGCGGCTCGCGACTGAAGAACCCGCTGGCGGCGCCGGCGGCAACCCGGCCACGCAGCATGGGCGCTGCGGTGGGGGAGCAGGCAGCTTCACCTGGCGCACACCCGTACACCAGATGCACGGGTGCATGCCTGCACATAGGCGCCCATTACCATACCGCATTGGGACGCAACCCAAACACTCCCCGATCCATACCGCCAGCAGCTGCCTCCACCCACTTCAGCATTTCGGCACTCACCATGTCTAGCTCTCTGGAATCGCTCAAACCGCCCCGTGCGCCGGGCGCCGCGGCCCGTGCCAGCATGCAATCTGTCGAAAGCGATTCATCGTTCCACAAGGCAGAAATCGGCGAAGCCGTGCCCATCAATGTGTCTCTGGCAGCACCCAGCTTGATTCCCCACGACCAGCACGCCGCGGTCCAAGAAAAACGTTTTCATTCTGGCGCTGAACCCGAATTCCACCCCCCGCCAGAGCATCATCATACGGCGGAATCTCACGACGCCAATGCACCAGATGCGCCAATTGCACGCGATCCACCACAGTCAGCACCAGCGTCTCGCCACACCGCCGACCTCGACGTCGCCTCGCTCACATCGCTGAACCCGTCGGAGTCGGTCCCGCGCCTCGGCAGACTCAACACCATCACCTCGTCCAAAAGCCCGGGAGCACCGCAAATGACAGTCCACACAGAAGTCGACAGCGTCGTGCCGCCCCGGCTGCAACGGCGGCCCGTCAGCGAGCACTTTGCCGCGGCACCGCCGCCGCTCGCCGCCAACCCGCACCGTTTTTCGCTCCAGGTCAGCGACGACCTCGACCGGCTCATGGAATCGGCGTCGCAGCTCCAGCACGAGCGCTCGCCGCGGCTGGAAATCGCGCCCGGCGCCGAGCACGTGCCGCTCGAGAGCATCGTGTCGTCGGACAGCTACGAAACCGCCGGCGACGGCTACACGGCGCTGCAGGAAAGCTTGGGGGTGGTGCCGTTGAAGATTCCCAAGCGGCCGGACCCGCAGTCCATGGAGCGCGTGCGCGAGGCGTCGCGGCAGTACAGCGTGCGCAGCGACGCGTCGGCAGAGACGCAGAACGAGACGATCCAGGACGCTGCGTCGGTTGGTGTGATGACGCCCGGGCGCGAGAGTCTGGTGCGGGGCCGCGGCGTCGACAGCGTGGAGAATCGCGAAGCTGCCGACAAAAGGGCTGAAAATACAGGCTCGCCAGATTTCACCGCCGCTGCCCACGGCGGCGAGCGCCAGCGCTTGGAGCGCCAGTTGCAGGCGGACATCGCCGCCCGAGACGCCTTGCGCGACGCCATGGAGCAGGCTCCCGCCGAGATCTCGCCCGCCAGCGTCTACTCGGCCGTCAGCAGCGTCCACATGCCGCTGGACCACGGCCGCGCCGCCTCGGTGTCGTCTGCGTCCACGACCCGCCGGCTTCTCCATCTGCTGTCGTCGTCGGCGATGCCGCAGCAGCCGCTGCCTACTCCCATCGGGCGCAGCGACTCCGCAGCACGGGCCGTGGTCCGTGACAGCGTGCACGTGCAAATGGCGCATGTGGACGACGACAACGACGACGAATACTACGACATCGACGACGACGTGGTGGCACAGCCGGCGCGGGCGAAGTCGGTCAAAGACAGCACGAGCGTGCCGGTGCGCAGCCGCAAGAAGGGCCGCCGGCGCCAGACGCAGCACGGACTTCTGCTTAAGCCGTTTTCGTATCTGACGCTCATCAACTTGCTTGAGAGCATCAACGGCACGGTGATTGGCGAGGAATTCGAGACGCTCAACATTCCCATCAAGGAGAAGCAGCTTATTGAGAAAATCGTCGATTCGCTCAGTAGACTCACGTCGGACATGGTGTTGGATGAGAATCGGTACGAGGTGGGCATGGAGCGGTTGGAGAAGGCGCACCGTGTGTTGGAGGGGTTTCTTTAGTGACGAGCGGTGAACGGCGAGCGAGCGAAGAGAATAGGGAATACATACGGTTCAGGCGAGAGTAGAGGGGGGAATGCCTCAGCGGGTGGAGTCGTGCAGTTGTCTAGACTCAGGCACCCAACCAAGAAGGTGGCGGAGATGATGGCATGATGTCATGCTGCCTGAGGAGGCCAGAGGATATGGAACGGTTGTGGTCTGGTGAATGCTGAAGGCAGTTGGCCAGCGACCGGAACCAGAGACGGCGTCTTTGTCCTTCCAACTTGGGCTTATGATTCATACAAGCCAATGCTCATCAGTGCTCGAACTAATCTATAGCATCACCTTATCAACACAATCTGCCTCCAGCGAAGCCGAGCGATTCGCCCAACTTTCCTGTCCCCACCAAGACGTCCACCTTCTCCTCCCTAAGTCTAAATAGCACAGCTTCCACTTCCCATCGCCACTACCCGCTCATAAACCATGGAGTCTGAATTTCGCAACTTCCCCATTTGGTCCAACTATTGGATCGTGCAGCCGCGCGCTAGCGGTTCGCGCGGGACGCCCTGTTTCTATGCAGTACACTATATGTATGTGCAGTCCGGGTTCGGATGCTGGTAGCCTTGCACTTCAGTCACCACCACTCCACCGACAGCCTACCACCGGCAACTACTCGCGACATTGTCTGTTTGCAAGCATTGTATGGCTGCTCAATTGAATTCTTGTCTTTGAATTCTGTGACTGCGTACCTCCACATTCAAAGAAGTAAGCTCCCCAGACGACAACAACTCGTCGACCCTCGGGACTTCTTGTATAGTTCTTCAACGCCACCAATTTTGCACAGGTGATATGAGTGCAGAAGAATTTCCACCACCGTCTCTGTTACCACGTGCTACACGCCACAAGGCGCTCAGGATTACGGTACCTGAGAATGTTCACCTGGGACCAACATCCCAGTCACCAGGGTTGGGCGAACCCATTGCGCTTTCTCTGGCATCGCTGACGCTGCTGTTTGAGTACGCCAAAATCGGCCAGCTCCCTACTCCTGTCGTTCGCCCGGCTGCCACGCTACCGACTCTCGATGTCGCAAAGAGAGGCCAAACTGCGCATTTTCTGCCCAAAAAGGTATCGCGTGTTCTCTCTGAATTTAACCCAGCACGTGATGGATCTGCGCTGCTGCCAACCGGCGCTGATGACGGCGGTGTGGGCTCGCGGCCTCGCCATATCTCGAACCCCGACAACCTCGAAAACGAGCGAGAAAAGCGCGGCGTAGCTTCAAGAGCCCACCAAATTCCCCTGCTGCCGACCGATTTGCAGCCATCTCCGTACGAAGGAGACACCTACGAAGCACCAAGATTACACAAAACATACACCTTCGACAAGGTGGTGGGCACCGGCGCTTTCAGTGTGGTGGTGGCGGCGCACGACGAAGTTGGCTCCAGAGCCGCAGTCAAAATTGTCACTATTCCCACCGACAACTCCGAAACCGTCCGCAATTTCCGACTGTACATCTCTCGCGAGCTCCTGATACTATTGCATCTCCAGCATCCGTGCATCGTGCGGCTTCTCGACTACAGCATTCTGCTTGGCATCACGGATGACGATCTTGATGCCGCGTACGCTGGCCGCGACTCTCCCCCTCCTGGCGCTGACATGTACGACTTCTACTCCGTGAAAATGGCCAACAGACAGCTTTTCTTCCTCGGGTATTGCCCCGGCGGTAATCTCTTTGCATGGCTTTCACGCCATCACGCTCTCAGACTGCACCCGAGCTTCTGGCGGCTTTTGGCCCGAATCGTTGCTGAACTCGTGCTGGCGTTGCTGTTTCTACACCACAACTTGGTAGTGCATCGCGACCTCAAGCTCGAAAACGTGCTCCTCACGGATCTGGTTCGGATTGCGGATTCTGGCGAAATCTACTTCGACGAAACCCGGCCGGTGTGTGCGCTTTCAGACTTTGGGTTATCCAAGCGGCTAGAACTGAGCTCGCAACTTCTTACTACGAAATGCGGGTCGCAAGACTACGTCAGTCCAGAATTGCTTATGGGGCTCAAATACGACGGCTTGCTACTTGATGCGTGGTCTTTTGGCGTCCTCGTGTATGCCATGTTGGAGGACCGTCTTCCCTTCGATCCTCCGCCGCTCAATTCGGCCGAGTCTGGAGTGTCGCCATCGGTTATCAAACGGCGACGTAATAGACACAGCTCTGCCCACAGAATTGCCATGATCGAGTGGCTGTGGAATCGTGCTGCTGCATTTGTCAAAGACGACTCTGAAGACGCTGAACTGAAACAGCATGTGCAGCACATGATGTCGCTAGTTGACGCAGTTTTGGTTCGTAAGGAAAAGCGCAAGCTGCTCGTAGACTTAGCGCTGGAGCCGCTGTCTGCATGGATGAAAGACGCCATTCCGGTAGGTTTTGGCGCATGATGATCTGTTTTATACTAGAAGAGCGCAAAAATTTGAGGCATTCATTGCCGTTGTTGGATTTTGGTCTGAGGTCGTTAGTGGTTGTTCTGTTGGCTTTACTTTATTTCGCCGTTGCCATGAATTGGTAGGCGATTCTCGGGTGCTATACGTTCACGTGCCACTACGAAAGAACGACCGGCTCCATAATGATGACTCATAAATAAGCCGAAAATTTCGGCTCAATGCATAACATTTTTACTTAATCTTGCATCCGGGTCAATTCTTTCCTCTGGTCTTCACTTCAACTAGCTCACCTGCACACACCGCATATCAACTCCACTCCTCTGCATAGGCCAGACCTATTCATGAATCGTTGACCACAAACGATAACAAAATTTTCACATGGCCCCAAGTGAAGAACCCACACAACTAGGCGCACCGCCTAAACTTCCGCATGTCACTGACAACGTGATTCCGCTCTCTAACATTCTTCGATTCTACACCCAAGAATCATACAAACAGCTCAGCAGGGTGATCGAAAATTTAGCAATCACACGAACCACAGAAAGCGATGTCACCCGCAAACGCAAATTTCTTGAGGTCATCATCCTGCTTCGCCAGGATTTCCTCAAAATCTACACCTTGATCAAATGGGCACAGAATTCGAAGGATGTTGGCAAACTCATAGACATTTTGAACCACCTTCGACAACAGGAGGCATTTTTCCAGCATCTAGCCATGGGCCTAAACGAAATGAATCATTTCCTGGCCGCAAAACTCCCCAATCCTGATATACCAACTGCACTTGATGTATTGACTCGAGGACGCCCTCAGCTTCCTTCGTACAACTTTCTAGCCAAGCCGAAAGTCTCCTCAGAAAAGATTCTCCAAGTCCTCCACGACTTGAACTTGGCCCTCACCGCCAGAATGGCGCTAACCGAGGATATGCCCAAGCGGTTTCAAGGAAACTATGAGGTCAAGGATGGACGGGTAATCTTCACAGTACCCAATGAATTCCAAGTTTCGGTGACAGCAGGCAATGATCTCATTGCCGAAACAGACGAAGACTACGTCAAGTCGCCCTACTACTTCATTGATTTTGCATTCATGTTCGGAATCAACCCGGACACTTCGTTTATTTCGCAGGGAGACTCTCGTGTGGTTACAGCACTTCCAAAACTGTCATTGCGGAAACTCGAAACCATAGCCAATCAGGTTCTTCTCAAACTGTCGTTGCCTGGGTTGTACGACCTTCTACACCAGTACTCGATCTACTACAAACTCTACTTGATTTCGAGACAGTTGAAGGATCTTTCGTTGAACAGCAAGTGGAGAAAAAACATTCAGTTCCAGTATAAACCGTCTCTCATTATTATCAATTATTGGTGCAAACTGTACCTCTCCACAGGTTGGAAACTGTTCATCGAAATCGGAATTGACAAGCAGTATAACCTCAACTTTCGCTGGTTCAAGAATGGCAAGTACGTCACCGAAGAAAGAAGTGAGGCGGTTATTGGATCTGGTGTGACTGATGATTTGGGAGACTTGAGCGTGGATTCCATATTAAACCTGGTCATTAACAAACACTCCAAGATGTTCATATCACGGATTTACGACGAGTTATCAGCGGTACTTCCACGAGATGCTGTGTCTGTCATCAACTCTTTCCAGCTCCTTATAGAACTCAATTCCCAGAAGTCCGTTGTGCTTGCCATCAATCCCCTCTCAGGCTTGTTTTACTTCTTGGAGCCCTCCTCAATCGAGATGCATTACGAGGCGAAAATCAACAGCCCGGTCACGACACGCAACAACGAGTTCGTTAGTGAAAAGGACCTTACTGCCAATGTTGTTGCCAACTTGATTTCACTTCGGCTAGAAATGTGCCACAGGATCATTAATACAAAGCTCGTGACGAACGAATGGATTCCAAATGACATCATTAAGATCAACGAATTTGAGACCGTGAAACTCTTCACCTTTGACGTCGACAAATCATCCACCACTCGCAATCAGATATCTTTTTACCGCAGTCCCAACTGGCCCAACTCATGGTTTTTGATAAATATGGTTTCGGGCCTTTCATCGGAGTTATATTGGTGGGTCGCTCGAATCAAGTCTATCAAGGGAGAGTGGAAAATCCAGTGGGTTCAAAAGTTGGTTACAGACGAAAAGAACCCTCTAGATTTCGCTTTTTTCAAGAACTTGGCGCAACAATGTTCCAATACTATCATTAATCACATGGTGATTGAGGAGCTACGTGCTAGGGGCTTCAATTATCTTGTTTTGGAGAATGCCGACCCGATGACAACGCTTGGCTTAAAGGCTGAAGATTTTGAACTGGGCTCAAATATCGCTCTATTCAACGACGGCTTGATTTTGCCCACGAATATTGCCCTGTCGACGGTCTTTTTGACTGTTCTGCTCAGCATTTCGGCAGGCAAACTGACGCTTCATTCAGCACTTCGGGGCACCCTTACATCAAGCGGTAACGCCAATCCCAAGTTCCTCAGCCAGTTTAATTTCGAGGTCCAAGATGATCCTCCATCCTTCAGTCTTTTCAACAGTGAAGAAATTACTTCTAAAGTTAGCGCCAACAGCGATGGAGCAGCTAATGCTGCGCTATTGGACCTGCTATTTGCCAATCTCGATAAGGTTAAGCTGTTGATCAAAGTCCTGCTGCAACTTCAAAATTCGAACACCACCGAAAATGACTCTGTTCTTCAGAAAGTGGTGTTTCACATGGACCCATATTACAAGCCATTTACCCTTTTCCTTCCTACCGCCGACGCGCAGAAGCTCTCATTGGCCGCTAATTCTGAAGAGCAGAAAATGGTTCATACGGTGGTGCGCTTTTTGAACGACGAAATTCTGCACTCACCTGAGGCCTTGGTTGGATCCTTCAGGTATCTCAAAGAAGCAGTGAATTTGTTTAAAGCCATCAACGTGGTCTCTTCAGTGATGCAAAAGGGTGGTATTGAGAACCTCCAGAACGGACTTCTGAAGCTTCAGTTTGAGGCGAAGTTTCTGAATTTGATGATGGTACTGTTGGTTTTCGCATTCAACTACTTCTCATCCCCCAAGAAGGTAGCCAGCGATCGAATTATTCTTGCACTCAAATTAACGAAAAGCTCGTTCGACTCGAAGGAAAGAGTGTTGGTCAGATTTTCCATGAAAGAGAATTTGAATACGCACAACCTCAAGTATAAGGGATTGTTTGAGAAGATCTTTAAAGCAATCGGCGAATTGCAACAAGAGGCTGCGGCCAATCCTACGCAACCATATATGACAAAGCTCAACTACGATGTGTTATTGGAAAGCTCGTTGTTGGAGCCGTTGCTACGGAAAATAAGCGACTGTTTCATAGCATACAGCAAGAGCAGCGCCTAGCCGATTGGCACCAGGGCATGAGATTTGAATACTAGGGGAATATAAGCCCGATTTCAATGCATGATAGTCGCGTACGTACACGCAATTGCGAGAAACGTAGACCCGACCATGGCCATAGTGATGAAAAGTTTCTCGGTTGCACCAATGTCCTTGCAGAGCTTAAGGTAGAATGAGCACGGGAGAATGATGCAGACTAAGAAGCAAATGGATGAACCAAGAATGCCGATGATCTTGTCGAATTCGGGCACCAAAATGGCGAAGTAGACGAAAAGAACGTTCACGGCCACACGGGTCGTGAAGCGGCCCAAGCTCTTTCCGAACACTACGAGCCGCGATTCGTCCTCAGTCAAGGTGTCAAATGAGAAAAGACCATCGAGGGTCAGAATGATTGGCTTGGCATTAAGAGGTGTTTTTGCAAGCGGCACTATGCAAATGAGCGCACTGATGAGCGGATAGATCCAGGTGGGGTAGCCTGCCGTTTCAAGCAAAATACTGGTGACCTCGTTGTTGCAGAGTTTTCCGAACATGAGAAATCCAATCACCGCCATGGAACAGTCGGTAAGGAAAGTGATGGAATAAGTGGTGAGCAACGTACGGGTGAACTTGTGAGGGTGACGCATGTCGGACTTCAAGTTGGGAAAGATGGCGTGGCCACCAAACGGAGCCATCAAGATGCCGATGGCAATCAAGAGCTCTGTAGTATTTTCGGGCCACAAGTTTGTAGGCATTGCCTGCAAAAGCGAACCCGGAGATGTCGCCTTCACCAAGCCGCAGAAGAACACGAGCAAGGTGATGGAGATGGTGGACACGATGCCAAAGAGCGAAAAAATGGACAACACGGGAAGCGGCATGAATGTGAACGGAGTCAACACCACGAAAGCCACGAGCTTGAGCCGCGTTGGCGTCCAGGTGTCGCTTCCAAGAAGCGAGTAAAGAGAGTCGCTAAAGAGAAGAATAAGCGATACGCCCAGCCCCAACAAGTCGATGGAAAATATAAGCGAAATCAACAACTTTGCCACCAGGCCGTAGGACGCGTAGCCCAAATCTGCATACGTCATCAATGTCGAGTCGGTGTCCAATGATCGAGACAACAACGTGGCGGTGCCGCAGGTAGCCCAGCAGCAGGCCACTAGAATTGGCACGCCGAGAATCCAGCCGCCCTTGAGAAGCCCCACCGGGAGCGCAAGAAGCCCCACGCCAATCAACACGTTCACGGAATTCAAGATGGTCTGGGGCGCCGTGGACTGGCCTGCCACGACAGTCACAACGTTGCCGTCGCGGTCCTCGACCTTTTTGAGCCCAAAATACGACGCCGTACTGGCGTACGAAATCACCAGCCTCGTCAGTGAGAACAGTTTCGACGGAATCACCCGGTGCCGTGGAATGGGAATGCCGCCAACACCGTCGGCGTGCGAATTCTGGCGTGACCGCCCGGCGCCTGAATTGAGCACGCTGACAATGTCGTCCTGGTAGAAAACCTCGTTAAACGGCAGCGGCCCGGGTCCCCGCATCAGATTGTAGCCAGTAACGAGCGATGAGAGACGTTCGCCATGCGACGACGGCACCATGAGCCCCGGATCGTAGAGCTCGTCGTCGCCGATATCTGGAGAGGCGCCATCGGTGAAAAACGAGCGTTTTTTGCGGATGTCGGCGTCGATTTTCAGCGCAGCAAACAGCTGAGCACGAGTGAACGACGATGCAAAGTTGTGGAGCGAGTTGACGCCGCGAAACAGCCCGAGCGACTGGTCGAGAATCAGCTGGCGCCGGCCAATGAGCGCCAGGTGTTCGTCCTCGGAGTCGGACATGATTTTGGGGAAAATGCGACGATTTTTGGTGTTGACGAGACGGTGGGGGCCTTATCTGAGCCGCACGACGACG
This sequence comes from Hermanozyma aechmeae, assembly GCA_030583085.1. Classification (NCBI taxonomy): domain Eukaryota; kingdom Fungi; phylum Ascomycota; class Pichiomycetes; order Serinales; family Metschnikowiaceae; genus Hermanozyma; species Hermanozyma aechmeae. The sequence goes on along the minus strand of JAJMHA010000006.1, from coordinate 143,862 downwards.
CCGGAGGTACGGGTGTTGGATCGGCGACAGCGCCGTGGCCGGCGGGACGTTTGGATGGCCGGGGTTTTGTTGTTCTGTTTTCTAGTATCGTATTTTCTGTTTTTCTTGTTTTTTGTCTATTCGCCCGTTTTGCCTCTCCTTCTGCCTTGATTCACGCCAAGTTTGGAGGGGTGAAGCCTGGACAAGCGTCATCTCGCCGAATCCTGGATATCTTGCAAAATGGCCCTCTCTTTTTCTGTGCTGCTGGCATCGGCCCCGAATTCCCCCGCCCCGCTCTTTTCCTCTTCCGCATCTCCACCTCGTCCATACTCCTCAGATTTTCCTGCATGCATCTCTCACCATCCACAATGTTTGGCCAAACTCTGACGGCCGTGGTGACGTTCTTCCAGCTGTTCTTTCTACCGGAACACCAATTGCTGCTACCGCAGAAATGGGCACTTGGTCTTGTGAATCTTGCCGCCGTGGTTGTGTTCTGGGTGCTGCTGTCGTTTCTCGTCAACGATCTCTTCGAGACAAACATCTTCCGCAAGCCGTTTTTCATCACGTGGCTCAACACCGTCTGCTTTGTGTTCTACTTGGTGCCGTACTTGCGTTACAAAAACCTCACTATTCCCCAGTTTGTTGATCTTATCAAGCAGGACTATCATCGTGCGAAATACTCCCGTCTCCGCGATGTGGAATCGCAGACGATGTCTGAATACGGGTCTTCTCGTAACCAGTCGCCGGAGTTTGACCCGGAGATTGTCAAGGACGAGGACGAAGAGGTGCCTGTGTACGAGACCGTAATGTTGGCTCTCCAGTTTGTTATCCTCTGGTTCAGTGCCAACTTCGTGACCAACTCGTCGTTGTCTTATACGCTGGTAGCGCTGCAGACAATCCTCTCGTCGACGTCGTCGTTTTTCACCCTCATAGTCGGCTACTTGTATGGCGTGGAGCGTATCAACATCAACAAAGTCTTGGGTATTCTCCTCTCATTTGGCGGCGTGTTCATCGTCACCAAAGTTGACTCGTCGGATGCAAGCTCCACGCCAACGACCTCGACGCCCATGATGGTCATGATGGGCAACGTCTTGGCCCTTTCTGGCGCCTTGGTGTATGGAATTTACACCATTCTTCTCAAGCACAAGATCACCAAGGAGAACTCTTCCAAGGAACGGACCCTAGACACGCATCTCTTTTTTGGGTTTGTTGGATTGTTCTGCCTTGTGCTCATGTGGCCTATAATTCTCGTTTTGCATTTTACCGCGGTGGAGCGGTTCGAGCTTCCGTCTACTCCTAGAGTATTTTGGCTTCTTTCAGCGAACGCGTTCATCACCTTCATAAGCGACTTTTGCTGGTGCAAGGCGGTGCTTCTCACGTCCCCGTTGACAGTGACTGTTGGGCTCTCGCTTACGATTCCAATTGCGATGGTTGGCGATTGGTTCATCAAGGGATTTCTGGTCAACTTTTGGTATTTAGCTGGCGCAACCATAGTGACGCTCGGCTTTTTGGTGATCAACATGGACGAAAAGGAGGATTTCGTGGACGCCGTATAAAGAACAGGAAAGAAACAGAATAGACAGAAAAATAAAGGTAGCGGTACAGTAAATTATCCCCAACCCCCTCCACTGGCTCGCTCGGTGTTCTTTCCGTTCCCACTGCCATCCTGCATGCTGCATGCAACTACTTCACTTGATATCGACTCTAGCCTGGGCGCTAACCGTAGCGGCAGGCACCTTTGATGTGGCAAAACTCACAGAGCTCACTTTTGGGCTGCAAGACTACGTCATTGATATTCACGGTGCTAATCTCCTGGCGGTTCTGGTGCCCCACCGAGATCACTACACATTGCTAGTGTTGACGCTGACCGACGAAAAACACAATTGTGAAATATGCAAGGACTTGAAGGTGATGCTTCGCAATGTTGCCAACGCCTGGTTCCGTGACTACACCCTCTCCAACTACTTGTTTTTTGCCGAGGTCGACATTATTGACCGCTCCAATTTGGAGGTGTTTGACTTCTTGCGTTTGGGCAGTGTGCCGCAAATTTGGCTCATTCCGCCATCCTCCATCACCTCCAGACACAAGAGTGACAGGGAGCCGAAGTACGACGACAACGGCGACGAGGTCTACGACAACTTTGACATTCTTTTGGAGCCCCATGCCCAATTCGACATGCCGACGGCTTCGTTTGACACTCAGCAACTTGAGCTTGCCGACTGGCTTGCCAAGGCCATCTCCAAGCGAATTTTGCTCCGCCAGCAAAACCCACTAGGTAGATTTGCAATGACGTTTGGCGTCACCTTTGGCGCCATTCTTCTCATCCGCAAAAAGGGACCGTCAGCTATTACTGGAACGGTCACAAAAGCCAAAGTATACCGTGTGGTGGTGCTCTTGGCATTGCTTGCAATTCTTGGAGGTTATTCGTTCACCACCATTCAAGGTGCACCATTAGTTGCGAAGGGTGCTAACGACACGGTCATATACATCAGTGGCGGCCAGAGCTACCAGTTTGGAGCCGAAATTCCTATAGTTGGTGCTGTTTATCTTCTCCTTGGCTCGACACTCGTGGCATTGGTGAGAGTAGGCGAAAAGGGCTCGCCAGTTTCCGGCCTCAGTCCGGCTAAAAGAGCAGCAATCGTGTTGCTTTTGACTGCATTGTTGTATTTGGCATACAGCGCGTTGACTACGTTGTTCCTCATCAAAAATGAGTGGTACCCTTATCCATTCACTAAACTCTGGTGAGTGGCAGTGTGCAGTCGGCGCGTCTATCAATTAACTTGAAGAACACGAACGACGATGTCCTTGGATGCTGGACCGGTGCTGAAAAAGCCGAAGCTCATTACTGATTTCTTTGGATTGAAAAAGAATGGCGCGTTGAAAGGCAAACCCCAATCGCAGGGTGCCGAGACAAAGAGCTCGGAATCAAAGAGCTCCATCTCTAACGATGCCACCATTCCTGAAATCAAGACAAGCTCTTCAAATGGTAAGAGCGAGGATGTTGTTGCAGATTCAGAGTCAAACTCCAAAGTCGGCCCCAAGCCAGGTGCCAAAGAAACCTCAGATGGCTACGAACAGTTCTGCTCGCGGCACGATTTTGATAAGAATGCGTGGGTCGCCTCTCTCACCGAGGAAGAAAAGTCACTTCTAGCACTCGAAATCAACACCATTCACGTCACATGGTTAGCTTTCCTTCACAAGGAGCTTACCAAGCCGTACTTTCTTGACCTCAAGCGGTTTCTCAAGTCTCAGGCTGGAAAGGCCGTTTTTCCACCTCCCGGACACATTTACTCGTGGTCTCATTTCACACCTCTTCCAGATGTGAAATGCTTAATTTTGGGCCAGGACCCATACCACAACGTGAATCAGGCACATGGACTAGCATTCTCGGTACTTGAGCCTACCAGACCACCACCGTCGCTCATCAACATCTACAAAACGCTCAAAATTGACTTTCCCGATTTTGACATCCCCGACTATAAATTGCTACTGAAGCAAGGCAAACCTGGAGGTGGCAATCTCACCACTTGGGCGAAACGTGGAGTCCTCATGCTAAATGCGTGCCTCACGGTGGAGGCTCATAAAGCCAACAGCCATGCGGGCAAGGGTTGGGAGAAATTTACAGAAAAGGTGATAGAAACTGCCATCAAGTATGCACGTGATGAGGAGAACACCGGATTCGTCATTATGGCCTGGGGCCTGCCCGCTCAAAAACGAGTAGGTGCATTCGACAAGTTGATCAAAACATCGAGTTCGCCATTTTTGGTGCTCAGATCTGTGCACCCATCTCCGCTCCTGGCCAGCCGGGGCTTTTTCGAGTCGCAGGTGTTCAAAAAGTGTAATGATTGGTTGAGAGAGCAAGGCTTGCAGCCCATAGATTGGAGTTTAGTAGAGGGTAAGCGGGTGGTGGGCGCTGTTTGAAAATAATTATGTGAGCTTTATTTCAAGACTCACAATACACGATTTCATCATTATTCATTCAACTTTTAATTTTTTTAATTTTTTTCGCCTCGCTAGTGGTCCGTACTTCCCAGCAGCTGTTGGCGAGATTCGCAGATCATCCGGCATAGACGCGCCAGTGCAAAGAAGCCATATCTGTGTTTTCGAATTGACCCTGAATTTCCCAAATTTCTCAACCATCATCTCACAGTCTCCCCGAATCATCTACATATAGACGAATAGAGATTCTCATGCCTAGACCAAAATCAAAAGTGACTTACCAAGAGTCCAGTGACTCTGAAAAAGAGCAGCAGAATTCTGATATCGAGGTGGATTTGACTCTGGCCGACCCCGCCAGGGTAAAACGCTTTATTCTTGATTGTGATCCAAAAGTCGCCAAGGAGCGTGACACGGACGACTCCACCACTCGGTTCAAGTATCTTCTAGGTCTTACCGACATTTTCCGATACTTCATAGACATTAACAAGTCCAAGGACCCACATTTCAAGAACCTCGTCAAGCTGATAGATGGAAAAGTTAATTTCAAACAACAGCCCAAGAAAAAATCACGTGGCAGAAGAAAAACAGAAAAGGAGGAGGATGCCGAGTTGCTCGAAGACGAGGAACACGTCGGTGATGCTGAGCAGCAGCGCACGGTGCTCACGTCCTCTCCATCGTACGTAAAGTCTGGCACATTGCGGGAGTACCAGGTGCAAGGATTAAATTGGCTCATTTCACTTTATGAAAATAGACTTAGTGGAATATTGGCTGACGAAATGGGACTCGGAAAAACCCTCCAGACTATTTCTTTCTTGGGTTACTTGAGGTACATCAAGAAAGTTGATGGTCCATTCATTGTGATAGTTCCCAAGTCGACCCTTGACAACTGGAGAAGGGAATTCGCAAAGTGGACTCCAGACGTGAACGTGGTGGTTTTGCAAGGTAACAAGGATGAGAGGAAAGAGATCATTCTGAAAAGATTGCTTACCGCACAATTTGACGTGCTCATTACGTCGTTTGAAGTGGTGATACGAGAGAAATCGCAGCTCAAGAAGTTCCGCTGGCAGTATATTGTGGTTGACGAAGCTCACCGGATCAAAAACGAGGACAGTTCATTGTCTCAAATTATCCGTCTTTTCTACTCGAAGAGCAGACTTCTCATTACCGGAACCCCGCTTCAAAATAATCTCCACGAGCTCTGGGCATTGCTCAATTTCATTCTTCCTGACGTTTTCGGTGATTCTGCGGTTTTCGACGAGTGGTTCGATTCTCAAACAGACAAAGACAAAAATCAAGACCAGGTGGTGCAGCAGCTTCACAAAGTGCTCAGTCCATTCTTGCTTCGACGTGTCAAGAGTGATGTGGAAACGTCTTTATTGCCAAAGATCGAGTCCAACGTGTACATCGGCATGTCCGAAATGCAAATCGACTGGTACAAGAAACTTCTAGCCAAAGACATTGACGCCGTTAACGGTGTCGTTGGCAAGAGGGAGGGCAAGACTAGATTGCTCAACATTGTGATGCAGCTCCGAAAATGCTGCAACCATCCCTACTTGTTTGATGGTGCCGAGCCCGGCCCTCCCTATACTACCGATGAACACTTGGTATTCAATTCCGGTAAAATGATTATTTTGGATAAGATGCTCAAGAAGTTCAAGGCCAACGGCTCTCGTGTGCTCATTTTCTCGCAGATGTCGCGTTTGCTCGATATACTTGAGGACTACTGCTTCTTCAGGGAGTACGAGTACTGTCGAATTGACGGAAGCACGGCTCACGAAGACAGAATTGAGGCAATTGATGAGTACAACAAGCCAGGCTCTTCGAAATTCATCTTCTTGTTGACCACCCGTGCAGGAGGTCTTGGAATCAACTTGACTTCTGCTGATATCGTCGTCCTCTACGATTCAGACTGGAATCCTCAAGCCGATTTGCAGGCGATGGACAGAGCCCATAGAATTGGCCAGAAGAAACAGGTACAGGTGTTTAGGTTTGTCACCGAAAATGCCATAGAAGAGAAAGTCCTTGACAGGGCAGCACAGAAATTGAGACTAGATCAGCTCGTGATCCAACAAGGCCGCCAGTCGACCTCCAGCATTGGCAATAGCGCAGATGATTTATTGGGAATGATTCAACACGGCGCAAAGGCTATGTTTGAGCAGAACACAGACAATTCTATGTTGAATGACGATATTGATGCTGTACTTGCTAGAGGAAGAGAAAAAACTGCCTCCCTCAACGCCAAGTTCAACAATTTGGGTCTTGACGATCTACAAAATTTCACCACTGATGGGTCCATGTACGAATGGAACGGAGAAAATTTTGCGAAGCAACAAAATGGTAGCCTTGGCATGCTGTGGATCCACCCCACCAAACGAGAGAGGAAAGAGCAGACTTACTCTGTGGACAATTATTACAAGGACATGATGAAGGCGCCGCCAGGGAAAGTTGGTCCTGGCGGGGTTAAGATTAAGCAACCCAAAGTGTACCATCCTCTTGACCACCAATTCTTCTCCGAGGAGTTGCGTGATTTGCTCAACCGCGAGCAGCTCGCTTATAAAAAGGAAGTGGGTTACGTCTACTCTCTTGACGATTTTGGCGACAGTGACGAAGATTTTCTGAGCGATGATGAAAAGGAAGAGTTGGAGAGAGAGGAGAGACTTCAGCTCGAACAAGACAAGATCAGGAATGCAGAGCCTCTCACGGAAGAGCAGCAGAAGCGCAAAGAAAAGCTTTTGCTGGAATGTTTCTATCTGTGGTCTAGAAGAGATTTTACGACTTATATTCATTGCGCTGCCCGATTCGGACGAACCGAGAACGAGAAAATTGCAGAGGCCCTTGGCCGCAGCAAGGAAGAAGTCGAACGATATACAAAGGTTTTCTGGGAGAGAAACGACGAAATCGAAGGGCACGAAAAGTACGTGGCTCAGATTGAGGCAAGCGAGAAGAAGTTGGCGAAAATGATCAATCAGGAACGAATTTTGACCTCCAAGATCGAACATTTGAGTTATCCCCTTGAAGAATTGAGGGTTCAATGTCCTCCCAATAATCTGAAGAAGACGTATTCTAAACTTGAAGATTCGTTCATTCTTTGTTGTGTTCACAAATTCGGAATTTTCAGCGACAACCTCGGAGAAAAAATTAAGGAGGAGATCGTCCAGTCAGATCTTTTCAAGTTTAACTGGTACGTTCTATCCAGAACTCCACAGGAGCTCAACAGACGTGTGAGTACTTTGATGCTTGCATTGTCGAAGGAAAACGAAACTTCTGTGGGAAAGAAGAGAGGACGCCAGCCCAACAGCAAATCGACGAAACTGGCAGAACCCAGTACAGGGAGAAACACTCCCGAGCCACTCAGTGAGGACAAGAAAGGAGTCGATCGAGTGAAAAAAATTAAAGTAGAGGCAAGTTAGTGACATTTTCGAAATATATGAATTAGATGTACTCTTTGCACTTCTTCGCCTGTACCGTGGAAATGTAGTAGGGCACCTTGTTACCTGTCCAGCTGACAGAGAAATTTTCACTCATCTCGTGCTTTTCAACCTTGAGGTAGTCAAATACCGACTCATCAGATCCCGCTTTGTATCGCGGAGGAATAAAATTCTTTAAACTGATGATCTTAGATCCGGGCTTGAGACCGTGAAGAAGTTTGCCCACCTCCACATTGAGAGGAAAATCAAAGAGGTAGTTATTCACAATGAGAACATCACTCTCCACACACTTCTGTCGAACTTTTTCATTGTCGACGAAACTCTGGTCAAGAACGAATGATAGATTGAGCGGGCCGAGACCCAACACTTGAAGCTGCTTTTCAAGAAATGCCCGTTGAAGACGAGTCAAATGCGACGCATGTTCCATCATTTCACAGCCACCAGATTCCTTGACTCCAAATTCAAGAGAAGCCTGAAATGTAGTGTTGCCCACACCTGAGCCGAGATCGTAAAACTTGTGCAGCGGTTTCAACGCCACCTTAGTAAACACCTCACTCACGAAAGAGGGGAGCAACTCACCATAAACCTCAGCTGTGAAAGCCTTGTAAGACCGCAACTTACGAGAATCGGGGGACACAATGCGACAGTAAGCGCGAAGAAGTATCTGGTGAACACAGTAGCGAGAGAGGGAGGTCTTCTCACTTAAGAGCCAGACAAATGCCTTTGAATATGCCATTGGTCGAAGATGACGGAAGCGGGTGTTCTTTTTCTCGACACCCTGAACAAGCGGCCGGCCCTCGCCTTCATTAGGCACGTACTTGCTGACGATTTCAAAATAGAACGTATCCAATTTGAGGTCTTTCATGGTGGGATTGAAGGAGTAGTTTCTAGGCAAGTAAAACCGTACTGCTCCGTTAATATCGATAGATATATCAATCTCCACGGGGTATGGCGACAACTCAAGCATCAACAAGTTCCACTTGTCAATAATGGTCATGAACGCCGCGAAATTGTTGGACTCGGCCGCTTCGCGGATCGCCAAACAATAATCTTCGTAGATAATATCCCTCAAAACCTCGGAGTGGGAGAAGTACAACGAGTAGTGAATCTGGAAAAGTCGCTTTATCTCACCGACGGGATCCAACTCGTTGGACTTAGGGTTGGCGAGAATGAACTGCTCCGTGTGCTGTGGGTAAAGAAGATACCGCACGTGAACAATATTTCTGGGATTAAGTTTTCTCTTGCCTTTTTCGGATATTTCAAGAGGTGGAAACGGCCGCAGGAACGAGTTGTACCTTCCCAAGTGAGCCCTAATGACCTGCGATGAAACTGTGTTGATAATAGGCACTGTATTTGACTCCAGCAACATCGTCAGAATGTCATCAGTGAATTGTACTGAGGCTGGAAGAACGGCCCCCAGATTTATGGCGTCATTATAAAGCACGCGCCCATTCAAGGGCACCTCTGTATCCTGAATAATGTTTCGTGGATCGTAGGGACTCACGAGGTCCTCGTCAACAACGTCACTACCCGGATAAGGCAGAAGCGTGGCCAGCGTTTCCACAGAGAGTTCAGAATCCTGGTCTGATGATGTACTGGGTGAAGGGGTGCTTCGAGTAGATTCCAGCTTGACCAATGTCTTTGATCTTGTTCTGGAGGAGCGTGCCTGATCCGCCAAAAGCTCAGAAATGATATTGGCCTTTTTTCTTTCTGGCCAGTGCTCCACCACGATCTGTTCAGCGCGCCGCCGTTTTCGCTTCTCGCCTTCTTTTAGGTAGCCTCCATCTCCCGTGATGCTCTGGAAATACTTGGCCTCCTCGATCAACTTGTTGTTGCGCTGAGCGAGTGTGGCCTTCAGCGAGCGCAATTTCCGTGCCAAAGAGGCGGACACAACTGTTGACGCCAGCGCTTCAGACCCCGTTTTGGCGGCGGCCCTGGCGGGAAATCCACGTCTTTTTCTACGACGGCGAACCGGCCGTTTGGTACTGTCGCCCTCCACTTTTACGCCGCCATTCACTTTCACCTCTGGCTTGATGACCTCGATTGCTGCCGCCGTCTTTCGGAGTTGCTGGAAGTTCACCTCGTCTTTTAGATGTTTTCTTGTCAGACGGCGGCCAGTGGTGTCAGCAATGTATGCGATCCACTGGGCCTCGTAGATGAGTCGCTCGGTGTTATTTTTGAATTTTGTCTGGCGTGTGACCGCAACCTCCAGGTCTTTGATCTTCGTGTCGATCTCGGGCTCGGTCCGGAGCACCAATTCGGCCACCACAACTTCTCGTGGCACCTGTTTCCGCAAGTACTCCCGGATGAGGTGATTCTCAGTTTTCGTGAACACGTACACCGTCAGTCTGTCCTTGAGAAGCTGCAACGCCTCCTCGTACCGATCACCAAAGCGCGTTTTCAACCCTCCCGCCGTTAAGTCGTCGGCGATCAGGGTTTCAATCTGAGCATGAAATTTGGCCTCTGTGGCACTCATGGGCTGCACCAATGGCTCCTGGATAAGCCTCCGCTGCGCTCTCATCTTCCGCCGGATGTCCTCCTCGTGCCGAAGGAAAAGCATCTCACAGATATGTTCCATCAGAGTTCCAGACTCCAACGCCAGGTTGAGGTAGCGCAACTCGCCTTCCAGCCATGCGCGCCGCTTCAGCGGAGGGAAATGTTGAGCCACCAAATCAACCACTTGGCTCTCGTGCACCTGGCACAATCTGGCCACATCGGAAAGGAGAAAAAGTTTATGGTCTTTGCAGATCTCCAATCCAATCACGTGGCGAGCATCTATTTCTGAACGCACCGCCCCGTACTGTTCATCAAGACTTGCCAAGGTGCGGTGGATGTGACGTCGGTCGCGAGCAAAACACTGCTCTTCTATTTCGGCGTAGCCAGATTCGTCGTGAAGAATCCATTTCTTAACTAGTAATTCCCACTCGGGCGGCGAAAACGCTACCGGCAGCTTTATACTTGCGGCGGATGCCTCGATTTGGTTCCACGGAATCGACGGCAAGAGACCCAGCACGTGATCTTTTAGCATGTTGGTGGTGATTTCCCTTTCTAGAATCCGGGTAATCTCGGCTGGAACGCCCTTTGTTCGAATTTGGGGCGACTGGGAGTTCGAGCTCAGTGGGGTGAGAAGTCCATGGACCGCAGAAGACTCGGACGCCAGCTTTTCGTCTGCTTCGGGCAGTTGTGTGTTGAGAATACTGGCAAGTTCCATTTCGCGGAAGTTGACCATCTGTCACCACTAGATCCACGTTGTATTGACGAAGATGTGGGTTCGGCAAGACGGTTGTATATCACGTTAAGCCACCTACGCAGATCATCCCGGTGTATAGGAAAGGGCGCGCGTCCTCGCGTCCCAACTAGGATTGAGAGCAAATTCGCAAAAAACGAAACTCTATTTTATGTAGAAACACAGAACAACATTCGCAACGTCTAAATATGTGTGTAGACTATGTAGGGACACTTTCCCGGCTCTTTAAGTCCGAGTGGTTGGGCCCAATGCGCTTGCACGAGAAACGCGCCAGAAAATACGACCGTGCCTCCCAGTAAAGGGCGGCATTTGGTATTCCAAACCTTCTTTTTTTTTTACTTTCTTGTTATTTTCTCTCGTGCGTCTCTCGTGCCTCACTGTCAGAGCTTACTGGCTCTAAGCCCATTTAAGCGGAATTTGAGGTCTTTCAACACCTTCGTGTCGGGCCTCCACCGGTCAAACAGCTCATACAAATCCTGGATTTCCTCACTTCCTGTTTTGCGTCTTTGGCCATTCGAAATCATAATCTGCGTGGTTTTCATGGGCCAATTCTTCTCCACATTGAAAAGAAGCCCGCGAAGACACCACGGGAGGATAAATGGATTGGTGCCGATTTTACTGATGTTGTACTCTTTGACGTACACCTCATTGGTGGCAGGAAACTTCAATCCATTCTCCACTTCTTCGGATGGAGCATCAAACGGAACAATTATGTCAGATGTGTCGAGTGCAAACTTAACCCCGAGGTCGTAGACTTTTCCATCGTTATAGATCTTAGAGTGGCCGTTTCCTGTCAATGGCCCAGCCAACACCGTGCTTAATTCCTTGATCACGTTGTTGTCAAAATATCCTATATTCTGCAATTGGCAGCACAACGACACCAATAGCTTGATGAAGTCGGGCGTTTTCGACGAGTAGTCAATGTAGCAAGCGCGGTAAATGTTGGGGTGGTAAATGTGTGACGCAAGCGCCGAGTAAAGCGGTACAAGCTGGTCGTTAATAGACCCCACGAGGCAGATCTTGACGTTGGCGTTGATGATCACCTGCATGGACTGCTTGTAGGCCAACGACTGCTTGCTGTCAAACTTGGTGAGCTCAAAAAGTTCAGTGAGCGATTCATGCTCAATAGTCGAATATGCCTTCATGAAAAGCGATTTGTCGGCTCCATAGAAAGGCCCGTTGTTGACGCCTGCCATACCAAGAATCCCAATACGCTTCGACCGCGGGTTTTCCAAAATGCCGTTCATGATGAGTTTTGCAAGAAGAATTATAGAAACAACACATCCTTGTGAGTGTGCAGCAATGAAGATGAAGTCGGCGTCGCAGAGCTCTTGTTTCCACTTGCTGAGAATATCGAGGAAGAACTCCACGCGGTCGAAGATTTTGCCTTCCTTCTCAAGCGCTATTTTCTGCACAGACACGTTGTTTGTGCCATCGCTGTCAATCAAGTTATTCTCGACACAATAGCGGATGACGGCTTTTTCGGCCTCGGTAGCGAACTTAAGCGAAGTGCCCTTGGGTGCTCCAATTAGCGGGCGCACGATACGCGTGGGGAAAAAGCCGTGCACTCCGATAATCAATATTTTTTTGATTTTGACGGGCTGCAGGAGCTCCAGATGCAGTGGTTTCTTGGGGTTTATGAGCAAGTTGCCCATCAGGTCATTGGAGATGGAAACGGCATTTTCTTCGTCATCGTCGTCGTTCTCGCCGCTTTCGGCTGCAGAATCCGACCGTCTTCTTTTTGCTGTCGGCACGCTGCCCAGCCCCGTCCACACGGGCTTACATGCTCTTTTGTGATTTGGATAAATCGACAACGACTTCCCGTAGAGTTTGTAGCTCCGCTCGTACAACGAGTTCAACTCCTTCTCCATAACAGCCAGTTGCAGGCTAGCCACCAGGGGGCCCAGGGCTTCCAGGCCGAACCCGAATCGCGACGATAAATGCGAGAAGTAGTTCCGCCAGTTTTTGATGTCGAATGTCTGGGCAGCCTGGCGAGCCACCGCGCCACCCGACGCCACCGATGTGCCTTCTTGAAGGCATATTTCCCAATCCGGCACAAGAATGTTCTCGCGAAAGTTCTCGTTTTTGTGGGTGTTGAGTTTGTTGACTTGTCTGGCACCATCGTGCGGCTTGTACAAGACAGCATCGTCAGCGCCAGACTCCTCGATCTGAGAATCTCCACTTGCCTTGGGGGGTAACTGTAGATCCTCACGCGATGGGAAAGACGTGGTGGATTTGAGCAATTTGTTCGATATGGATGTCAGTTGCGGGGACGGGCTCTTTTGTTTGGCTTTGTCGGCGTTGACTTTCTCTGCGGCATTTTTCTTTTCAGCCTCTGCTCCCCAGAAACTCCACAGTTTTTTCCTGTTGGCAGCCACGTGGTCGTCGATTTCGTCATTGGTGGCAAGGTCATCGTTGTCGTCGTTGTCGTCGTCCTCATCGTCTTCTATAGCGGCACCCGCCTTAGCGTCGGAGCCAGTAGCACTGTTTTTGTCGTTCTTGTCGTCTTCGGTCCCCTTGAGGTTTTCTTGAGCCTCAATTTTATTGCTGTCAGCCGGTGGCTTCCCCTCTTCGTCATCATTGCTGGCGTTGGCTTCGTTGACGGTCACCCGATTTCGAGACCAAAGCCACAGACTGGCCAATGTGTTTGTGGACTGTTTTTTGTTCAACTGGTGCGATGCCTCATATTTTTGGAGGTCGGGGCTCAGGTTGGACTTTGGGATTTCGGCTCCAAGTGGAGGCAGCAAAGGTGGACGGTCTGGTTCGGAATCCGATTGCGGGCAGTCGACGATTGGCACCTCTACAGACTCCAGAGTGCTATTCCAGCTAAAAAACCAGGTACTGTTGTTGGTGGGCATAGAAGAAGCAGCAATTGTGAGTAGAGATTATCTCCACACTACAATCATATGCGCGAGCCGCACGGTGCAGGCGATGACACCCGGCAGCTGTTAGGGTACCAGATAAGGAAAGAATGAGGAAACCAGAAAAGACGGGATTTATTTGAGTGTGCGTTACTTTGTTTTGTTTTTTCTAGGCAGTTCCTCGAAATTCCTCGACATTCTGTGCAGTGGTTCCGGTGCCGCCGCACACTATCACCACCACCGCATCACCAGCTCCGAGTGGACCCAACCGCAGCGTCAAAATGTCGCTGTTGTCGGCCAACACAAGCGAGGCTCCACATGCAGGCTCGACAATTTCTCCGAATCTATCAAAGTGTTTCACCACCGCCGACGAGGCATCCAGGTCGTCTACCAACACCAGGTGCGATGGATGAGAATTGAAGAAGTCCCAGGTTTTCTGCGCAATATAAGGAGCGCCGAGCGACGTGGAAATGGTCTTGACCTCCAGAAGCGTGACCATCTCGCCCTTCTCCGCCGATTTCGCCAACGTCGGCGTCTGGTTGGTTTCCACCGCAACTACAGGAACATCCGGCCAGCCGTTGCGCCTCAACCCAGTGACAATTCCGTTGTAGAGACCGCCGCCACCCACGCTGCAAACCACAGCCTTCAATTGGCCACGATGGAAGCCGAGTTTCTCGAGCTGCGCCGGAATTTCGTCAACCATGTGGGCATGCCCGCTCCAGAGAGTGTCATTGTCAAACGGGTGGCAGTAAATTGGGAACACGTCAGCAGGAGCAGCAGGAATCACCTCCTTTTGCAAGAAGGCGTCAGCCTCGCCCCAGTGGGCGCCGTGCACCACCACCTCGGCTCCTAGACTGTGCAACTTATCCAACGAGGCCTGTTTGGCCAAAACAGGAAGCACCACCGTGCATGGGACGTTGTGATGCTTACTGGCATATGCTGCTGCAATTCCTGCATTTCCTCCTGATGACGTGTACACATGGACTCCTGACTTGCCTTCGGCTTTTGCCTTGAGCAAGTTCTCCAGAATGAGTTGCGACATGCCGCGAAGTTTGAAAGATCCGGATGGCTGGTCGAGTTCTCGCTTGTAGAGGATTCGAAATGGAGACCCCAATGTGCTCAGCACGTCGATCAAATCGGTGGACACCGCGGGCTGCACCATGCTGAGAAAGAAGTAGGTAGTAGGTGAGAGATAAGATGGAGAGTCGCAATTACGAGACATATGGGGCGAATTCTAGATTTCTGGGGAATTGATGCGACAGATTGTTGAAACTCTGTACTGCTGTTGTTTTATTGTGTTGCTAACTTGTTTGGTAGATAGGCCGGGGTGGGCAAGTTCTGGCAAATAGTGAGAATGCGGAAGCATGAGTTGGAAGAGGGGTGGATGTAGAAATCCCAGGATAGAGAAACCCATTTCCCAAACACAAGCAAACAAGAACAACAGCGAAACAAATAATCGGTAGCGGTTTCGATTCAATCTTCACTCAGGTACCCATTGTTCGCTTATCGGCGTCCTGCACCTGACATGCCAAAGAAGTCCACCTCCTCCAGTATCCTCGACCACGTCAGCCCGGAGGCCGAAGACGAAATCCTCGATGCATACTCACAGATTCTAGAATCCGCAGACACCCCAGATGTGGTGCTTGCGGACTTACCCCGCGTCTTTTCAGTCCTCCAAATCCCCACATGTTACACCCAAGATATCAACGAAGCAATCGGCTGGTACTACGACACGAAAAGAGGCGCCATTGAACAGAGTCCCAAGTGGCCCATATTGCTGCTGCTTCTACGCAGGCTCACCATCTCGGCGTTCTCCGGCGGCCGTTTCGATTCCTCCGATGTGGTAGACATCGACAAGCTTGTTCTGTTCACGGGGCGATACATGGTGTATCGAGACAATGCAGACAAAATCAGCGAAGGCTGGGCGCTCTTTGTGCTGGCATGTGGGAAGCGCCCGGCAGAGAACGTTGTCCTTTCGATCACCGACTTGCTCCTGGTCAAGACACAACTAGGGTTTGGCGACTTGCTGGACTCCATATTGATCGACATGTTGGCGTGTGGTCGTTTTGATGGCTCGGGTCGCCTTTTAGATTTCACACTAGCGTCGCAGGAGTTGACGGTGGGAATCCGGGCGTTTGCCGAAATTCTCGGCCAGATTGGCGAATTGCTGTGAAGAAGAGACATTGACTAACGAAGGGATTGCGGAATATAGACTTATGAAATTGTGGAGTTTAATGCGCGGTCGTTGTCATCACGAACTCGAAAGCGGGCCCCACCACCACACAAGGGACTCCGAACCACAACTTAGAGGTCGGAATTATGGCTCAAATACGCAGTAAATAATAACCTAACATCCATTGCATCAGCTCATTTCCATCTCTTCTTCGCCACTTCCGCCCTTCTTTTTATTGCACTTCTCTTCCTCCAGCCTTGCCCCACATTTCGCGATGCGCTGATGCTCAAATCGAGCCAATATGCCACAGCCCAGCACGAGCTTGTGGAGGAGTTTCTCCGTGAAATCAAGCTGCTAGAAGACCCAAACACCACAATAAACCTCAACAACATTCGCCAGCTAGATGCGTTTCTCACTCACATGGACCTGATCAAGCATTCAACATACACTGCCCCGCCGCTCATACTCCACATTCTCTTGACTTTGGCATGTCGATGCTCAGTCACGAACTACAATAGAACGTCCTCGAATCTCGGGTTTCTCGACAATTCCTCAGAGTACATGCGCCAGGTGGAATCCGACTACAACCACACAGTGTACAAGCAGGCGTTCGGGGAGCGAGCAGGCAAACTCATGGATTATTATATCGATCAAGCAATTCTTGACCCTGTTTCGCAGCTTTTTTCCAATCTAGAGGCGGTCTTTTCGGCGCTTATTCACGTCGATGTGATGACCCTAGCAGGATACAGCGAAACCCCACAAACCGCCGACGAACTGGTGGAACTGACCATTCTACCGGTGGAGGTGATTTCTGACTCTGAAGATTCCGACCTGCCCATCGTGCCTCAAACTTTGGCGGCTCTTCGACCGCAACCCAAACGAACGCTCACCTCTCTTCACGACGTGGGAAAAAGCACTTCTGGCTTGGGCGAATCGGCGGCGCTATTTCGAGATATCCCCCATATTTCCAGAGACAACACACCCACTGCGACGCCGGAACCGGGCCGGCCCACTAAGAAGAGCAAGATCACTCTCAAACATATGCGGGTGCTGCTTTTGGATGAACCACTTCTCGTGGCCAGGATGGACGAAACCGTCAACTTCTGGAGCATTATACGTTGGTGCTTCTACTGTGCTGATCTTTCATCTAAGTACCAGGCGTTTCTCTTCAACTCTCACCACACTCACGTGCACCAGATGTATCTCCGGTACCACCAAGTTCTTCTGGGGATTTTCCGGTTCTTGAGGGCGCAAAGCAAGAATGTCAACAAGCGAAAGAGATCGCTTCTCTCAAGGCTGATGCTCCAGCTCGGCATCAAGCTCGACTGGGACGACCGAGCCGTGGAGTTCATTTTCACCGGCTCCAATATTCCTAGCCACCAGAAGTCACTGCCCATATTTGACCGCGAGCGTTATCTTCTCAACAACGACCCCACTGTTGCGGTGTCTCAGTGCAAAACCTCCGTCAAGTATACGGATAATCAGCACCTGATGGGTCTACGGCACGAGATGATTTGCGCCATCTACGAACTCAAAAAAGAACTTCAGTGGGAAGAGAAACTCTCCAAGTTCGTCGCAGACAAACTCGTTGCCATGCCTGTATCTTCTGTGGAGTCGTTTTTCTACCCTACTGAACAAAATACCCTTTCTCTGGACGAACAGCTTATCTGTGAAATATGGTGGCATCTCATGTTGGCGAACATGAATCGAGAGAAAGCCAAAAAGACCCTTCTTTCTCAAATTGAGCCTCTGGATGTCTTCGGCGCTCTTGACCGCGTGAGTCCATTTTCAGAGATCGCCGACAACCTTTCGATCGGCAGTTTCCCCGATTTTCTACGCGAATGGGAACGGCTGCGTTTTCTCCTCGAGTGGGCACTTCGACGAGCTTTTCGGACCGCCTCTTCGGAGGAAAGGCGTACCAAATTGACCACAGCAACTCACACAGCCAAAAGAGCAGATAAACAGATCGCCAACATCTACAGGGAATTTCTCGCGTCAAGGGATGAGGAGACGGATGTTGCCGCCGAGGACACGCCTTTTTTTCTTCTGCAACACGATATCAGGCTCCATAACACGTCAGGGTCCACCAATTTTGCAGGCGTCGTAGCGTTGGCTTCAGACATGTATTTGTGAAAAGACACAAGAATTTGAGAAAAGAGCGGCATTTCTAATGTGACGGGAGAATGCAAGAAGAGCTCGAGAGCAGGATGGTGGGATGTCGAGACCAGGATCTTGCTCCAAATCTTACACAGAAAATTACAGTGCGCCGCTCGGCAGCAACTCCAGATGATGTTTATCTAGACGGTATATACCTAGATGATATGCTTGACCTTGAAGTAGTGCCTTAAGTACTTGATCTGCCAGGCACCCAACCCAATCAAAGAAAAGATAATGAGAATCGAGAACCACTTTACACGAGAGTTGGTGCTCTCGTTGGTGTTTCTCATGGTCTCCTCGCGTCGACGGAGGTAGAGCAACTCATCGTTGATCTCGATAGCCAACTCCTCAGCTTTCTTCAACTCGATTTCTGCAGGCTTCAATTTCTCAGCAGCCTGGAGTGCGTTCCAGTCTCTGGCAGCCGCGCCACTCTCGATATCCAACTCAACTTCTCTGGACAAAATCAGCCTCTGGTTGCGGCCACGGTCCAAGTAGTTGTAGAGACAGATGTCTACCGCAGCCAGATCGTGGGTTGTGAACGACACTCTGGTTTCTTTGTTGATGTCGTTTCTCTTCGCAAACTGATTGCCCAATGTGTCTGTCACGATAACCTGCAATTTCTGGCCGTCGCCCAGGTAGCCAGACGTTTTGATGTTCACCACGACGAGGGTGTTGGTGCCGACAAAGTCACGAATACACACAGGCTCCGGTCTGTCACGTGCAAGAATCTCGACTTGCAAACACGTAGCCAATCTGAGCACAAGCGCCACCGCGAGCCACAATTTGAAGATCATGTTGGAGGTTGGTGGTGTATTTGGTTTCGAGGTGAGAACGCGTGGATTTTTCACTGCCTGCACTACCAGGAGATCGGACTCAGACCCGTCGTGCTTTGGCGATTTGGAAGGAGGGCTGGATTTTTTCGGGTTATGGAGGTTTTTCTTGTGAGCTGGCACAAGGCGCATTGATGAATGGAGGCTCGTATTTGGATTTTTGGCTCTCGACATGTTACACAACAGTAGCAAGTCTACGTTGGAGAGCAATCCGCGTCCTCTGGGCCAAAAACTCCTCGACTTCCTCAAATCCAAGCAGAATATTTGAGTTCCCTATTCTTTCATAGTCAAATTCTCCTCAAACTCCATCCACCTCTTTTCGACCACCCTACTACGCATCCTGCACAGGCTGAAAATTATCACCAACCATGCCTCCAAAAGCCAAAGCGACCCACACTATGGTCAAGCTCGTGTCTGCTGCCAAAACAGGCTACGAAAAGTGGTTCAACATTCCTAGAGGAACACGCCGACTCAACTTGATCCTCTACGATCCCAGAGCCCAAAGACACTGTCTCTTCACCGAAGAAAAGAAGAGAAAGGTGCCGGATGTGGTGCCTAAGGACTACACCCGCAGTCACCGGGTCTAGAAGGCACAATCTAAAGAAGCATGTACATAAAAAAAATATACGGGTAATCAGGATAACTTCTATGTACTTATTTTGGTCCACAGCGAGTCGGCACCATGGGCATCCCCCACCACAGTGCATACGCTGGACGACGACGAGGGGCCCAAATATTTTTCATTGACCTCTTTTAAGTCGTTGAGACCCACGTCCAAAAACCACTCTCTTCTCTGCTGTTTCATCTCGTTGGTGATGCCCTCCGTAAATAGAGCTTGGCCCTGGCTTGATATGTGGCTGGGTGCGTCAACGCTCTGGAAAATTGCTAGTTTCGCTTCGGCGAGGTCGCTGGTTGTCCACAGGCCGTTTTCCAAGTGATCACGTGCCGCCCCGTAACTCTGTTCAAATGTCTTGATCGACTCTATCGCATTGGGGTCGCGATACGAGTAGTAATTGAGAGTTCCGCCAAGCCCGTCGTAGTTGAGTCCTCCACCGTAGGCACCGTTGGACTCACGGATAGCAGAATGCAAATGCTTGAAAGTCATGAGTTGGGACAACACTTGCAAAGCTGCACCATCCTTCGAGGCGTATGCAGATCCGGTTTTGGCAAGTGAAGCGAATCCAACCTGGAACGGGAACGACAAGATAGTTCTCGAAGGTTCGGCGGGGCGGAAGTTTTTGACAAGACTCTCAAGATGGTTGTCATACTTGTGGGTGCCAAATTCCGCCCGAAGCTGCTCATCAAACTTGCCAATCAATTTCTCTCCACTTGCGATACCGTCAGTCTCACCAACAAGATTGTACTTGAATCCGAGCAGGCCATCTACCGAGCCAAAGAGAACAAGCTGCCTGATTTTCTCGAGAATGGGCAATAGTTCTTCGCGGAGATATTCCTTGCCTCTTGTCTCGAGGTTGTTGTTGAGTTCTTGCACCAATTCCACCTGGGCAAATCCTCCGAAAAGGTTGCTGATATACTTGGTGGGCGTAAGCTGGGCGTTCGAGTACGCATTTGCATACGAATGGCCCCGGTCAGATATCATGTCGAGCTGGTTCTGGGACAAGTTCTTGATGAGAATCGCAAGCTTGTCCACGACGAGATCATCAGTGGGAGAAAATTTAGTCGACAGCAATATTTCTTGCCACAAGCTGAAAATATGCTCGGAGTTTCCCTGGAGCGCCATTCCCGATGCGCTGAACAGCACCTTGGGTTTGAAGATGTCGTGAGGATCGCTTCGCGCAGAAACTCCAAACGAGACGCCACCTGTGAGCTGCTGAATCTTGATTTCAAGCTCTGTGATCGGCGTAATACTTGTTCCTGCCAAATTAGTCAAACACGACGTGAAAAGCGGGAGGTACCGAAGATAATCCTGCGGGATATGGGACAAGTCTTTGAGCGCCGTTGCATACAACAAGCCGTTTGTCGCGGTTGTACGTGTCTGGATAGTCCTACCCTCGTTTGCAACTGCTGAGAAAGCCAACTTATGGAACTCGCCTGTTCTGGGAATATCCTTCAAGGTGAGCGTAGGAAGAACACTGACGTCTTCGGGCTGCTGCTGTCTTTCGGCTAGTTTCAAGGAGCGTTCATGAAGGAATTTACGGTCCTTTTCATCAAAAGACTTTGTTTTCTCCGCGAGCCGGCTGGCCTCATCTGCCTTAAGATTATCGTGAAATGCGGGATCTGGTGTCATGGTGAACAGAAACGTAGGTGTCTGCTCATTCAATAACGTGGACTTCAAAAGGTCTTCGAACATGCTGAGTCCGCGTTCCGCATATTCATCTTTGAATCTGGACAAAATCTGGTTCACTTGCAACTGGTTCACTGGGTTTCTATCATGAACCCAAGAAGAGACAAACGAGTTGAGAAGCGACAAACCAAACTCGGGTCTGTGTTTTTTGAGTCCAAGTTCGAGCTGATGAAGGATTGCATTCACTCTATCATGGTAGGCGCCGCTGTTGTTCTGGAGCTCAGGAATCACTTTCTCGGCAAGGATGGCAGTGATTTTTCCTGGAAGCTCGGCCGTCTTTTCTTGCAGAATATTCTGAAGGCCAACCGTGAATGCAAGCAACGACGTCGTCAGGTCGAGCCCAAAGTTGGGGGTGAAATCCTCGCCGTAGCCAGTTTCAATCAACTCTTGGTAGAATGGCCCATTATGGCCGTCACATAACAAAGAAGAAAGAACCTTCCACTGAAAAAGCTCGAAGCGGCGACTTTCATCGAGCGCATTTCCCAAGTACCACGTGACGGAGGATTTGTATTGCTCCTCAACTGCTTTGGTACTCATAGCGTCAACCGGCCCCGAAACTGATACCTTGTGTGACTGGTTATTATGAACCTCAAAATAATTCGGTCTGATGGCTGGCACAATTTTGCGATGGCCAAACTTCAGGTACGTTTCGTTGAGTTTCTGAAGGTGTTCGGCCAACGAGAACGAGCCGTAGGTGTATGTCTTAGCATTTGAAGGATGGTAGTTCTGTGCATGAAAGTCGACCAAATCCTCATACTGCAAGTTGGTGATTTGCGCTGGATCACCACCCGAATTCTGTAATGCCGAATAGATGGCCTCCTGGAATTTGATGTAAAAGAGGTAGCTTGCGTTCGAGTACTGGCCCTTCATCTCATTGTAGACCACGCCCTTAAATTCCAAGTTGCTATTTTCGTCACCTACATCCTTCTGCTCAAGACGCCAGCCCTCCTGAAGGAAATCTTCAAAGGTCAAAAGCGGCTCGAACACCGATGACAAGTACACGTCCATCAAGTTGTCGAAATCTTTTCTGTTGGTGGTGGCGAACGGATAGAAAGTGTAGTCGTGACCAGTCATGGCGTTCATGAAATTACTCAATGATCTGTTGAGCATTTTGAAAAAAGGGTCTCTCACTGGATACTTGTACGATCCACACAACGTGGTGTGTTCTAGAATGTGTGGCACGCCTGTGTGATCAGGGGGATTTGTTCTGAATGCAACGGAAAACACGTTGTTTGGGTCAGCCGGATTATCGAGGTGGAGATGGTGCAGGCCAGTTTTCTGATGTTGAAGTTGGACAGCCACCATCGAAAACTCGGGAATGGGCACAACGTTCTGGAGGTTGAAACCATGGATCTGGAGGCCAATGGGATATTTCGAGATAATATCAGGACTTACAGCTGTCGCCAAGCGTCGCCGACATCGAAGTGCTCGGGTGTATCTTGAGAGCATGGTGATGATGGTGTGCGTATAGAGAGGTGACGAATGGCGCTCGATATACAAGAACAAAATTAGTACTCCACGGTGAAAATTCGTGATTATTAGACGCCTGATTCATTTTCACTTCATTTTAAAGGAATTCAGGAGCAGACACCTTCAGTCGGGACCAGAGAGAGCGGAACCGGCCACTGTCTGGCCGGTGCCGGCGACAGAGGTAGAGATTGGACTGAAATCCTAATTTCCACTCGATAGAAAGTGCACAGGATAGAAATCGGCCGAGAGTAACAGGTGTTCCGGGAAGATCGGGTATGGCATTCTTGCACATTGTCACGTGACACATCTTCAGCCGGCCAGGAAACTAGCGATAGCTACTAGAAATAGGTAATAAATGAAATTAGCAACTTCGATACACTCCAAAACACCCTGACGACAGTGCTAGCGATCAAATGCCTTCTGGATGTAGTTCTGACTCTCGTTCGCCTTGGATGAGTCTTATCGGCTTTTTCGGCGCCGGATGCAGGAAAGTTCACCATGGACAAGAACGTCAAACAAGACAAGCCTCTATCGCAAAGGGTGTCCACGGCCGGAGGTTTTGCGGCCGGTGGAATTGCAGCCTGTGGCGCTGTCACTTTCACCAACCCAATCGAACTCATCAAAACGAGAATGCAGCTCCAGGGCGAACTTTCCACAGCAACGCATGCGCCAAAGTTGTACAAAAACCCAGCACAGGCCGCCGTGGTGATCTACAAAGCGGAGGGTCTTAGAGGATTGCAGCAAGGCTTGATTTGTGGCTATATTTACCAGATCGGACTCAATGGGTGCCGGATCGGCTTGTACGAACCTTCTCGGTTCTACTTCACCAAGCTTCTCCATCCACTGCAATTCAACGAGGACGCGCTGAAAATCCCACAAAACGTATTTATTAATGTCTTATCCGGCTGTGTTTCGGGATGCGCCGGCGCCATGTTGGCCAATCCATTCTTCCTCATCAAGACCAGAATGCAGTCCTACAACCGGTCGATGGTTGGCGGCGTTGGCCAGCAAACATACTACAAAAGCGTGTTTGATGGGTTGCTGCAGATTTTCCGTGCCGAGGGTTTGAAGGGTTTGTTCAGAGGTACCGATGCAGCCGTGTTACGTACTGGAGCTGGATCCTCGGCCCAGCTTCCCGTCTACAATGCCGCTAAAAACTATCTTATAAAACACGGCTATTTCAAGGACGGTGCTATTGGACTTCACTTGGCGTCGTCCTCTGCTGCTGGACTTGGGGTGGCCATTGTCATGAATCCATGGGATGTGGTGTTGACCAGACTTTATAACCAGAAGGGCGATTTGTACAAGGGTCCCGTGGACTGTTTCATGAAGACCATGAAGACAGAGGGTCCCACGGCCTTATATAAGGGATTTTGGGCGCAGTTGTTCCGGGTAGGGCCTCATTCCATCTTGACGTTGATGTTCATGGAGCAGTCCATGAAGTTAGTTTATTCTGTGGAGAGTAAATTTAGCGGCGGCACTCTCGAGTAATAGATTTAGATTGAGCTGTGTTTAGATTTTGAGCTGTGTATAGCAAATGAGCCGTATTTGGCTAGGGTGCGGAGTTGTAGTTTGTTGGTGGAATGGAGTAGAAAAAGAACCAGGAAGTTGCAAGATGGAAGAGATGGAGAATCCTATGATTGGATTCCCGAAACTTGTAACAGAAGCCGAGTTGGGGAGGGTATCGGTGAATGCAGAGAATGAGATGAGCATTTCGAAGTCCCTGGCCAGAAAGTCCGGTATCCTTCCCTCTGAACAAAATTGAAATTTTGTATTTCCTTTTCTTAATGGCACAGCCCTTCTTCTTGGCCACTATTTCTTGTATCAACTGCTTCTATAGCTACCAGCCCATCTTGTCCTGCACGAACAACATGACTAAACCACGGCCAGCAGCCAGACTTATGGCCGCCAGTGCCCAGTGTGCCGAGAAAGGCACCATTTACGGTCAATGCATTCTTGCCTCCTACCAGACAATGGCGAAAGGTCTCTGTGACAAGGAGTTTCAAGCATTCATGGCTTGCGTTGCCAGCAAAACTCGGTAGTGCAAGAAAAGCACCATCGCTGAAGTTGTCGTTTAAGATCGCGAAAATTACCACAATTATCGAGTCGTCTGATGGTTTCGCCCAGGTATCCACCAGTTAGTATGCGATTTACTCCGGCGAGACATACCACACATGATCATTAGAGCACGATGCCCGGTCAATTTACTTCCATAGAGATAAACTACATCAGTCATAAGTACAGATGGGGATTATGTTTTGCTCTCTTGGGGTTTTCCACTCGAAAAGACTGATTCTCGGGGTCTAGCCTAGCGCAATGCCTACTAAGCTCGAGTTTCACACAATACACTATAATCAGTACATAATTTCAAATGGACGATCCAATTCATCTTTCTGAACCCAAAATATAGAGCCATCGGGATTTTCCACAGAAGCGAAATGGCAAAGGTTTTCGTCGATAATAGTTACCAGACCTGCTCTATCTCCGTTCCACTTCACGTCAGATTTCCATTCATTCTTCTCTTCATTCTTCAGTCTTCATTGCTTCATATCTCTCTTTTTTTACTACCGCTATTTTCCTCTTTTTTCTTCTACTGCGGCGCTTCTTGCAATTAGGTCTACACCTAAGGAATGCAGTCCTGCGCAACCCCGCAATTCATCCTCGGCAGCTACTACTTTCTCCCAGTAAACACCATGGTTCACATCTCTCGCCTAACCAGCTACAAGCAGGAAGACATTCGAAATCTTCTTCACATTTTGCGAGAATTTGTTCTTGTTTATAAGGACAACAAGGTGCGAATCAATTACCAGTCCCGCCCCGTGGTACTCTTCTTCACCACTATTATCCTGACCTTCGGAGTCGGAGCTTTCTTCGCACTCAGATCGCTTATTTATGCAATTATCGAGTATCGCCAGCAAAGGCGGATCAAACGGCCTCATTTGATTAGACAGTCGTCGACAATCTTGAAGAATGGATCCAGAGAAATTTATATCCCCAAGGGCAACAACAACACCACGAGAATTATCATTCCCAAACCCAATTTAGACCGCTATGCTGCAGACAAGTACCTTTATAAGAATTTCTACATTGATCAGAAACTTAAGCAGCAGAACAGCATCTTGAACCTGCGATTTCTCAACCAGATCATCATCATCTGGCGGATCTTGATTCCCAAGTTCTACTCCAAGAACACCTACTTGCTTTTGCTGCAGTGTTTCTTCTTGATTCTCCGCACGTGGCTCTCCTTGATAATTGCCAAGCTTGATGGCCAGATTGTCAAGAATTTGATCAGCGCCAACGGACGCAAATTCGCCCGAGACTTGATCTACTGGATTCTTATTGCCTTCCCTGCGTCTTACACAAACGCAGCCATCAAATACTTGACCAACAGGCTCTCTTTGAGTTTCAGAACGAACTTGATTCGTTATATCCACGACATGTATTTGGACAAGGTCATGACCTACTACAAGATGCTGTTTAACCAAGCGGATATTCAGAACATTGACCAGTACATCACGAATGACGTGGCAAAGTTTTGCGACTCCATCTGCGGTCTATTTTCCAGCATGGGTAAGCCTCTCATTGACATGGTGTTCTTCTCGGTGTACTTGCGAGACAACTTGGGCACGGGTGCCATTGTTGGAATTTTTGCCAATTACTTTTTGACGGCCTTTGTTCTCAAGAAATTTACTCCTTCTTTTGGCAAGTTATCGGCCCACAGAACAGAGTTGGAGGGCCAATACTACAATCAGCATTTGAACCTCATTGCAAATTCTGAGGAAATTGCTTTCTACAAGGGCTCGCGCATTGAGAAGCAGAAACTTCGTGAAACATTCTCCGACTTGATGAGACATATTTCCAAAGAGATCAATGTTTCGTTCTCGTATTCGGTTCTCGAGGACTACGTCCTCAAGTACACGTGGTCAGCATGGGGATACGTGTTTGCAGGCCTCCCAGTATTTATTGAAGACATCTGGCCCAGCACTGCTGAACATGTTGATGAAGGTGAGAGTGCTCCCAAATCCGTTAAACAGCCTGTTGACAGCCAGCAGAATATGCGGCTGTTCATCATCAACAAGCGCTTGATGTTGTCTTTAGCCGATGCAGGCTCACGGCTCATGTACTCCATCAAAGATGTTTCGGAACTTACAGGTTACACTGATCGTGTATTCACGTTGCTCACGAACTTGCACTTGAGTCACTCTCCTCGCTTCGACTACGGGTCTAAATTCGGCGTCGAGGATATTCGTGGCACCATTCAGAGAAACTACGCGAAGGGTGTGCGTTTTGAGAATTTCCCCGTCATCATTCCTGGAAAGGAAGGTTCCGATGGCGAGAAGTTGATTGACAAGTTGAACATCCACATCCTGGGCCAGAAGAACTTGTTGATCTTGGGTCCAAACGGATGCGGAAAAACCTCCATCGCAAGGATTATGGCCGGTTTGTGGCCCTTGTATCTGGGGTTATTGTCCAAGCCAAGTGACGATGAGATCTTCTATCTTCCGCAGAAAACGTATTTCACCAGCGGCAACTTGCGTGACCAGATTATTTACCCCAGCTCGTACGATGACATGATTGAGATGGGCTACAATGATGACCATTTATACCACATTTTGCGGGAGGTCAAATTGGAGTATCTCTTGACTAGAGAGGGTAACTTCAATGTCAAGAAGAACTGGAAGGATGTGTTCAGTGGTGGAGAAAAGCAGCGCATGAGCATTGCTAGAGTGCTTTTCAAGAACCCCAAATTTGTCGTTTTGGACGAGTCAACAAACGCTGTTAGCACCGACGTGGAGGACTACCTTTTCGAGACGCTTCAGAAGAAGAAGATTACGTTCATCACGTTATCGCACCGTCCGTTGTTGATGAAGTATCATGATTACATTCTTGAAATTTTGGACGGCGCCGATGCACCCGAGCAGTGGAAATTCCACGACTTGACTTCCGAGGAGAATTTGATCTCCATCGACAACGAGATCAAGGAAATCGAGTCGAAGTTGGCCCGTGTCGAGGAGTGGGAGACACGCAAAGCAGACATCGAGCTTTATTTAGACGGGTGCTATGACGACATTGACGACGCGCCGCTCGAAATGAGCGAGTCCGTGATCAAGTCGTTGGCATGATGATTTACGAGTAATGAAGAGCGAGAGATTTCTTGACTGTCTTTTTGAGTAGGTAGCTGCCTTTTTTTTTTGAAGTGCACTGGCAATTTTACAATTTCTTGCTTCTTCAACTCATAGGACCGTAGATTACGGTCCCTGGACTCGGAAACGCCAATCCAAGGAAGAAAGAGTGCCCAGCACTGACACAGAAGATTGATATTTCTTTTCACCACCGCTCTCTGTTTCCATTTTCCCCAATTTTGTTGTTTTCATTCCGCCGCCTCCGACAGGGATCAGACCACGTGACCACATCCTTTTCTCACAAATTGCTCGGTCCAGAACACATCACATCCACCTCATGACAGAGCCCATCAGAAAACAAGGCGACATCACAAAGGCCCCTACTCCACAGAACACACCACTGAGTGTTGCAAACCTGTACTTGAAACAGCAGCTTCCCTCTTCATCCAAAGTTTCCACCATTAGCGAGGAAGATGAAGTCAACCTCAAGCAGTTGGCCAACAACCCAGCACTTTTGTCGATGATTCAGGGAAAATTAGGCACTCTTATGGGCCAGCAGTCTGGATACATTGAGCAATTGCCAAAGGCGGTGAAAAAACGCGTTCTGGGTCTCAAGGCGGTGCAGCAACAGCAGATGAACTTGGAGGCGGAATTCCAGAAGGAATTGTTGGAGTTGGAGAAGAAATACTTTACCAAATACGAGCCTTTGTACGAGAGAAGAAAGAGAATCATCAACGGAGTCGAGGAACCAACTGCTGAAGAAATCGAGGTTGGCGAGGAGTTGGAGCAAGAAGAAGATGACGACGATGATGATGAAGAGGGTGGCGAAAAATCCGCGAAGGTTGTAGATGATGAAGATGACGACGAAGATGACGAAGACGCCCCCAAAGGCATTCCAAACTTCTGGTTGACCTCGTTGGAGAACTTGAGCTCCGTCAGCGAAACTATCACCGAGAGAGACTCCGAGGTGTTGCAGTACTTGACAGATATTCGCATGGAGTACCTTGACACGCCCGGGTTTGAGTTGATCTTTGAGTTTGCGGAAAACCCACACTTCAGCAACTCAGTGTTGACCAAGACCTACCACTACCAGGCGGAATTGGGCTACTCCGGCGACTTTGTCTACGACCATGCCAACGGCTGCGAGATCAACTGGAAGTCGCGCGAGAATAACGTGACGATTGTCGTTGAGCGCCGCAAGCAGAGAAACAAGACCACCAAACAGACGCGTACCATTGAGAAGTTGACCCCCACGGAGTCGTTCTTCAACTTCTTCGACCCTCCCAAGCCCCCTAAGGGTGACGAGGACGACGAAGAAGCCGACGAAGACGACGAGGAAAACGACTTGGAAGAACGCTTGGAGTTTGACTACCAGTTGGGTGAGGATATCAAGGACCGCTTGATCCCCAGGGCTATTGACTGGTTCACGGGAGACGCTGTAGGTTTGGGATTCCCCGATGAGTTGGAGGACGATGAAGATGAGGAAATTTACGATGAAGATGATGACGACGATGACGATGACGATGATGATGATGACGACGATGAGGATGAGGAGGGCATCGATGAGAAGGGCCCCAAGGAGCAGCCTCCCGAGTGCAAGCAGCAGTAAGCAAGCTCAGTCTCAGGTGTTGTTTATCTGATTTGTCTTTTTCTTCGGAGATTGTGTTGGGGGTGAGTGTTCTCGGCTGTTTCGGCAGCTCATTGATCGTCGGAATCAGGATCTGTTTTTGGTGATCTTTAAGGCGCGTTGGTTTTTGAGTCAGTTGTTTCCAGATTCAATGGCTGTGGTTGACGCATAGCTGCTCTTCTGGGATCTGCACGGTTGTCCGGTACGATTGGAGGTTTGCTGATATACCATTTAGACGAAATGCCCACCTTGCTGACATTCGCTTGTCCTGCTTGCTGATCTCTAGTTGCAGGTGTACAATGTACTACTTCAGATTGTTCTCCATCCATTCACGCACTTGTTCGGTAAACCGCTTCACGGGAAACCATCTCGGATATTGCAATCCGTAGTTCCGACAGCGCAGCCTAGCTCTCGATGATCCAATTGTCTCGTGCTAAGCATGTGTAATTCGCTGAAATGACTATGGAGGCGGAAGTGGATATTCTAGGCAAGATTCCGTCCTTGCCCCTTTTGCGGCTAAATGAAATTCAAGATGTCTTGTGATTCAGGTCTGCGCGAGATGCAGGCCCATTGGCGGCTTCATGTGAGAAGGTGCCCGTAGGAGCGGCCGTTTTTTTTTTTTTCACATGGTTCTACATGCAGAAGAAATGGACGATCTTGAGGGAAGATGACAGTGGCAGTGGCTCACAACTACCGACACTAGCGTCATGCCGACGTGCATTTTGGCCGAGGAAGATGTAAGGACCGTATGCGTCTTGAATAACAAGACATCTTGCGTCTATCTTTTGGTGAACTGCAGTGCGGCCCCTATGGGTGAGCGTAAGGTGGCGAGATTTCAGCTGAAAACTAAAAGAGAGAGTGAAAAAAAAAAAGCTAAAAATCAGGAGAACGCAGAGGAATCATAATTTGGAAAAAGCAGATGAATTATCTATGCGGCCCCGTCGGAAATTTTTCGGAGCAGCCGTTTCGTATTCGGTATCCGGTGACTTTTGCCTAGACCAAGCTTCCGCATTTGCCCGATCATTATAGTGAGCGGCCCATGCGGCCCTGAAAAGTGCAAGGCCCGATTCTAGGCGGGGTCGAAAACAGAGATTTGTGAGCCGTGGCAAAGATTTAGTTATTAAATTTTAAGGAGAGAGAGCCCTTACTACAATTCGGCCCGTGGCGGTGTATGCACCGCGTTTCTTCGGTTTTTTATGTGCCTCTATTTTTACTGCGCAATACCTTTCTGGCTGGTGAAGAGGCAGCAAGTATCACATGCGCCCATGCATGTGTCCTGCAGACAGAACCATCGCGGGCCTTTGTGCGTGTAACACCCTTGCAGCCATTTTAGCCCCCTAATATAAATATCACTTGTTGTCTCAAGGTCTACGGATTTTTTGTTTTTTCATTCCAACCAACTTTCCGGTCTCATCCATTCCATAGACATGTCGTCCAAGACCATCTCTTCCAAGTCTATTGACCACATCAGGACTTACTCCCTATACCAGCAGGTGTCTGGATACTTGTTGTCGTTCAGCTTGTTAGCTGCGCTTACAACTTATGCCATTGCCATCTCCAACTTTGCCTACACCAACATCATCAGCAAGCTCACTCCTCTTGTTGGGTTGTTGAAGTTCTTTGACGCCAAGTTTGACGCCTTTGTGTTGTCCAATGTTGACTACACTGTGGCGACCGGGCTTTCCTTGAAGGGAAAGGCCGAGGCCAGCTTGAACGAGTACAAGACGAAGGGTGGCGATGTTATCTCTGCCTACAGAAAGAAGGGCGAAGACACCATTGCTGCCTACAAGAAACAGGGAGGGGACATTGTTTCGGCCTACAAGAAGCAGGGTGGAGACATAGTTGCCTCTTACAAGAAGAAAGGTGAAGATGTCGTGGCTACCTACAAGAAAAAGGGCGAGGACGTTGTTGAGCCTTATTTGAAGCCCGTGAACGAGTACGCCTCGAACACCGTTGACAAGGTGTTGCCCAAGGTTAAGGACAGTGCCGTTAAGGCCGAGAAGTCCGCTAAGAACGAGATTGGCAAGCTGATTGACATTGTTAACGACACTTTCGAGCGTTCCAAGGGCCTTATCGTGTCGAAGAAAGACGACTTGACCAAGACCGTCACCTCCACCTACAACAAGGAGTTTGACGCTGCCCCCGAGAAGAACTACTACATCAAGGTGGCCTCTGCTTCCGTCAGCACCGGTATCACTTTGTTGAGAAACGTCAACTCGGAATACATCCAGCCTCTCAAAACACAGACCCAGAGCTACGTCACCGATGTGGCCGCGCAAACCAAGTCTAAGGCACTGGAGGTTGTTGCCAAGGGCCAAGAGGCTGTGGAGAAGAACACTCCCACTTTGAATGGTTCGCTGCTGCAGCAGCTGGCGCCTGTCGTCTCTGCCCTGGCCTAAATGGACTTCAGGGGCCTTAAGTCAATCATTATACCTCGCTACTTTTGGCAATCCACCGCTGCAGGCCCGGGTTGCTGAACGCGCCACTGGAGTTTCTGTTTTTATGTTCACTACTGTTTGCTTTTTTCGCCAATTGTCACCACACCCAGCCCCGTTCTTTTGGCATGTACTAGCTTTGCAAACTCACGGCGCCGGCCGCTTGAGACCACCCTTGCATTGCTTGCTCTGGGATGGGCACTGTATTGTGCCCTTTATCTATTATCTACCACCCAATCAACATCCAAAGTTTAATTATTTTCTGTAGCTACTAATAATCACGTTTTCGTACTTCCCCTTTTGCAGAGGCGGTATCGCAATGGACATGAGCCTTTGCAAGATCTGCTCAAGCAAGATGACACAAGGATACGCTAATGCAGCAAAAGCAACAACACCACCCAACTCGTTGCTGTGACCTTGGGAGTCGTTTTATCGCGGTACAGATTTCCATCCATTTATTTGCCATAGAGTTGTTTTATCGGGATGCATATTCCCCTGTTTGCCTGACGTAATAGCACAGGTGCAGTATGGGACCCTTCAATGAGGTAAAAATACCCGTAGAATCGAAAAACGCCTAGGGAAAAGAAACGAGGGAGGTGGAGGTGTTCTCTGCATTCTGTACTGATTCTAAGCACTCGTAAAGGTTAGCGTTTCAAGAGCCAGCGAAGATGGATGCCGTGATGAAAGCGTCAACGCGCCAGCATCGCCCAGTTCATTTAATCTCGCCCTGAACAAGCACTTCGGGATATTTAGGCCCACGAAATTCGAAGTTTATGTGTGCACAGCGGCAGGATAGGCAGTGCATCAAGGCGTTCATGTGCCGCGTGCTAACATGGAACCCCCAAACTAGCCAGCAGTACTCAAGAAATTCAATTTTCGTAGGAGAGAAGTCGAAACCAGTGGTGCAGAAAATAAACGTCTCAAGTTGTGAAATTCGCCTTGTGGTTAGTGAAGCTCACGATGTATCGGAGAACAAACGAATATAGAATCGTAGGTTTGGGCAAGGAATTCGCGGAATGGGACAAGCGGCTTCAGCCTCATCAAGCGTCACATATTACGTATCGGGCCGAATCAGAAGCATACGTCAGCGAGGTTCCCGTGTATCTAGTTGAAGCGACGTGGGGAAACACGCATAGGTTGGAAATCTAAAATAGGCACAACAAGGACGAAGATGGCTGAAGACGGGTGATGCTAACGACTTTGCGAACTTATGATCTCAAAGCAGAGGAAGGTGCACAGCATCATGCCGTCTTTGCTGGGCAAAACGCAGTCACATCCTCGTCCAATGAATTCCACTCTGATTCTTGATATTAATACGCTTAGCCGTAATGAACGGCCAGAAGGCATTTCCAGTTTCTG
Source organism: Hermanozyma aechmeae (assembly GCA_030583085.1). Taxonomy (NCBI): domain Eukaryota; kingdom Fungi; phylum Ascomycota; class Pichiomycetes; order Serinales; family Metschnikowiaceae; genus Hermanozyma; species Hermanozyma aechmeae. The sequence goes on along the minus strand of JAJMHA010000006.1, from coordinate 110,929 downwards.
CATTCGTGGTGATGTAACAGGAACAAAAACTCTCAAGCGACGTCTCCATTCGTCCACATATTCGTACTCGTGCCTGCCTTATTTCACGATTCATGTAAAGTCCAGACCGGCAAAATGTGCCTACTTGGTGTACCATAGGTGCAGTGCTTTACTTCTCCAATCCATCATGAAAGGGCATGTGACGGCTGGCCAGAGCTTACGTTGGAACTGCAAGAGAATTAATGTATGCAATGTGTTGATTGCATCCTTCAATTTGAGAAATGTCTTCAATAAATACATTTTCCTCTTTTGGTTAGTTTCACTCGTTGAGATGGGCATCTTCTCTTGTCTCGGGGCCGGTTCTGGTCAGTTCACACTACAATCGGTCAGTTTACAGTATAATCTCGACTGCCGCCTGGCGAATTTACGGATATGACTTTAAATTACATTGTGCAGCGGCACAGCCAGTCTGCATCGTCTCCAAATTGCATCTCTGTCCACCTGTGAACTCCATCTCCTAATGCAATACTGAAGTCACCAGCAGCATTGTACAGATCGGAACGACAGGGTAAGAAATCCTAGCATCTACCAAGTTGTGATTCACCGATAACGAGCCGCTGATTTCATTCTCGCCGAAACTCGATCTAGATGGCGGCTCGTCAATCCTAGCAGCTCACAGTACTCCGAAATAGGTGCATTGCAATTGCAAACTCTCCGTTTCTGGCGCTACGACTATTCCAATGCCTCAAAAATACAACGAATAACCTCTAGATTGAGACCCCATTTCTTCTCGTCCTCTATCCTTTCAATTGCCTTGCACTCCAGGTTCCTGGTTCTTTTCGTACCCCGGTCTGTATTTGGTCTATTGCCCGGAAAGCTCCGCGGCAGCTGTACGACGGCTAGAAGCGCAATTCCAAGGAATGTCAACTTTCTTCTCTGTGAACCCTGGTGCGCAAGGTGTTGAAATTTGCAAGGGAATCTCCAGGTCAAGGCGGGGCTGCGAATTGACTCGATCGTGGTTCTGCATCTTGCATACTGCATGCACATGCACGGTCGACCAAAACAGGACAAGCACGAAGGAGAGAGCAATCGTGAAGGTGAGGTGTTGTTCAGACTAGGTGGTGCATGCGGTTTGGACTATTAGCAAAAAGAAACAAGTCTCTCTTATTCTTTCCGTTTTTGCGAATCCATAATTTTCCCACATTGTGGGACTCTTGTGCACATTTCCCTCGGCCAGATGGGTGGGAGCCGATGGCTCCCTTGGGCCGCGAGAGTTAATTGACATGTGCAAACTGGCCGCGATCTGAACAAAATGCCTCTATCCTCTTTCTTACGGGATTAAGCATTTGTCAAAAGTTAGTGGGACAAGTCGGCGACACTCGCTAAGTGTGAGGTCCGCAATGGGAGCCCCTGGAGCCCAGTGGAGAAATTAGTGTATGCAAGCAAAAAATAGTGAGATTCCAGCATGCATATCTCTGATGTGGCGCTCAACAGCACATAGTTACCGTAAAATGAGATAAGGCAGTCCGAAGTAGACTCCGATAGCAAAATGAGTACCCGGCATAGAGGGAACCTCACTTTCCGTCCCGAATTTTATCTAATTGGAAGGGATTTAATATGAATGAGCAAGACTACAACAAAGGTACCTTAATACTGGCCAAGAAAATCCTCTTTAACCCCGGTTGTCGAGACTTGGGCCCGTATCCGTACTTTAAACTGCGCCGTAAGTTCAGATGCGCATGTCTGATCTTTTTAAGTTGCCCGACCTCAATTCTCTCCTAAGGGAGGGCGGCATAAACTCTATTTTAGACGCGGGAAAAATCTTGATAAGCGTCAACAGAATCGGCGTCTCTGGCTACATACCTCAGTATTTAATTTTTCAGATAGTGAGTTCACTCTATACATCCGGAGACGATCCACGTCTCGAACCAAGATGTGCGTAACCACGCACAAGAGCCTTAGAACTCTCACCGCGCCATCTTTGCAAAGAGCCGAAACCCGGCCCGAATGTTCCCGATTACTTGCATAAGCGCTTGAAGATTTTCTCTTCATCCTCAACGCCACGCTTGCAGAACAAAGACAGTGGAGCAGTGGTCAACACTTTGCGCCCAATTTGGCTGGCATAGTATTGCTTAAAGTCCACTCTCACGGTCTTGAGTTTGGCGTCGCTCATGCGACCAAAGAAGCTTTTCCAACGGGTCAATTTACCTGCTGCTTCGTGAACGTCACACCAACTGATGTCGCCGCGCTGCACCTCATGAAGAGCAATGAAGTCGTAGCCAAAGATCAACAAAACGTTGCACCAGTTCTCGTACTTCGCTCCATTGATGTGAAGAGCATGATCAAGCAATGAAAGACATTGCATTTCTGTTTGGCGCAAACTCTGGATGTCTAAAGTCGACAGTCCTTCGTCATTGTTGCATCCACAGATCTTAAGCCACGTTTTGAACAGATAGTTGTAGTCGTGCGTAAACTTGGACAGCAAAATAAGCATGCCGAGGAAAAGCTTACGAGGACATTCTGGAAGAGAAGTGTCCAGACTAGGTTTGCTGATTACTCGAAAAAGGTAATAGCAGCAAACCTGGACCATCTGGATCAGCAGACGTGAACGACGCAAAATTTCGATGATAAAAAACCGAAGTTTGCTCTCGTTGACATCTTTGTAGATAAGTTTGAGCAAATTGATTGATGCGTTGATGTGGATAAGATTAAACTGCGACTTGCTTAGGTCATTGTTATAGTAGTGCAAGGTGTTTGGCGACTCCAGCGTAGACGGAGTCTGAGGAGTTAACATTACCGTGCCCATGATGCTTGTTTTCGGGGTGGATGTTGGATTCAATTCGTGAGCTCGTGAAATGGTTGGATTGGATGATGTTGAGTGAAAGTGTGCCGTCTGAGCCAAAATTCAATAGTTGGAAGCCATGGTGATTAGGACAGCAGAGGAAGGTGGCGAGAATGCAAAAACGGGAAAGATATACTCCAAGGAGTTGGTGATAAAGAACCTGGTGATTTGTGGTGGCGACAAGGCAGGTGCCTTCGGATTCAGAGCAAGAGTGTGGCGGACGAGCTTATATATGGACGTTATCGCGCGCATCCCCCACGTTACTCATTCCCGCTCCTATGCATGGAAGGTTAGTCATTGGGCGCATCACGTGACTAGTGACTCACGGTTCCGGGCGCCACAGCCACCGGTGCTCATAGAAGGTGGTCAAGGTCCAGCTTAGATAATGAAAATGATTTCTTTCTCAATCTGAATTCTTTCTCCGGCTCGGTTTTGCACCCCCTGGGCGATGACTTGTGTGACCCATCCGCGCGTCATGACCGATCGGACCAGAAGCCGGAAAATAGGCCGCGGAAAATCATCTCCAAAGTAGATGGCCGATGAACAACGAGACTGTTCAAGTTGTGAATGAAGTTGTTTACCGCACGGAGAAGTACTTGAAAAGCACTTGATATTTCAAAAAATACTTTTCATTTCTCGCCACTGACTCGTCTGACTCATCCCCTGTAGATAGCACGGAACGTCTGAACTACCAAGTCCTTAATCTCCTTGTAACTCATGATAATGCAAGTCGTTTCGTCAGACGAGACAAGCAATATTTTCTCGTCAACCCCTACATCCAACTTGTTGAGATTGACCAACAACCTCGATAAATCGACAGCCGGTTTCCCAAACTCGTCCACCGTCTGGAAGAGGAATTGGTGAAACAACTCAATTATGAGAAGATTCTCTCGAGGCTCGTTCTCTTGCTCTGGTCTCGCAATCAAGTAGTTGATCTTCGCCATAAGTCGGAACAACCTCGCATTTTCCACCTCCGACAGAAGCTTGGCTTCGAAAAAATCGGCCAGCGTCTGCAGATCGTTCACGATATCAAGCGCGTGAAGACTCACGTGCTCCTTGTAGAAAGCGTCAATATCAAACTGCTCGGGCGCTGTGGAGTTCAACACTTCCATAGCCTGGACTAGATCGGAGGAAAAGTATGACGGCATGTCTGCTTGTGTGAGTCCAGGGGAAACTGTGCGAACTAGCTGGTTCATCACGTCCGCAAGATTCTTGAAGTCTCTGGCGCGAAAGAATGCCGACGCCTCAGCATTGCCCAGCTCTTCCCTCAATTTATTCTCTGAGTCGTAGTGCAAGATGTCAGTCACTCCGCAAGCAGCAAGGCGAATCCGATTGTCGTTGGTGATGATGATTTTGCTCAAATTGAGAGATGCACCAGCCGAGAGGCCAGCGCTGTGAATCGCACGCAATGCATTCACAAGCTGAACGAGATATGCCCAAAGAACAGGCTCAGTCACCGGCCGTGGCCGCAGACCAACTTTGCGGGTAACATGCGCTTGTTCCAAGGTGTTCAGAAGCGGGAAGTACTCGTATGCTAGACATAGAGATGTCTCACCGCCGACCCCAAACGCCACAGTCGTGAATGCATCTACAAGAGGAACAACATTGGCATTGCGCAACGCCTTCCATTTCTTGACGGTGCTGAATGGGTCCTTGTTGAGAATCTGAATGCGGTTTTGGTAGTCAATTCGAACAAGTGCATACGGTAGGCCATCGTCGCTCAGCGACACTTTGTAGACAAACGACGGAACACCGTACACTTTGGAGACTGATTCCAATGACAGATCAATCGGTACCAACGAGTGAAACACGCCTACATGCTCTGGGAGCGACAGTCTCGGCATCGTCTGTATAGACGCTGCGTTCTTCTTGGTGAGCAGCTCTCGGAGATTGTTGGGAACGAAGAGCCCATTCACGGTCGTTTTATGGCCCGGTAAGTGCGCCGCAACACGAGGTGGAGGATCTGGTGCATACAAGTGGAAACTGAGGGAATACGCCAGTGGGTTCTGGTTATGGAAACCGAAATCGTTGCCCAGAAGCGAACCGGCGCCTTGGGGTATGCTGTGGAGGTACGGGTTTGCCAGCAGCACTGCCGATGGCTGTGTTGATGTGGTGGTCCCCATTCCAGACGCCGGAAGGTACAGATCTTGTGTGGATGAGTAGGAGTCCATGGAAGGCATGAACGAAGGCGTTGACGCATTAAACCTACGAGGTGCAAATGCCAGTGTTGGTCCCTGAGGCTCCACGGGTTCATTGTGAGGATTTCCTGGTCTCTCCGGAGCCCCCGAAGGAACAAAGACAGGGATATCGTTGAGTTTGGGTGAAAGCGCCAGAAACTTGTTGGAAAGAGACAGGACCGACGGCTGAAACGACGGGGTCTTCGCGTTGAATTTGCGTCTGGGTTCCGTCATGGGCTTGGATTGTTCAATACCAGCAAAGTGGTGAAGTAGTTGTGGAGACGGTGGATTTGGCGAGCGTGGAAATTGCTATAATAGGAGCGGTCAATGTAATCTCTGTAATTTCGATGAATGAAATGTAGCTCTCAATGGCCGATTGGCACGCCTTCCTTGGAAATGCCGTGACTGGTGATGTTTACGCTACTGTGTATTCCGCAGCTTGCAAGCAAAACGGTATGGACACGACCTGAAGATGGGAAGCGATAGCTTCGGAGCAATGAAGATGTGGAGAAAGTTGTTTTAATCCCGCCTGCGATTATTATTGGATTGGGAGCTGCTTGTTTTCAAGGCAGGGCGAGGAAGTAGTGGGCTTGGTGGTTGACAGCAATGAACCTGAAGTGAGTTCAGAAACAAGTACGGGCTTTCACAAGGGGTTTATTCGGCGAATAGTGCAAGTTTTGAGACTTTGTAGTTGCGCCTTCTCAAGGCGTTTCTGGAAGTGTCGAAGCCTGTAGTCGTTCTTCACTGCAATCTCGAATTCTGAATTGAGGGTCCGATTTCTTGCCTTTCTCGTCATATGCCAATGCTGTCTTTGGCATTCTTATTTTTTTAGTTTCGATCTTAAATGAACGCATGGCTACCAACCGCTTCCAACTAGCCTTACCTTCTAGGAGTGACATCTCCTTTCGGCTATTTGTTGGCAGTCATTGGAGAATTCCGTGTTTTCCTATACCGTTTGATTTCACGGTTTTGAGCGTCACTCGTTGGCCAGGGCCCTCCTCGTATTCTCAATCGTTCTAGCTTTCGCCAGTCTTGTCGATTTCCCAACTGCACCAACTGCGCGAACTACCTACTACATCATGTCCCACACCATGATCTTGACGGGCGCCTCCCGAGGTATGTGAATCACGATAATTCATAGAATCCAATGCCAATGGCTGGAATTCTGGTGTATATCAAATCTAACGCCAGGAATCGGTGCGGCTGCCGCAGAAGCATTTCTTCTGAGCTCGCCAGACCACCAACTTGTGGCAGTGGCAAGATCACGTGACTCGTTGGCGGCTCTAGCTTCCAAATACGGCTCGCGTGTTGCAATTGTTGTGGGTGACGTGTCAGACCCGGAGATTTCTCGACAAGCCGTCGACGTTGCGGTGTCCAAGTTTGGGGGCATCCAGCTGGTGGTTGCAAATGCCGGCGTCTTGGACCCCGTCGACCCAGTGGCCAAGGCCGATATCTCCGCATGGAAAACGTTGTTTGACATCAATTTGTTTGGGGTTGTGGCCTTGGTGCAAGCGGCACTTCCTCATTTGACCAATTCTCAGGGCAGGTTCATTGCCGTTTCGTCCGGCGCATCCACCAAACCTTACTACGGCTGGAGCGCGTATGGCGCTTCGAAGGCGGCATTGAATCATTTCGTGCTGTCTGTAGCTGCCGAGAATGCCGCCGTGAAGTCGATTTCTGTAGCTCCCGGCGTTGTGGCCACGGCTATGCAGCAGGACATTCGCGAGAAGTTCGGCAAAAACATGACCCCTGAAAGTGTGCAGAGGTTTATTGATTTGCACGAAAACGGCCAATTGCTGCCTCCAGAGCTTCCAGCTGGAGTTCTAGTGAACCTTGCGCTCAGAGGCTGGAGCGACGAGCTCAATGGCAGCTACGTGCGTGTGGGTGACACTTCGATGAAGGAGTACGAGAATTAGAGTGGAATGTTTGGGGGACTGGATCAGGGGAGTTAGTTCTGTGGGCTACAATGGAGAGCGACTATCGAACGCAACTGCCATCTCCAACGAGCTAATGCTCACGAGATGTTATGGATATCGAAGTGGCGAGTCGTCGAGAATAACTAACGTTTCCTTCTGTTGTTTCCACGTAACCATTAGAGCAGTGGACCTGGCGTTCTTTGGCGTGGGCGTGCGTTGGCGTGGCAAAATACCTTGACCACCAAAATTGACGTCTCGGCAATCGACCATCTAGACTATCTGGAATCTAAATTTTCACCATGAATGCCTCCACCCGCCCAACTGCAACTTACTTCGCGTACTGCATGCGCGCCGGCAACTTTCCATTGACTCTCTATACCAATGTTGGCCAGATCCATAAGAGTCGCCCCTAGAGGCGTAATTTCCTTGCCTCCTATCCGGGGTGCTTTTGTTAGATACAACTCGAAATTTGCGCCCAACGCGAACAAAGCTAAGGAGTCTCAGGATTCCAACCATCTGGTTCCCCCTCCTCAGATTCCCAAAGGCAAGATTTTGGCTGCATTGGGATTGTTGGCGATCGGCTCTTCGATTGCTGCTTCGTTCTATAACAAAAACGACCCTGTGACTGCTGTGGAGCCCAAGAAGGGCCCGGCTTTCTCCGATTCTGAGGTTTCGGTGATTTTCGTACTTGGCGGTCCTGGATCAGGCAAAGGAACTCAATGTGCCAAACTCGTCAATGAAAAGGGCTTTGTTCATTTATCTGCTGGAGACTTGCTTAGAGCCGAGCAGAACAGAGAGGGTTCCAAGTACGGTGAGTTGATTGCTCTGTACATCAAAGAAGGCACAATTGTTCCTCAGGAGGTCACAGTGGCCCTTCTTGAGCAGGCAATTCGTGAAAACTACAACAAGGGTCAGAAGCGGTTTCTCGTCGATGGCTTCCCCCGCAAGATGGACCAAGCCATTACCTTTGAAGAGCAGATTGCAAAGTCTGCATTCACTCTTTTCTTTGAATGTCCCGAGGCCGTGATGCTCGACAGACTTCTAGAAAGAGGCAAGACTAGCGGACGTGCAGACGACAACATTGAGAGCATCAAGAAGAGATTCCGTACTTTTGTCGACACCTCGATGCCCGTGGTAGACTACTTTAGAAAACAAGACCGGGTGGTGCAGCTCAGATGCGACGAGCCCGTGGATGTTGTGTTTGGACACGTGAAAGATGCATTGGCGGCAAAAGGCATTAATTAGGGCCGACAAGGGCCAGAAACATAGTCAATGCAATTCCATGTTTGCGTGTGCTGTGGCCGGGGCTGGCCACTTGGAGCAGTAGCAGATTTCAAGTCGCTTCCTTGTGAATTCCCCGGTTTTTGAATCGCTTAATTTTCTTTTCTCTCTCATCCCAATTGCAGTTTCGTCGGTGCTCTTCTTCACCTCGAGAGGTACGGGTGTGCACCCATCTACTACCATGGAAACAGGTTTGCCTCCCAGCTGGAGCATCAAGGTCAGCAAGACCCACCAAACGGAATACTACCTCAATCAGGCCACTGGAGAGTCGTCCTGGGAGCCACCTTTTGGCACAGATTCTGACAAGTTGAACGCGTATCTTGCCAAGTTCAAGGCTAATGGACTCAAGCCTGTAGTCGGCGACGACGGCAAGGTGAAGGCGTCGCATCTTTTGGTCAAAAACGAGACGTCCAGAAGACCAAAATCATGGAAATCAAACGACCCCATCACCACCACCCGTGACGAGGCCATTGCTATTATCAAAGGCTACCAGAAGAAAATTCTCAACGGCGAAATCAAACTCGCAGAATTGGCGAAAACTGCCAGCGATTGTTCGTCGCACACGCAAGGCGGCGACTTGGGCTATTTTGGCAAAGGACAAATGCAACCTCCGTTTGAACAGGCTACGTTTGCTCTCAACGTGGGTGAAATTTCCGACATTGTCGAGACGGACAGCGGGCTCCACTTGATTCAGAGAACCGGTTGAAAGGGAAGTCGCCGACTTTTCGCCAACTGCGAGATTCTGGATTTCTAGATCTTCCAATCCCGGCCTGGGGTACCTCCGGTCACGTGCTTAGCCGCCTTCGCGGACCCACACCTTGGCGAGTTTAAACGTTTTAGTACTTCAATTGATCAACTGAAATGTCCGTTCCCGAGTGGATTGCCAAGTGGGAGAGCCAGGAGTCGGAGTCGGTGGCTCCCCGCCTTTCGAAGGAGGAAGTCTTGCTGATTCTCAAGAAATCGCCCGATTCGGTCACAGTGGTAGACTTAAGAAACGACAGAGACAACGGATTCATCACGCAAGCCGCACACATCCCAGCCACGGATATCGATGGGCCCTCGGATATCGGCCTGAAGTTGGTCGACCCCATCGTCGCCGCCAAGCCCTCCACTGAACTCATTGTCATCCACTGCAACAGCTCGGCGAGACGGGCCTCATATGTCGCAGGATGGGCCACCGACTACACGAGCAAATCAGGGGGACCTGCAGTCAAGATTCTTGACCAGGGAATCGTGGGCTGGCTCCAGGGCGGAGCCGAGTTTCAGCCTGAAACCACACGTCCATAGTGTGACGGCGGATGTGAAAATTGAGGATGTGAAAACAGAATCTGAATTTGAGGCATCAGCTTGAGAAGTACGAGAATCTATAAACAACGAGAAGATAGTGATAGGCGGCAGCTGCGTTTGGTGGTGCTGAACTTGTAGGTGTAAGCAATGGAAAAATGCTTCATCGTTCAATTGTAGTCGATCATCGACGAGAAATCAACAAGACAGAATATCTGGTCCGTAGCCCTTCAATTCTGTACTAGCGACATGTCGGCATTCTCCGCCGTTAACATCTGCCTTGACGGACTTCATACTGAGCCACAGCTGATGACGTAGATCCTTCACGGTCCAATTGCCTCTCTCTTCCTATATGCGGAGGGTCTTTCTGAACAATATCTAAATGCCTCAATGTTCAATGAACAAGGAAAATTTTTTTTTGATTCACGGCGCCGTTCATTAGATGGCTCCAGGCCACCTATATGTGCCTAGTCCGCGCGGGTCTTGCATCTTCACGCCTACCATGACTTCTTCCACCCACGGCAGAGAGGTGTTACCCACCAATGTGAAACCCACGAAATATGAGCTCACCATCGAACCCGAGTTTTCGGATTTCACATTCTCTGGTTCTGAGACCATTGAGTTGAAGGTACAGGAGGAATCCTCTACAATCACCTTGAACTCGCTCGAGATCGAAATCCACTCCGCCTCTGTGGATGGCGTCGATGTGAAAAGCATCTCGTACGACAAAGAGAAGCAGACTGCCACGTTTGAACTTCCTTCTGTCTTGAAAAAGGACACCGTGGCGCACTTGTCGTTGACATTCTCCGGTATCCTTAACGACAAAATGGCGGGGTTCTACAGGTCGTCATACACTGACGACGCCGGTACCACGAAGTACTTGGCAACCACTCAATTCGAGCCCACGGACTGTCGCCAGGCCTTTCCCTCGTTTGACGAGCCAGCTCTCAAGGCCCAGTTTGCCATTTCGTTGGTTTCCGACTCCAAGTTCGTGCACTTGTCCAACATGGACGAGAAAGAGGTGGTGGAACTCGAGAACGGAAAAAAGAAGACGGTTTTCAACACCACGCCCCTTATGTCGACGTACTTGGTGGCGTTTATTGTGGGCGACTTGAAATACGTGGAAAACACCTCCTACAAAGTTCCCATCAAGACGTGGGCGACGCCAGGCCACGAGCACTTGGGTCAGTATGCAGCAGATATTGCCGCAAAGACCTTGGCGTTCTTCGACAAGGAGTTCGACATTCCTTACCCGCTTCCCAAAATGGACATGGTAGCCATCCACGATTTCTCTGCCGGTGCCATGGAGAATTTCGGCTTGGTCACCTACAGAACGGTGGCTCTTCTTTTGGACCCCGAAAACACGGACGTGGCCACCAAGCACAGAGTTACCGAGGTGGTGACCCACGAATTGGCTCACCAGTGGTTTGGTAACTTGGTGACCATGGACTTCTGGGACGGCTTGTGGCTCAACGAGGGTTTTGCCACCTGGATGTCGTGGTACGCCACCAATGAGTTGTTCCCAGAGTGGAAGGTGTGGGAGAGTTATGTGGCAGACTCGCTCCAGCAGGCTTTGAAGTTGGACTCGTTGCGTTCTTCTCACCCTGTGGAGGTGCCTGTAAAGAGGGCCGACGAAATCAACCAGATCTTTGACGCCATCTCCTACTCCAAGGGCTCGTCTCTTTTGAAGATGATCTCTCGCTGGTTGGGCGAGAAGACATTCGTCAAGGGCGTGTCGCAGTACTTGAAGCAGCACAAGTGGGGCAACACTCAGACGTCTGATTTGTGGAAGGCGCTCAGTGATGCCAGTGGTGAAAATGTCGTAGAGGTCATGGACATCTGGACAAAGAACATTGGCTACCCTGTGGTGTCGGTTGAGGAGAATGGACTGAAACTCACATTCACTCAGCACAGATTCTTGGCAACGGGTGACGTGAAGCCGGAAGAAGATAAGGTTATCTACCCTGTCTTCCTTGCATTCAAGACGTCCGCAGGAATCGACGATTCGGTAGTGTTGAACGGAAGAACAACCACCTTGGATTTGGAGGTCAAAGACGACTTTTTCAAGGTCAACGGCGACCAGTCAGGCATTTACCTTACGGCCTACTCTGAAGAGAGATGGGCGAAACTCGGCAAGGCCGCAGTTGATGGCAAGTTATCTGTTGAAGACAGAATTGGTTTGGTGTCTGATGCCACCTCGTTGGCCACCAGCGGCTATATCAGCACTGTGTCTTTGTTGAACTTGATCAGATCATGGGAAAATGAAGAAAACTACGTTGTTTGGACCTCAGCGTTGACCACCATCGGCAACTTGAAGACGTTATTCAACTTTGCAGACGAGTCCGTCAAAAAGTCGTTGAGCAAGTTCGCCTTGGAGTTGATCGCGAAGAAGTTGGGCGAAATCGGCCATACATTCAACGGCTCCGAGTCCTACGCCGAGCAGCAGTTGAAGCTGTTGCTTTTCGGTGTGGCAGCTGCCAATGGCCACGAGGAAGTCAACAAATACGCTGCTGAAAGCTTTGAGAAGTATGTTGCCGGAGACTACAAAGCCATTCACCCCAACTTGAGATCGTCGATCTTCACATCGGTTGCCAAGACGGGTGACGAGGCTACGTTCGAGACTTTCTTGTCCTTGTACAAGAAGCCCCAGTCCGCTGAGGAAAAGAATGATCTCTTGCGTGCTTTTGGACGCTTTGAGAATGAGGCGGTGCTTGACAAGATTTTGAGTCTCATTTTGAACCCCGATGTCATCAAGCCTCAGGATATCTACCTTCCAATGGTCGGAATGCGTTCTCACAAAACAGGTGTGTTGAAGTTGTGGAAGTGGGTCACTGAAAACTGGGACGCGGTCTACAAGGTTTTGCCTCCTGGTCTTTCCATGTTGGGCTTAGTGGTTGGTTGCGCCACCAGTGGATTCACCAATCTTGAACAGAAGGCAGAAATCGAGAAGTTCTTTGGACAGAAGGACACCAAGGGTTATGACCAGAGTTTGGCTCAGTCCTTGGACTCTATTACTGCCAAGGCCAACTGGGCCACTCGTGACGGTGACAAGATTACCCAATGGCTTGCCACCAATGGTTACTCAGCCAAGCTCTAGGATTCATATTACGACTCTGAGGGAAAGAAATAAGCAATACCATAACTCACATTTGATAATTCTACGACTTACCTGCACCGTAACCTCTATTTCACATCGACTTTTCTTCGGAGGAAGGCAAGACTGAAAGGCTTGGTGGCGACAATTCCGGCTTCTAGAGGAGAATTTTCGCCAGACACCGAAATGGCCAAGTCGGCTTTCCCGTACTCCACAAACTCGCAATTTTTGACGTAGTAAGGAACGAGAAGGTGGTCCCGGATCACCACGGCATGCAACATGCAAGCCTGGCTGGAGCGATTGCTGAGATATGCACACTCGGGGTCAGAAACGAACTTCTCTATGAGAAAATTCAAGAGCTGTGGACCAATGCCTCGGAGAAAAGAAGTGAAGCATGTGATTTCATATTCCGGAATCTCGCTCTTCTCGGCATTGTCGGAAAAAGTCTTGAATCCAAGAGTAGAGAGCACACGGTTGGCGACAGAGTCATCGATTATATAATTCTCATCAGCGTAGGTGATTTCCACGTTTGCATCTGTCAATGGCTCGAACAAGTCCGCATGGGTCCCGGCAATGTCGGAGCTTGTGCATTTCTCCAACGGGTGCACGTCAGCTTCAAACAGTCTGGAAATGCCCAATGTCTGGAAATAATCCTCTTTTATGAGAAGAAGTGTGAAGAAAACATCTTTGTTAGCGCTGAGGGAGAAATCGCTCAAGAACAGTGCTGGTTTTTTCACCCGAGTCAGCTGGACTATGCCGAATCTGTACATTGGCTTGGAATAAGCCTTGTTAATGACTTTGCTCAACACGCGGAATCTCGTTGCGGCATCGGGCCCGAAGATCCAACTCTTGTCAAGCACCACAAGCTCATACATGGAGGTGAGACCGTTGATAACGACCTGCACACAATGGGTGACTAATCTGTCAAAGGGAACCGAGATTCATGAACCGGTAAATGTAGACAAATTGGTGAATTTCAAACGGATACTGCTGGCGGAATTTCTGGATGTGTTTCCATCTCTTGAGATTGATTTTTTCTGTCTGGTGAAGACGGTCCCACAAATGGGCGCCGCCCACGACATCTTTGATGCTATCACGTCCCAGAACGTCAAGCTTCTTTAACACTTGGTCCAGTTTACTCTCCTGTTGCACATGGTTTATCCAGATCAATATGTGGCCGTAGAGGGCCAAGATTGAGTAGTCAAAATCGTTGGAGTGGGCTTTGTTAGTCGATATCGTCAAGCTGGTATGCGTACGGCTCAAGGTGAATTCGTCGTACTTTTCAAGCCACTCGAGAATCAGGGGCAATCGAGTGACCGTCTTCTTGAAGCCGCGAGACTCAAAGAGCGCCACGTTGACCGCAAGATCCACGAAGTCACGCCGCCTTTTCTCGTCAGAGAAGAGAGTTTCTGTATTCGCAACCGTAAAGTCCAATACTATTCTGCAGCGCTTAGATAAGGACGACGCCGTACGAATCGTCTTAAGTTTGACGTCGTTAGGCTTCAACTTCATGATCTGGGAATTGGTGATTCCGAAAATGCAAGAGGTGGGCTGGATCTCGGGAAGAAATGCTGACTTGCTCTTGCTTACGGGCCTGAGAGTGTGGAAGCCGAACTCAGATGGAGAGGCTGACTTTTCCCTCCCGGTGGATTCGGCGGTATCGCTTTTTCGCAGAATTTTGTCCTCCTCAGCTCCCGGCTCTAGAGACAAAGCAAAAGACCTCATGACGTCCTCACTGGCTTCAAACGCGGACGCCTCCGAGTCGTCCGTCAAAGGCGGCTCTGGAGTTTGGGAATGGCCATTTTGGTCAGGGGCTGTGTTTTCGAGTTGCACGGATTCGGGTCCCAGTCCAGGGTCGATGGAGTCGTGCGTGTCCGCTGCATTTGGTAAGGCGGGTGGCGAGTCTTTTGAATTGGCCCCTTTTTGTTTGCGTTTGCGGTTCCGCTTTCTCTTTTGTTTCGCGGGTATGCTAGGAGTTTCGGCACCAGAGGGTATCACAGTAGCAACGTCTGATTGTTCTGGATGCGCGTGATTCCCGAGGTTCGATACCTCGACTGGTACCGATTTCGAAGTTTTCTTTGGCTTTTTCTCGACAACTGCCTCTCTGGCCACTTTGTTGTTTGTCCCGGAATCACTAGATGCTTTAGATACGGGCGATTCCTGAGCTTTCCCGCGTGAAGGTTTTGTAGTCTCCGTGATGTGTGCAACCTCGACGGCGCTGACTTCATTGTCATTGCTGTTTTTCTTGGCCAATGCCTTTTTCTTGGACCGCTTCTTCTTTTTGGGAGTCGTGGCCAGCTCCAGAACGCCAGAGTTCATTGTTTCCACGAAAGGGAGCAGCTCTGAAAATCGTAGTTCTTCTTTGGAAATAGTAACATCAGTCACAACGATACGTGAGTATGCCAGCGTGTCTATTTTTTGGTCACTGAGCAAGTACTCCAAGTCGTCGTCCAAGGAAAGCTGTTCAGCAGTCTTGCTGGACTGGAGTTGAAGATAGTCATAGTCAGAAACTTCGAAATCCTGAAGCCTCTGGCCAGTGGACGTATTGCTGAGATCAACAAT
This sequence comes from Hermanozyma aechmeae, assembly GCA_030583085.1. Lineage (NCBI taxonomy): Eukaryota > Fungi > Ascomycota > Pichiomycetes > Serinales > Metschnikowiaceae > Hermanozyma > Hermanozyma aechmeae. The sequence continues at coordinate 95,794 of JAJMHA010000006.1, read as the reverse complement.
GGCGACAGGCTGCTTCTTTTTCGGTTTTTTCATTGTGGTTGGAGCTTGCAACTACCGCGACCTACACTGGGGAAGTCACGTGATGTTTGTGGTGGAGAGGATGGGGGTGCATGTCATGGTCATTTCTGGTTTCCATCCCCCGCAGGCTTCTTCTACAGCAATATATCATGATTTTCATTTGAGCTTTTAATGTGCATGCCGAGTGTCTAAATGCAGTTGGCCCCCTTAGAAAGAAGCAACAAACGACTCGGTGGCAGCCTTCAAAGACGCCAACTCCTCCTTAGACAACTCACCCTTGGTTCTGATGGCGTCGAGAATCTCGGGCTGGTTGGACTGCAAAGACGACAAGAACGACTCCTCAAACTCACCAATTCTGGAGATCTCAACGTCGTCCAAGAAACCGTTAACACCAGCGTAGATGATAGGCACCTGCTGCTCGGCAGCCAATGGAGAGTACTGCTTCTGCTTCAACAACTGGGTCAATCTCTCACCTCTGGCCAAGGTCTGCTTGGTGGAAGCGTCCAAGTCGGAACCGAACTGGGCGAAGGCAGCAACCTCTCTGTACTGAGCCAAGAACAACTTCAAGGAACCGGCAACCTGCTTCATGGCCTTAACCTGAGCGGCGGAACCGACACGAGACACGGACAAACCGACGTTAATGGCAGGTCTGATACCCTTGTAGAACAACTCAGCCTCCAAGAAAATCTGACCGTCAGTGATAGAAATCACGTTGGTGGGAATGTACGCAGACACGTCACCACCCTGGGTCTCAATGACGGGCAAAGCAGTCAAGGATCCACCGCCGTTGGCGTCGGACATCTTGGCGGCTCTCTCCAACAAACGAGAGTGCAAGTAGAAAACATCACCAGGGTAGGCCTCTCTTCCAGGAGGACGTCTCAAAAGCAAAGACAACTGACGGTATGCGACAGCCTGCTTAGACAAGTCATCGTAGATGATCAAGGCGTGTCTGCCGTTGTCTCTGAACCACTCACCAATGGAGCAAGCAGTGAAAGGAGCCAAGTACTGCAAAGGAGCGGCCTCAGAAGCGGTGGCAGCGACGATGATGGAGTACTTCATGGCGTCGTGCTGCTCCAAGGTCTGCACCAACTGAGCAACAGTGGATCTCTTCTGACCCACAGCAACGTAGACACAGTACAACTTCTTGGACTCGTCGTTGCCGTTGTTCCATCTCTTCTGGTTCAAGATGGTGTCGATGGCGACGGCGGTCTTACCGGTCTGACGGTCACCAATGATCAACTCTCTCTGGCCTCTGCCAATAGGCACAAGGGCATCGACCGACTTCAAACCGGTCTGCATGGGCTCGAACACGGATCTTCTGGGCAAGATACCGGGGGCCTTGACCTCGGCCTTGGCCATGCCAGAGGCGTTCAAAGGACCCTTACCGTCGATGGGCTGACCCAAACCGTCCACAACACGGCCCAACAACTCGGGACCGACAGGAACATCCACAATCTTTCCGGTTCTCTTGACGGGCTCGGCCTCCTTGACAAGAGCGTCAGAGCCGAACAACACAATACCGACCTGGCCGGCCTCCAAGTTCAAGGCCATACCCTTGACACCGGAAGCGAACTCGACCAACTCACCGGCCTGACAGTTGTTCAAGCCGAAAACACGGGCAATACCGTCACCGACGGAAAGGACACGGCCGGTTTCGTTGAGGTTAGCCTCCTCGGAAACACCCTTGATTCTCTCCTCGAGAATAGACGACACCTCAGTAGGGGCGGCCTTAGCGGATGCGTAACGGACACCAGTCATAGCTGGGCGAGCCTGGAGTTAGTACAAAATTCTGCGGGATGGGGAATTGTGGTTTGTTTGTTTTTTGGGGGGAAACTGCTAGGGGAATTGCTGACTCGGAGCGCGGTGCAATTGCTTAGTATCAAAGAGTGAGGACCAGCGCCGAAGTTGCGGGCCGCCGCCAATCAACAGAACAAAAAAAAACACCGAAATTGTGCTCAGAGCAATCCTGGTGCCGTGACAGTGACTTCGCTTCTGCTAGCTGGGTGAATTGGGTGCTGGTGCCCGGATCGGAAAAATTTTCCACCGACCCGGACACCGACGCCATTGAAACAGCAGCGTCAGCCGGCCCCGCAGACAGCGGCAGCCATTACATAATAGGGACACGTCACCATGTTTTTCAGCATTCAAGGGGCTCGCTATCCCTCCCATTCACAATCTCCGCGAGGCACCCACTCTCCTCGTAGCTGGTGCCAATTCTCTCCCTCCAGGTTGGACGAAAAGTATCCAGATCAAATACATACAATACGCATTCTCGAGACGGTGGCCGCACGGGCGGCGGTACGAAGGACAGAACGAGCTGACAACATATCGACTTATGTGGAGAAGTCTGGTTATGTGAGAAAAAAGAGAGGTGGGAAAATTGTCAGTGTATATAGCCACTGCACCCACCGAGCGCGCCAGAGCAGCACTCGGCCATAGGACTGGCAGGCGCGCGCTGTGATTGGGCTAGCGCGGGTGTGTCGCGCACGCTGGAGCGGGCTGTGTGCAGGAGCGCGACACCCGTGCCTCCGGGACCTGGCCCAAGAGGCACGGGTGTCGCAGGTGGCCCATTTTTCACCGCTAACTATGCTCTCCAGAGTCGTCGCCAGCGCCCGGAGCGTGCGGTTCCAGTCGACGGGCTCGCAGCCGCAGCCGAATTTCATGGCCGACTTGATGAAGCGCATCGATTCCATCAACGAGCGCTCCAAGGTCGCCCACCAGCAGCGCCTTCAGCTTGCCGACAAGCAGAAGCAGAAGCAGACGCAGAAGGAGAACAAACCCGTCAAGACTGCGGCGAAATCCAAGCCCAAGGCCGTTCCTGTGGTTGCCAAGAGACAGGAGCGTGTGGTGGTCAAGGACCACCCGTTGCTGAGAAACGCATTCAAGCTCATGGACGAGCTGAACTTCCAGAAACCACACGACGGCAAAAGAAGCATGCAGCCACGTACAAACACGAGAAACGGCTCGGGGTCGGGTTTCGGTGCCAGAAACAGCTCTGGCCCGAGATTTGCCGCCAGAAACAGCCCGAGAACTGCCGCCAGGCTGAGGCTCCCAAAGAAGGACGCCGCGCGCCCCGAAACTACCCCTGTCCAGCTGAAGCAGGTGGTGGCCACGAACTTGAAGCCGGAAATTCGTGGAGACGACTTTTTCTACGGCAAGGTGGCCACGTTCAACGCAACTCCGTCGCTGCGGGTAGCCTCCGTCGCCAAAGACTGCCTTTTGGAGTCCAGATACCCGTATCTTTTGCCCAAGGCGGTGATTGCTACCGCACAGGCTGATGCGCCCCAAAACCGCTTCATTTTGCAGAAAACCTGGTCAGAGACCGTGGAGCCTGAGTTTCTTGCTGACCGTGTTAGGAAGGTGGTGAAGGGCCAGCCAGATATCATCAAGCTTGGAAAGAAGGCCGACCAGTTTTCGGCGGGCCTCTTGCAGCGCAATGGCGACTTGTCGCTCCTGCAGAAACAGACCATCTACGACGTTGTATCGGGGGTGAAGAGTCTCCAAAGCTTGACCGAGACTGCAGCCTGGAAGCAGTGATTTGTACATAGAATAGAAGTATGGTGGAGAAAGTGCCGAGTAAATGCCGAGTCACAATTTTTGACTCTGGGAACCACTATGCAAACCTCGAAAGCGGGACAGTAAGAGACCACAAGACGCTGATCCACATAATAAGCAAGCCGGCGCCAGCAAGATCAAAGCGGGAACTCCGATGCATAATCGTCGACGAAATATCGTCGCTTCGAGCCCTGTAACAGAAAGAACTCAGTCTGAGTTCTGCTAAAACCCAATTGACTACGTATGATCAGCCCATGGCACGGTAAGAGAGGATGGTCGCCGGCCGGATCAAAGAGCTCAAATATAGGCCCTTCGACATAGAAACAGTTTCAGAAAAAGAAAAAGGCAGAGTACGCGATCTCGTATGCAAATTGTATTATGTAGCGCAGCTACCCCCGGGGCCCCTTCTCCAGGAATGGGAACCCTCCTCCTGGCGGGAATTCCTAAAAATTATTCGTGGTTTCCTTTGGTGTTGATGCCTCAGATCTTGGTAAATAGCGATCTCGTGCTGGGGTGGCCCTTGCTGTATATGGAGTTGTCCTGGGTCTCCTTGTATGAAAGAGCAAACGGAGCAGTTGTGGAAATGGCCAAGTATGCCAACATGAGCAAAGGTTTTTTGGATGCGGTAGCGACAGACATCAGGGACTTTTAGTGATACAGGCTGTAGTCAGATTGTTAAGGATCGTTGGGCACGCGAACGCCATCCTTTTATAAGCATAACCACAAAGTGGTGCAATCTGCCGCACTGTTGACCCGTTTGCATGCAGGTCTTTCGCAGCCACACTCATCGCTTAACTTCATGCATGCACACACGCACCTCTCTCATCACGCCACATCCGAACGTCCGTTCGAGCAAATCGTTGGGTATCTGAATATGTGGGCGCCTGTGGCGAGCGGCCAGAATTGCGTACGTTTGAGGGAGATTCAGACTTGGTGCTGTGTGCAGTGCCTACTTTGTCTCTCCTCCCCCCCGGGCCTCCGGTTCTTCAGCGCGGAAATATGCCAGATTCCGTCCGCACCAGATCATACATTCCACCCTGGAAGCAACAATGTAGAGGTCGTGATTATGCCCAATTCTTTAAATTTAGGCTCGTACCGTCGTTTGCGATCCGCGATATGAATCTGGGGACGCTGCAGGCATCGGGTGATTCTTGGCTAGCCCCTGAAGTAATAAGCCGCCCAACTCCCTCAGTAACCACCCCCGGATATTTCCGCAATGCTCCCTACCATATCCGAGGGGAGCACAACAGTGATTTAAGTCATCTATCACTAATTGCGGCGTGATTAGAAATCAATTGCTTAAATGCGAGTTCGTGGAGCCCGCAAATTGACTAAATTAGGTTTCTCTGTTTGCAGAATGCCTTCGGATCAATGGCAATGCGTGAATGGAACCCACGAGTAATTCGATAAGACACCCATGCACCTATGAGCTACAAACCATGACTATCAGACCTGGTACTGCTGCACCTTCGCATACGATGGAGGGCGCAATTTCCGGTTCAAGGCCTGGGTCAACCAAACAGGGAAGAGACTCACGAGAAGAACCAACCCGTTCTGCCAGTAGAAAGAAAATGAGCTCATGTAGTCAAGATCAAAATACTCGGACAATAGAGGCACCAGCACCACGTAGATGGAAAATGTGGTCACGATGGTTATGATCATCACCTTGTTCCAGGTGGAGATGGTTAGTGCCACCATGATCAATTCGTTGAGGATAAGACTCGTGAAAGATATCAGCACCATCGCAGTGAATTTCAGCGGGTCTAGTGTCTGGAATTGTTGTGAAAGGAACTGGATCACACTACCTTGGAACAACGAGATCACGGCCCACATGAAGAAAGTACGGTAAGATAATGACCGTCCCACCGTGAGCTCCTTGTACAATTCTGGGTAGAGTTTTGTGAGCTTCTCGTCAATGTCGTGATCGAGAGTAAGCGAAAACACCGGCGCCATGGTGTAGAGAGTAGAGTATCCCACCATAAGCCAGCCTTGGTAAAGCGCTAGCGGCTCGAATTTTGAGGAAATCGAAAACACCGCCTGCGCAACAGAAATTATGAGGCCACGGTGAATAATGAACTGGCCCAATTTGGCCGACCGCTTGTATGAATTGCGCCCGTGCCAGAGCATGAGTTTGACCAAGTAGTGGAACTGGTCGATACTGAAATCGGCAGAGAGCGACGCCTGTTTACCCTCTTTTCCAACAATGCCCACACCAACATCAGCGCACTGAATCATGGAAACGTCATTACCTCCGTCACCGATGCAGCACACTCTTTTACCTGTGGAATGCTTAATGGCTAGAGCAACGTCTGCCTTTTGCTGTGGCAGACACCGGCATGCAATGACGGCTGGAAGTTGGATAGCAACCTCGAAGAATTCGCGGTGGAGGTTCTTCATGAAGAACGCCAACAGGTCGCCGTCGATCAACAAGCACGAGTTGTACAGGGATGCCAACTGGTCGAGAAGCGAAAGCGCCACATCGGTGTGTGCAAGCTTTGTGATTTCAACGACCGACTGGCCCCTCAGAATCAACTTTGCGCTGATGGCCACGCATTTGGCGGTCTCCACCTTGTCGCCGGTCAACATCCAGATCTTGACTCCGGCGTTGCGCAACAACTCGATCGACGACTTCACGTCCTTCTGGAGCTTGTCTTCGACGCCCGTGAGACCCATGAGCTCCAAGTCCTTTTCCAAATATTGGCCAATGACCTTCTGCATGGTGGAGTCTCTGTTGTGCATCGAAAGCTGCGCCTGTTCATACTCGCGAGCAAAATCTTGGAACTGAGTTGCATTGAGGCGTTTGCGGCCCACCACCAACGTGCGTAGTCCCTCTCTTGCCATGTTAGACGTCTCCTCTTCCAACCAATCATTAGAGGCCACGATCCGGGCCATCACGGTATCGGCGCCCTTTTCCATGAAGTAAACCTCGTTGGTCTGCTGGTCACGGACGACAATACCCATGCGCTTTGTTTCGGAGCTGAAAGGAAAATTGTAGAGGACCTCAAAGTGGAGTTTTTGTTGAGTGTGAAGATGCAAGAGCGTGATGTGTGATCGGTCTCGCTTAAATAGTCTGAGGCCCACGGAGTCGCAGAATTTCACGATGGCCACCTCGTCAGGCGAGGCCGCTTGGTACGTGAGCTCACCGTTTTCCTCGGTTGGAGTGACATTGTGGCAGAGGGCGAGAACAAGTGCCAACTCGCAGACAAACGCGCGAAGGTCCTTGCGTTTTCCGAGAGCCGAATTCAGCTCGGTCAGCAAAAGCTTGCCCACATACTCGGACACCACGTCAAAGCTGTCGCCTGCGTAACTGACCAGACCCAAATGGAGCTTCTTCATTTCCATCTCGTTTTGGGTGAGCGTTCCTGTTTTGTCGCTGAGAAGGTACTCGATACGGCCAAGATCCTCAGGAATCGTCGACGTACGCACCACCGTGTTTGGGATCTCGTGGTCGTTGTGAATCTGGCTGCTGTACACCGACTTGGCTAGGTCAAGGTTCACTCGCAAAGACACCGGGATGATGGTGGAAAACAAAATGAGAAACCGCAAAATATCAATGTACCACGTGCTCTTGAGCGGGAACCCGTGGGCTAGCACCAACACCACTGACAATATGAACACAGTCACACAGAGGATCTTGGAGATGTTGTTGATCTCCAACTCCAAGAGCCCCGTTTTGACGCCGGTCATCGTTGTGTTGAGCGCCTGTCTCGTTTCGGTGCCAGTGTAGATAACGGTTCCTACTGCTGACCCAGATGCTAACACGGTGTTGGCCCAAAGCGTTTGGTCGACGCTAAGCGGCACCGTTTCGTTGTCTATGCTGCCATTGTGATGGACCAACTTGCCGTCGAAAACGTTGATTGCCTTGGTGGGCCGCCCCACAATTAACAGCACGCTGTTGACGAGATGGTTGACGTCGGTGATTCGTTGAGTGACGGGGCACGCAATTCGAAGCTTCCAGTCGGTTTCGCCGTCAAGCTGATCAGTTTTAATGAACGCCTCGCCGTTGACGTCCGACAGCTGAAGAAGCACCATGTCGGCAGGAATTCGGGTGTCCTTGTGGAGTCTCACAAGGTCGCCAACTTTCAAGTTTTTTGCAGCTACAAGCACACCGTCAGCGTGTCCGTAGTTGAGCACCTCGTATTGCTCGTTGTTCTGCTCCATGTCGCGCCGGCGGCGTGCGATGTCGTCGCCTGCTTCCTTCATCATCGTGACAGTCAAGACAAACGCTAGAGGAACGATGTACGACGACAAATAGCCGATGCGGAGCGCGGGAATAATCTGCGACAACGCCACTAGAAGAAAGTACAAGTTGAAGAAAAACTTGAACTGCTCATACAAAATCACCGGAATGAACGTCACCGGGTTGTACTTCGCGTTCAGCACCGCGTTCGACACGAACAGCTTTTTGCTGGTGTTGCGCGGCAGAATGTATCTCTCGCTTCCCAATTCCTCGTCCTCTTTTTCTCGCCGCTTCTGGAGCTCTCTTCGGAACTCGCCCTTTAGGATCTTGTACATGCCCATCAGACGGCGCATAAACTGGCGTGTGCGGGTCCAGAACGATCTCGGGTGGTTCGGAGCTAGCGTTAAATCTAGGGCACTGCCCATTAGTGGCTCCAGATCAGAGTCCGCGGGGTGATCACTGTCTGGACCCATTGAGGCCAAAGCAATGGCTTCATGCGAATTTATGGAGGGAGATGAAGGTCTGCGGAAGAACGATTTCGATGCCAGGCTGATTGCTCGGTCTAGCAGAAGCTCAAAGTCGTCTAGTTCGTGGGAATCCATGTTATATCGCCACGGGCGGGAGGGCATATATGGTGTTTGGGGCTGATGGGGCTATATGGAGGACATGGTGGAGACGACGAAGATGGGGAAGAAAAGAGAAAAGGAGGAAAATCGCGGTGAGACTGACAATCTTGAACGGCGCCTTTTCGGCATACCGTGGCGTCTGGGGATTTACACTGCCGGTGCTGTTTTTGGTCCGAATGTGTCATCGATAGTTTATCCGGGCTGACGTGAAGTGGAAGGTTTCTGCGAATCGGAAGATGCCTGGTTTTTAGGGTGCAACCGCTCACCCTGTTCAGGATTTTCTGCGCCTTCTCAGTATTTGCCATGTTCACCCCGTGACCTCCAGCGGCCGTTTTTTGTTGGCAACACAACGTGGCTAGGTGATCAAAATTAGCTACTCCAGCTGCGAACCGAAACCTAGTGCTCACGTGCCCCACGCAATAAACAAAGCTGCACGACATTCAGAACGCTCAGATTTTCCCCGCAACCTTTTCCACGCTCTTGAAAAATCGATTACCCTTCAGCCGGCCTCCCACTGCGTTTCTTCCTCCACTGTGCTCCTGCATGTGCCTCACCCCCACCATGCTGTCTCGTGAAAACCTGACAGAGGACCTAGCACCTCCCCCGGCTCCTGTTGATGTAATTGAAATAGCCCTCGATCTAGACCACAAGCAGAAACAACGGACATCTGGATTTTTTGGAAAATTGTCTCTGTTCGTGTCCACAGCAGCACTTGGCCACACCAATCCGCTTGAACAGTATATTTTGGAGCATGAGCCCAACGACTGTGCATTTGTGAAAAAGTATCTGAAAATTACAACAATCGACACGTCGGCCGTATCGATGATTTCTGTGGACTCCGTGACTCTCCATACTTTGCATGCTCCACACCCGTTGCTCAACTTCGCCAAAGAAGAGCCACTACCGCCAGACACGAAAAAAGAAGTGCAGGAATCGCCAGTTTTGCTCTTTATCCATGGTCTCGGTGGCCAAATCTCGCAGTTCGAGCCGCTCATGGGGCTTCTCTCGCAATGCTCCGAAATATACGCTCTAGACTTGCCAGGATTCGGTGACTCCAGGTTGAACTTTGCACTGTGGGCCCATAAATTTGACAAGAAAATCGAAGAAAAGATCGAGGCCTCCATTGCGCTGTTGGCCTGGACCGACTTTACCACCTCCAACATCGTGGAACTCATTATTGCGTTTATCAAGCAGAACATCCCCGACGACAAAAAAGTCATACTCATTGGACACTCGATGGGCACGCATCTTCTGATCAAAACGGCTGCCAGATTACCGCCCAGCAGAACAGAGGGTCTTGTGCTCTTATCGCCTCCTCCGCTTGCCGAAGATGTACATGCGCCCAAGGGCCATAGCGTGTTGTCGATGTTACGGGTTTTTACGTATTTCCCCTTTATTTTTAATTTATTCAGACTTTGGGACCGGTCGGAGGGTCTTTCGTCGGCCAGTGTGTTGCGCCAGTTACCCAAGGATTGCAGCGCATTCATGAAAATCCGCCAGCTCAGATGGAACATGGATATTGACACCAGAGTCATTCTACGATACGCGAATGGGTTCACCAAGGCCACCAATGCCGAGCTTGTTCAGGCTATCTCGAAGTTCAACGACAACCCCAAAGATACCAACGTGTACGAAAAGACGTTGCTCATTGGCGGGCTTGAGGACAAGGTGACGCCTGTGAAGATTGTGGATACCATCCACCAGTTCCTTTTAAATCTATTTGCGCGTAAGGTTTCATGTGTCACGAAAATCAAGAATGCGGGCCATTCGTTGCTTCTCGTGAAACCAGAGTTCATCAGCGGCATGGTCCTTAATCATCTTGAGCTGAAGTTCCCGGAGCGGCTTCATCTTTCACCCGCCTGGGTGTTGAAATTGAAGGCGGACATTAGTGGCGACAAGTGGGGTCTCAAAAATGAGCTCAAGTGGTCAGAGACGCAGCTGATTTCATACAATATCACACGCCACAACGGCGTAGATGTTGCGCCGCTTCTAGGCATGAAGACGCTTCGAGAAAGCGACAGCGAACACTCTCCACGTGAGGTTGAGCGTCGCTTTTACGGTGATACCCCGCCTTCGCAAAACAGCGTTCCCATTTCGGGCAGGTTCATTGCCATTGTTGACATTTCGGCAGATATTCCGCCGTACAGCCCGAAATCATTCCAGCACATCCAGTACTACAAGTGCGCTACCGTGTCTAAAGTTGTTCCTGACCATGCGGCAGTCAGGCGGTTTATCCAGCTCATTGACGACATTCTCAGCGAAAACTCTGAACCCAACCCGCTAGTGGGTGTGCACTGTCATTACGGATTCAACCGTACTGGATTCTTGATCTGCTGCTACTTGGTGGAGAGATGTGGGTGGAGCGTTCACGAGGCCGTTGCGGGCTTTCGAGCCGCCAAACCGCCCGGTATTAAGCACCCGCACTTCATTGATGCTTTGTATGTGCGGTACGAATGATGGTGAAGAGAGTAAAAGGGGGGAAATCTCGTGCAAATTCGAAATGATGTACGCCAATGAACAAAACAACAGCTCAAATCGAGCCAGTTTCCACTCTTTTTTTTTTTTTGCGCCCTGTTCTCGTTTTCGCTCTCCCCGCCTCTCATCGCTTAATGCAAATAACCGGTTGGCTTGTATACACACCGTACCACGCTATTAACTGCAACTTCAACTTCCTGCGCTCGCAATACCCAATTGTCAATGAAATTTGGCGAGTCTCTTAGCGAGGGTCTTGTTCCAGAGTGGAAAGACCAATACGTGAACTACGATGCAGGGAAACAGAAGATCAAGAAACTAGCTGCTCTCAATGACATCGTCAAAAGCGGCAACCCCACAGATTCCACTCCTTTGCTTGATGCGAACAATAACAAAATAGGAGCGGACTCGCAATATCGTTCAGTACCGGACGGTCTGTTCAAACGAAGGCAGTCAATATTCAATTTTTCGCTACGGTCTTCGAATAACAAACAGGAAGACCTCCAGACTGAAGAGGACAAGTTCAATGAGTGGCTCGAGGATCAGCTTTCTATGGTAAATGATTTCTACATCGCCAAAGAACGTGACATTTATGAGCGGTTCCTCATCATAGAGGACCAGTTTTTCCAACTCAAAGAGCATCGGGGACACATCGTACGAATTCCCAAGAAAGCCGCTGGATCGGCGGTTGCTCCTGTAGATTATGATAGCATTAGACAGAAAATTCGGACGTTGTTGGCCCCGTTGTCCAAGCACGAGATGCCCAGTCTCCCGTCGTCAAAGTTTCTCCGAAAATGGCGCACATCACTGACTCTGGACGACGTTTCGTTGCGCTCAGATGCTGGATTTGAAGATGAGTTCGATTCAAACTTCCAGGAGAACCAGATCAGAAACGGCCGAATCGACTACGAAATCTCCGACGACGAGCTGGTGAATAGTGAACTTCATGGCCTGAGAAATGTTCCCAACACACAGCAAGCCGTGGCACAAGACTACACACCCAGGCAAAAATTTCGTGTTCCGTACCTTTATGCTAAAAAGCAGCTCAAAACAGCGCTTATTGAGCACTATCGGCTGATCTCGTTGATCCGGTCTTACAGGCTGATGAACCGCACGGCGTTGCGAAAAATCACCAAAAAATGTGACAAGGCGTTAGGGAAGAAAACCTCCGAGCAGTTTATGCGCAAGGTTGACGAGCTGGCGTACTTCCAAACAAGCACTGTGCTACCTCAGATCCTGAGTCGAATTGAGGATTTATTCCTCACCTACTTCGACAGAGAGACACAGGACCGTAAGCATGGGCTCGAGAAATTGCGCAGTACCACGTTTGCCTACAATAACGCGGACATTCGTGCAGTTACATTCTACGAGGCAATCTTCACTGCGGGAATCTCTCTCGGAATTGGCTTGCCCTTCATTGGAATTGCCCTCTATAAAGGCTTACAGCGAACACTCGATCAGACCCTTCCAGAGGGGCGATTCTTGCTTCAGATCTGGGCCGGGTTCTTTCTACTCAACTTAGCGGTCTTGCTAATAGGCATCAACTTTGCGGTGTTTGCACGCTTCAAAATCAACTACAAATTTATTTTTGAGTTTGACCTTGCTACTTGTCTAGACTTCCGCCAGTTTTTCCTTCTCCCTTGCATGATGTTTGGCGCTCTCGGAAGTTTTGCATGGCTCTCGTTTCTGGATTTTTGGCCCGATAAGCTACCTGGGCGGGTCTGGCCGCTTCTATATTTGGCACTGGTTCTCGTTGTGTTCTTGTGGCCAGGGTCCCAATTCTATGGTTCCAGCAGAAGATGGCTCCAAAGTGCCTTGGGCAGATTGCTTTTCTCCGGACTTTATCCGGTTGAGTTCCGGGACTTTTCGCTCGGTGACATCTTGTGTTCGCTCACCTATTCTCTCAGTAATTTGCTGTTCTTTATTTGTCTCTATTCAAATGACTGGAGGCACATTCTAGGTGGTGGAGTTTCGCCGCCTGCTTCACACAGCAAATGTGGTTCCAACCGGTCTCGGTGGATGGGCTTTCTCAGCGCAATGCCCTCCATTTGGCGTTTCCTTCAGTGCCTTCGACGTTACATGGATTCTGGCGACGAGTTTCCACATTTGGCCAACATGGTCAAGTACCTTATCGGCGCTGTGTACTACTGTTTTCTTAGCATGTGGAGAATCGATCGATCGTCGAATGCAAGGGCAGCATTCATCGTATTTGCATGCATCAACTCTATTTATTGTTCGGCCTGGGACATTATCATGGACTGGTCGCTACTTCAGCCGAACTCCGCCAACTTCCTATTGCGAGACAACTTGTTGTTCGGCGATGCCAACTACTACTACGCCGCGGTGATTTTTGACGTTTTGTTTCGTTTCCAGTGGATCTTCTATGCCTTTTTTTCCAACCAGATTCAGCAGCTGGCTGTGACATCCTTCTGCATTGCGCTTGCTGAGCTTTTGCGTCGTTTTGTGTGGTTTTTCTTCCGGTTAGAGAACGAGCACTCAACCAATGTGACGTTGTTCAGAGCTTCGCGCGAGTCGCCCCTTCCCTACCCTGTTTCTGCGAAAGTCGAAAGAGCCATCAAAAGATTGGTATTCGTGAAATATGACGCCAAGGAACATGCGCAATTCGACCTCGGCATCGAGGCCCCAGTTGGTGGCTCCTCCGTTCGTACGACGGCCTACAGTGCAGCGGGATCAAGCAAAAAGCATTCTGATCGGTCTTCTCAATCCGCCCGCTACGAGTTGACCCGGAGAAAGTCTACATTGAACAACATCTCCGATGCTCTCACACGGGCACACATCAAGGACTTCCAGCGAAAGAAGAATTATGCACCACAGCTAGACGAATCCGATGAGGATGACGACGATGAGCAGCCTAACGGAATTACGCCTCGCCAGCTGCGCCAGGGTACCGAGTAGTGGGGTGGTGTTGTGGTCACGTGACGTCGTTTCTCAGCCCGATTTGTCCGTCTCGCGATGTGCGCCAATTTAGTGACAAGACTTCTTTTCATTTTATGGAGAGATCCACCAACTAAGCATTCAGGGCCCGGGACGACGTACCCGATTTTCAGTTCACAGTTCCGAATGGCCTGCCATTAACGTCTGATCTTAATCAAAGGTGAATTTCCCCTACGCCCCCTAAAACGTTTTAATTATTCCAATGTATTACCTCAAAGAAGTCACCCTCGTGTTCACGTTGATTGCAGCACTCAATATTGCAACGGGCATTGTGTTGTATCGCCAGGAGTTGCACGACGGTATAACAGCCAACACTGGCACCAGGAGAAAGGCCATTATGAGCTGCACAGTCATGGCGCTTTGCTTTGGAGGCACGTCGTTTGTGTTGTTGATGATCGAGTTGGTCAATCTGAAGAAGATATGATATGTCTTGCAGTGTTGTGCTCTCGTGTATGCAGCCGGAGTGAGCGGCGATTGGACATGCGATGAGTACGAACCGTTTTTCCCGTCATTCTCCTGGATGAAGCGTATGGCCAAAGATGCACTGTCTCATTTTCAATGCTGCTGCGTTAGATAAAATCCAATCGCTGGGCGCTCGTTTTTACACCAGTGGATTGACCACCTCCTACTGACCACGACGAAAGTCGAATACAATTCACTAAATGACCACGACAAAGCGATCAGCTATACTGCGTCGTTTTTATATGTAGTTTTGTTTGCTCCACGGGAGCAGTGGCTGTGCTTTTCTCACTCGTCTCTTGTTCTCTTGCGCTCAAAGATCTCCTTCTCGAGAGAGGGCACATCAGAACCACCAGTAGGCCCAAATCTGGGTGTCGACACATCGGCGTGGAAGTCCTTGATAATCGAATCCACGTCGTCAATGTTCAATTGACGCACGTCACCCAACTTTTTGATTTTGTCGGTCACCTGCTTGCACTGGTCATCAGTCAAGTGAAGGTTCAACTGGTCCACACGTGACTTGATGGCATTCCACCCGGTCAACCTGTTGGCAAAGTGGATGTAGCGGGTCAAGCCAAAATCAGCGGGTCTCAAAATCTCGTAGGTGGATGGGTTTGCCAAAATGGCCTTGGCATGAATTCCAGCCTTGTGAGTAAAAGCACAGAATCCAGTGATCGGATTGTTGAAGGGAATGTTGACCTGGACCGCCTCGGCCACCAAGTTCTCAAGATCACGAAGCTTGTGGAGTTTATACTTGGCAAGCACCTGCTCTCTGTCGGCGGCAATCATACGAGCCATCAACCCACCAAGGGGTGTGATTCCATTTCTCTCGCCAATTCCAAGCACAGAGACGTCAATCAACTTGGCACCAGCCTCCAATGCCGTGTAAGCATTGGCAATGGCGCAGCCTGTGTCGTTGTGGAAATGGCACTCGATGTCACATGACACCACCGACTTCAATGTTCTCACAAGTTCGTACACCTGTCTAGGATTGGCACATCCGACGGTGTCGGCGATTCCGACTCGGTTGACGCCGATCTTGTCGACTGTCTTGTAGATGTTGAGCAAGTCCACCAAATCGGAGCGGAAAGAGTCTTCAGACGAGAAACGGATTTCAATGCCTTTAGACTTGACAAACTCGATTACTTCCACGGCCGAGTTGGCAATATACGACATGTCCTTGCCGTGGGAGAATTCTCGTAGAAACAGCGACGTGCCGATGACTACATCCACACCGTCAACGCCAGTTTCCACTGCCACACGTGCATCGTCCATGTGACATCTGATATGGGTCAAGATCTTCGCTTTCAACCCTAATTTGCAGATGGCCTCGCAGTCTTTTCTGGACTGTTCAGAAGCCACGGGCGACGTCAACTCGATGTAATCGACACCAAAGTCATCAAGCGCCTTGGCGATTTCGATCTTCTTTTCCGTCGAGAAAAATGCGTTGGCGAATTGCTCTCCTTCTCTGAGAGTTGACTCGATGAGTTGGAAAGACGACACGTTTGACAAAAAGTCGGAGGGGTCGGGGCCGTAGGGATTTGAATTAATGGCGGCACTCAGTCTGTGGATGTCCTCAGTCACTTTGGTGAAGCCAGCAGGTTCAGACATGGCGAGGAGAGTGTGATAAAGTGAGGTGTGAGCAGAAAGACTGGTGAAGTACGAAAGAGGCAGTGTGCAGGGCAAGATAGCTGAAGATAAGAGCAAAGTGGGGAAAAAATCGAATATTCTGACAGAGTAAGTGTTTAATTGGGGAATTGAAGTCTCCTGACTACTGGAGGGGCCTTGGACGTAGATATCGCTGGTGTGCTTATCTCTCCGGCCTGTGATAGGTGGGTTCAAGTGAGAGGAGGAAAGGCTGAAGAAACCAGAGAAGGACTCAAAGGATGAAGGCAGATTAAACATAACACACTAACAGTGGAGGAGATACTCCATTGGGGCCCTCAAATACTCACTATGTATATAAGATAAGGTAGCAGTATGCACCGAATCAAAAGGTAATGACAAAGAATACAGACACAACCATGAAGTTATTGTCAGTCTAAATATTGAATTTGTAGAAAATCCAAACACCAGCATAACCAACCGGAACGCTAACTATACGGCCAGTCCAAATGTCAACCGTATAGTCTATTCAAACGGTAACTCTAATGCAATAGCCAATCCAACTATCTACGTAGCCAATGTAGCCAATCTAAATACTTGCTCTCGAAGCAATACATTACTGGCGATCTAACCAATACACATGTTACCTATGTAAATGTATGTAACCAAACCTCAGACTAACTATTTAACCAATCCAAATGCTAAACTAGAAGCCATTCCAAATGAAAAAAACAAATAAACCCACAAACAAAAAATCCGCGACTTCCGATTCAACTTTCGTAACCAAAGCGGCCCCCTTAACATGCCCCTCACACCTGAAGCTCGTTGGCATGGTAGCTGACCTCGGGAATCAATGACGGAATGATGCCTTCGTAGTCGTTATCATCCACGTGCGAAATGTTCCACAAGTCGGTGCTCTCGGGTAACAAATTAAATCTTGAAAACTTGTCGATTGCCAGACACAACTCGGTCTCTCCTTGCACCAAGTACCTGTTCACACGAAGCACCGGTGTAAATCTTTCGTCGTAGGAAACAAGATCAAGATAGCGATGAAGCTGTGGGCGGTAAGGCGGAATTTCTTCGTCCACGGTGTTGTATTCATCGCGAGGCGGATCACCTGATGGAACTGGAAATACAAGATGACGCTGGCGATCTCTTTCAGCAGCATGAACTCGCCGAAGTGCTCGCTCGGTGATTATCCGTTGCTGTTCTGCGATAAGAACAGCTTGTTGCCTCTGACTCTCGAGCTGTCTGTTTCGACGCTCTGTTTCTCGCCGTTGAGCTTTTCTCTGAGCAGAAATCTGAGTCTGGGGTTGTTGGTTTCGTTCGGAGTTGCGTTGAAGTTCTGTTTCTTGCCTCTGGCGTTCTTGCTGTTCGTTTTCTCTTCTTCTGACTTCTCTTCTCTCTCTTCTTTCCTGTTCTCTTCTGTTTCTTTCGTTTTCCCTTCTTTCATTTTCCCTTCTTTCTCTTCTCTCCTGTTGTCTTCTCTCGTTTTCTCTCCGTTCATTCTCTCTCCTTTCATTCTCTCTCCTCTCATTTTCCCTTCTCTCGTTTTCTCTCCGTTCATTCTCTCTCCTTTCATTCTCTCTTCTCTCGTTTTCTCTCCTCTCGTTTTCCCTTCTCTCGTTTTCCCTTCTCTCGTTTTCCCTTCTCTCGTTTTCTCTCCTCTCGTTTTCTCTCCTCTCGTTTTCTCTCCTCTCATTTTCTCTTCTTTCATTCTCTCTCCTCTCGTTTTCCTTCCTCTCGTTTTCCCTCCGCGCTTCTTCTTTTCTTCTGACCTTCTCCTGTTCAATTTCTCTTCTCTCGTTCTCCCTTTGCTCCATCACTCTTCTCTCCTCTCGCAACTGTTGCTCCTCTCTTCGAGTCTTTTCTTCTCGGCGACGGCGGTGCTGGCGAGTTGCCTCTCGCATCATGGCTTTTCGTTTTTGGGCCATGTGGCGCTCGATACTCGACATCAGCCCTTCTTCGTCGAGCAGCAGCAGCAGCATGTCATGGACATCCGAGGGCTTCAACACCGGAAATCCGTTGATGGTTTGCGTCGGCTTGACTTTCCGCCATCTTTCGTCTTCGCTGTCTCGAGACCTCCACGACAATCTCAGATCTGTGGAACATGTTCGACGGAGCGCAGTCAGCCTTCGGCGCACTGGCGCTTCTCGTGCACGGAACCTGTGTTTTTCTGCCATTTGGCGGTGCCGCCTAGCTATATCCACATGGCGAGTTTCCATATGTCCAGTGAAGACCTGGCCGAGGGTGGAAATCTCGTGATCTGGTGGTGAGGGCTGGACTTCCAATTCCAAGTCTTTTGGAGATGCAGAGTCGTGTTTTTTGCTCCGAGTCCTGTGTTTTTCTCCTTCGTTCTTATCAGGGGAAGCGGCTCGGGATGATTTGTGGGACCTCGGTGGCTTGGAGGTACTGGTGTTAAGAGCAGGCTCGTCTTGCCCTAGTAGCGGCAGCTGCAGCGGCAGCGAGGCCTCCAGAGACGACTTTTTCCAGATTCCCATGGCGGTGGAGTGATGGGTGCACCGTAATTAGATTTCCGTATCGGGTGCGAAATGGCGCCTGCATGCGGCAGGATAAGCAGCAAGGCGAGACCTGTCTCAATCTGAGGTTGCGGAGCGGCATGTTTCGATTTTGGCGGACTGGGCGATTTTGGACAAATCCTCGCATAATGATGCCCGGGTCTCCGTCTACGCATTGAGGCCCAAAATTCGTTCTGGCCGGATCTAGCAAGCCAGCCGTACAGAGCAGAGCCCAACAGAAAAGCGCCAATTTCGCCGTCTCACGCCAACATTTGCTGTTTTGCTGTTTTTCTGCCTTTCACTTTTTCTGGCTTCTGTCTCTCCGTCTTCTGTCTCCGTCCTCTTTTCGCCGTCTCCTCCATCCGCAGTGACTAATTCCCTCTCCTCCATTGGACCGCACCGCGAAAAATTCTCAGCTCAGTCACCTTTTCAACCTCAAACCACCATGGCGCTTCTTCACCTGGCAGCCAGACTGCTCCGGGCCAGACAATTCTCTGTCTCCGCAGCAAAATATGAAAAGACTCTCAACAAATACTCGTCGATTGTCACTCAGGACAAGTCGCAGGGCGCTTCGCAGGCCATGTTGTATGCCACCGGATTCACGGAAGCCGACATGGACAAGGCCCAGATCGGCGTGGGCTCGGTGTGGTGGAGCGGCAATCCGTGCAACATGCACCTCATGGAGTTGAACCACCAGTGCACGGCATCGGTCGAGAAGGCCGGGCTCAAGGCCATGCAGTTCAACTCCATCGGCGTCAGCGACGGCATCACCAACGGCACGGAGGGCATGAAGTACTCGCTCCAGTCACGTGAGATCATTGCCGACTCGTTCGAGACGCTTATCATGGCGCAGATGTACGACGGCTCCATTGCCATTCCATCGTGCGATAAGAACATGCCCGGTGTGCTCATGGCGATGGGCCGCCACAACAGGCCGTCGTTGATGGTGTACGGCGGCACCATCTTGCCCGGGCTGCCCACTTGCGGCGCCACGGCCGACATTCCCGAGAAAATCGACATCATCTCCGCCTTCCAGTCCTACGGCCAGTTCTTGTCGAAGCAGATCACCGAGGAGCAGAGAGTGGACGTGGTGCAACACGCATGCCCAGGCCCCGGTGCCTGCGGTGGAATGTACACCGCCAACACCATGGCGTCAGCCGCCGAGGTGTTGGGAATGACGTTGCCCTACTCGTCTTCGGCGCCAGCGGTGTCGGCCGAAAAAGAGGCCGAGTGTGCGTCGGTCGGAGAGGCGGTGAAAAACTTGCTCCAGTTGGATTTGAAGCCCAAGGACATCATGACCAAGACGGCGTTTGAGAATGCCATCACCTACATCATCGCCACGGGCGGCTCCACCAACGCGGTGTTGCACATCATCGCCATTGCGTCGTCGGTGGGCATCGAAATCACCGTGGACGACTTCCAGCGCATCTCCGACAACACGCCGCTTTTGGCCGACTTCAAGCCATCTGGTAAGTACGTGATGGCCGATCTCCAGACCGTGGGCGGCACGCCGGCCGTGATGAAGATGTTGATGGCCGAAGGGCTCATTGACGGTCTGCAGTACACCGTGACCGGTAAAACCATCAAGGAAAACTTGGCCTCGTTGCCTGGTCTTCCCAAGGGCCAGGACATCATCCACCCGTTGACCAACCCGCTCAAACCCAGCGGCCATTTGCAAATCTTGAAGGGCTCACTTGCACCTGGTTCGTGTGTGGCCAAAATCACCGGAAAAGAGGGCACTTACTTCAAGGGCAAGGCCCGGGTGTTTGACGAGGAGGGCCTTTTCATCGAGGCGCTCGAAAACGGCGAAATCAAAAAGGGCGAAAAAACCGTGTGTGTCATCAGATACGAGGGCCCCAAGGGCGGACCTGGAATGCCCGAGATGTTGAAGCCTTCGTCGGCGCTTATGGGCTATGGTCTTGGAAAGGATGTGGCGCTTTTGACCGACGGACGTTTCTCGGGAGGCTCGCACGGCTTTTTGATTGGCCACATTGTTCCCGAGGCTGCCGAGGGTGGACCCATTGCGTTGGTGGAGGACGGTGACGAGATCGTCATTGATGCCGAGAACAACAAGATCGATTTGTTGGTGGACCAGGCTGTTTTGGACACCAGAAGAGAGTCCTGGACGCCTCCAGAGCCTCGCTACAAGAGAGGTACTTTGCTCAAGTATTACCGTTTGGTCAGCGACGCTTCCAAGGGTTGTGTTACTGACCTCTGAGTAGTGTGAAGATGAGAAACGACGACGGGCCCATTTTGTCTGGAACAGACGCGGCCCAACCCCGCTAGCATAAAGTCCGAGAATGGATTGCATAGATTTGTTAGTGTAGCCTTGTCGATGTCGCTAAAGTGGTTCTATGCTCTTGGGTGGTGAGGGTATTGAACGGTGAATTCGGTAGGGACTTCGATTACTGGCCCCGAAGGCAATTTCGTGCCTTTTTCAGCTTTTCTTTTTTTTTCCTTCCATCCTAGACTCTACTGAACCTCTTCGTTTTGGCTTGTCTTCTTCCTAGTCCTACTCCTACATTCCCGATCCTGCGCACTGGCCTCATCTCCATGCCTAATACCCCAAACTCCATAAAGCTCATCTCGGGCAACTCGCACCCTAAGCTCGCCGACCTAATACTGGCTCGCTTGGGCATTCCGGTTGCAAACATCGGAGCGTTCCAATACTCAAATAAAGAAACCTCGGTGGCAGTGGGTGAGTCGGTTCGAGATGAAGACGTCTACATCGTTCAGACCGGCGTGGGCGAGCATCTGATGAACGATTTCCTCATGGAGTTGCTATTTATCATAAACGCCTGCCGTACCGGCGGTGCACGTGCCATAACGGCGGTGATGCCCAACTTCTTCTATGCCCGTCAGGACAAGAAAGACAAGTCACGTGCCCCCATTACCGCCAAATTGATTGCAAA
Organism: Hermanozyma aechmeae; assembly: GCA_030583085.1. Taxonomy (NCBI): domain Eukaryota; kingdom Fungi; phylum Ascomycota; class Pichiomycetes; order Serinales; family Metschnikowiaceae; genus Hermanozyma; species Hermanozyma aechmeae. Next base: position 74,493 of record JAJMHA010000006.1, on the reverse strand, counting down.
TTTGTTGCAGACTGCCGGATGTACACATGTTATCACCATGGACTTGCATGCATCGCAAATTCAGGGTTTCTTCCGTGTACCCGTCGACAATTTGTACGCCGAGCCCATAGCCCTCAGATACATCGCTGAGAACTTTTCCAACGAACAGCTCATTATCGTCTCACCCGACGCTGGAGGAGCGAAGCGTGTAGCCAGCTTGGCAGATAGATTGGATGTGCCATTTGCTCTCATCCACAAAGAGCGCCAGAAAGCCAACGAGGTCTCCAAAATGGTGTTGGTGGGCGATGTCCTGAATAGGACATGCTTGTTGATTGACGACATCGCGGATACCTGCGGTACTCTCTGCAAAGCCGCAGATGTGTTGCTTGAGAATAACGCCAAAAAGGTGGTGGCCATCGTGACTCACGGCATCTTTTCCAGAAATGCAATTGAAAAGGTTGAGTCTCTGAGTTTGGACCGCATTGTATGCACAAACTCATTGCCATTCAGTGATATAGTGACAAATTGTCCCAAGATCGACCTGCTAGATATCAGCCCCACTTTAGCTGAGGCGATTCGGCGCTTGCACAATGGCGAGAGTGTCTCGTACTTGTTCAACAACGTGCCAGAGTAATCAAAAAAAAATGCAAATACATGCCATCTGTTCTTTCATTCCAAAATTCACACCGTCTCCACATTGTACCACGTGGTACCAGCTTTCAATCCAAAAGGGTTCTCAGGACCCTGCTGGTTCTCCTCTGTCACTTGATGCTCAGTCAACGCTTTGATGCGGCTGACAATCCATTCCTTGGCCCCTGCGTTTTCAAGGCACTTCTCGTCAAGGAAGTAGTTTGGCCAGTCGATATTGAAAGCCATCCAGCCAGACAACGCACCTTCCGTGCGGGTTGGAAGAAAGAGAGCGAGATCACCCTCGTGAAAATCGCCCACACTGATTCTCTGGTTGGCCAAGCGCGCGGAGCGAAGTAAATTCTGATGCTTTGATTTGTTCTCTTTGGTGAGCTTTTTGGCAAAACCCTCGACGTCGCTGAATCGCTTGGCGATTCCGTTGAGGAAGAAGTGTTTCTTGAGCACCTCATCGTCATTAGCTTGTAGCTGCACATGCTCTTTGAATGCGATCTTCGTCAAGAACTCCTCGAGCCATGAATTTTTATCCAAAAGCGTTTTTATTAGCTCGGTAATGTGCTTCAGTCTTGTCTCCGACGGGTCATGCTCCTCAGTGGTAGCTTCAGTCTGCTCTGCTCTCAGAGATTCCTGAATTGCAGGGACGTGATGAATCTCGTGGATGAACTCGCTGAGTCCAGTCACAAGGTCGGTGATATCAGAATACACATGTGTTTGTATTTGGGGAGCACCAACATCCTCCATGCTTGATGTGCCCTTCTTGGCCCGGAGGCCCTTGACCCTCTTAATCTTGTACTCCATCTCGCCATCAGCGTTTGCTTCCTTCACCAAAAGCAACCCCATTGCTTCCAAGATGAAGCACAATTCTTCAAAGTACATGATGTTGCTGGCGACGAGTCTGGACACGAAAGAAACCAATTCAAAGATACAATTAATGAGATCCTCAGTGACTTGATCGAATGAGGTGTGCTTTTGCTCCATGAGATCAACTAAGCTCTCATAATCCTCGCATTTTTCCTCGAGCTGAGTCCTCAAGACTTGAAGATCTTTCTCCAAAGACGATCTTTCATTGGCATAGTCCTGCTCCTTCGCATGCATATTAGACAAAAGATCGTCCTTCATAATAGTTAAGTCTCCAAGCTCGGCTGTAAGACCGGAAATCTCCGATTCGAGCCTCTCAGCCTTCGCCAGTTCGTGATCTTTCTGTTCAAGCCTTTCCTTCAAATGCTCTTTTTCTTTTCTCAAAGCAGCAATCTCGGCTTCCAATGCGGTCTGGGTCTCTCTGTGAGATTGTTTTACACTTTCCAATTCGACCTCATGTTTGCTGCCCAATGACTCCAAGGTTTGCTGTGCAATCAGATCCTTCTCACTGAAATCCCTTTCAATATCCTGAATTCTCCTATTTTTCTCCTTCAATTTGAACTCGGTCTCTCTATGCTTCTGCTCAAACGTCTGAATCCTCTCTTGGAGCTCTCTAGATGTTCGCTCTGCAGCTTCAACACGGTCACTCAAAGCTTCATTCTCTCTTCGGAGACGAATGTTATCAAGATGTTTATCCAATGTCGCTGAAGCATCAAGAACTTTCGAGGCATCGTCGCTCGAGACTCGCTTCAGAACAGAGCCGTGGCGCAGAAGCATATTGATGGGGTTTGATGACGGCTCGGAGGGTGACCTCATGATCATACTTTGCCTGAGTTCGGGAGACTTTTGACCCGTTCCTTTCACCACCGGCCACGTCGAAAGGTTTTTGAACTGCTGTTGATGAAGCAAGTCTTCAAGTTTGCGAATTCTTGATTTCAAACCTTTGATCTTTTCCTGGTCATCGGCATTTGTCTCGAGTTCTACACTGCCGTCTTGCGTTGGAGTGAATGTGCTCAAACTAGAAATTACTTGCGACGCCTGCCGGAGGTTTTTGGTGGATACATCGAGGTCCTTTATGTTTTTCTCGAGTAGTTCAGCAAACTTTGCACTGTTCTGAAGAGAACCGCTTCTGATCATCAGTACATAGCTCGTCAAGTCGTCGCGGGTAACTTCTGCATCTTCAAGGAATGCAAAAACCGAGTCTGGTCGTTTGGAAGACCCTCCGTTGACTAATGTAACATCAATCGTGGGCAACTGGATTCTCATGTTCGACCTTGGGTTGAGATACTTTAGGTAATTGCCAAATTTCTTCAACCACAATTTCTGGAAACCCTTCTCATGCTCTATGATCGAGGAAAGCTGCACAGACGTGCTTCCCACGATGTCTTTGGAGTAACTCGAGTACCACTCGATCTGGCGCCTCCTCTCTATGAGAACAAATCCAAGCAAGAGCGGAAGATCGATCGTGAGCGACAAATAGTCCTCGGCTTCCTTCATGCGAGAGATGATCACATAATTGAGGTCGTCCTCCTTGTCTTCGTCCTTATCTGATGGAGCCATGAGAGACTTCATGCGTCCCTTCAATGTCACCATCTGGAGTTGCAAATTGGCCACGTCAACGAACACACTCAAGGAGGACTGGGCGAGATAGCTGCGGAATTGCACAACCTCTTGAAGGAGGTTCTGAAGAACTAGAGCTTTGCTGTAAAGTTCATTGCTCACCTTGAGTTCAGCTTCGTGGAGAGTTTGCGAACCTGATTTGATTTCCTCCGCAAGCTGGAGTGCTTTGTTGGCAAGATCGTCAACTTGGAGTTGCGTGGCTCGTTTGACAGTGTCGGACGAACTAAACTTGGCAATGGACTCCTTTCGAAGACGCTCGATTACTTTGTCGACGTCAACTTTCTTCGCATTCGTTTCGTTGATTGTGTTTGAAAACTCATTGAACCTGTCTACGACGTGGGGCATGTGTTTTGAGACCAACGCTGCCGAGTTTGCAAGTTGCAGCTCAGCCAACAACAGCGCAAGTGTAACCGTTTGTCCGTTATGCAATTCCAATCTGGGGATTTGCCTCAACTCGGCATAGTGAGCTTCCCATGACTTGTGGAGCGACTTCAAGGTCAAAAGCTTGACGTAGCTGTAGTACTTGTTGTAGTTCTTTTCTGTTTCCGAGACAAAGTTGGCGGCAAATTGAAACACGACGTTGAGCGACTTGAATATGTTGTTCACTTGGCGGATTGCTATGTCGATTTCCCGATCCAAATGCTCACGCGACACTTGCACTGACTTGACCCACGAAACATGTGACTGTTTGTTCCACAGACTAGGCAATTGCTTCAAGCCATGATTCAGTACACCGGTGAACTTCAGATCTGGATCAGCCTGGTCGGCCTGGTGTAGATAGAGCAGAATTAGGCCGTCATCCATGACCGTGAATAGTCTCTTGTCATACAAGTACAACTCGTCCATCTCATTTATCATGAGAAAATTGAGCCGGAGACCAAAGGGTGTGATGATGAAAGCATTGTCAGGAGAGCCTAGAGCGCCTCCAGTGAGTCCAGTAACCAAGTGGCTCTTGAAGGCTGCTAAATTATGGAACCTGATGGGTTTGGAAATGCGGTAGGCGGCTCCATTGTGGGCATTAATAACAGTGAGAAACTCACCGTTAACCATGCTGGATCCTCAAACGAATAAATAATTGGCGGGGCTGATGCCGGAGGTGGTGGCGAGGCTAGGTTGATATGGGGTAGCCACACCCGTGCACCAGACATGGTGGGTGGAGGCCATCGAACGGGGAAGCAAAAAAGCTGCGGTTCTAGATTCAGAGGTCGGGAGGATTTTGATTTTGGAGTGTTTGAGAAACTTTCTGAGCCAAAGCTTGTGTGTCGACTTCGGCTTCTCGGTGCATCTCAGCATGTGCTCGGTTGGCCAAAATTGCCGTGGCTGAAAAGGCCAAATCGGTAATAACAGCGTAAATCAACGAGAGTGGTACAGCACGTTCAATGCCGCATCTCATTTGTCGGCGCGCCCTTCGTCTACGCTCGCTACACCGGCGGTTTCTTCCATGAGTTCGTTTCGAAATTCCTTAAATACTAAAGCTTGGCCTTGGCCGCCAACTGCGTCGACAACACCTGCTTCATCTCGTTGGCTGCCTCGGTCAAGTAGTAGTGCAAGTGCTTGCTCTGCAATCCGTAGCTCTTCTTGCTGGAGATGTGCACATGCAACCAGTCCTTGTTAACCAAGTAGGCCAAGCCGAAACCCTCGTCAATGACCTGCGACCAACCCCAAGACTGGAAGTATTCCGAGGGCACCTGCGACGTCGAGATGTACCACGTGGAAGAGTACTTGAACACGGGATCCTTGAAAATGGCAGGCACATCCTCGTCGGCTTTGAGCATCTGAGAAAGTCCAAACAAGTGGCGGTCCACACCACGGCCATCGGCAGCCTCCACCAAGTACGTTACGTGCTGCTTGCAAGCCGCGTTGAACGCGGCGATCTTGTCCTCGTTGGACGCATTCTCGTCGGCCCAAGTCTCAACAAACTTCTTGGCCTCGACCGAAACAGAGCGGCCAGTTTCGGTTCTGCCCTTCAAGTACTTTCTGGTGGCGGCAGACTCATACGTGGGACGCAAGGTGCCGGTCAATTTGTAGTACGCCAACTGGATCATCATCTGCACGTAAGCGTCGGGCGACACCTTGAACTGCTTGATCAAGTTCTTGCCGTAGCCGTAGTACTGGAATACCTCCTGGTCCAACGAGTCGATGGTGGCCTGGAACTTGGCCTTGGCGATCTCGATGTCGGTCTTGGTCTGGGCAGAGAGATCGAAAGTCAAAGCCGAGGGCAACTCGTCGACAACGGAGCCGGGGGCGTTCGTGTCGGCGTTGATGGCAGCCACAAACGCCTTGGGGTCTTCCTTGCCGATTTCAGACAACACGTAGTTGTTCAACTGCACCGTGGGGGTGGCATCCATTCTGGAGTGCTCGCCCAAGAAACCAGAGTTTCCGTTTTTCGCGACAAAAAACTCCAATGGCTTGTCGAACCAGCGGTTCTGGCCATCGCCGTGCCAGTCTCTTCTGGACCGCTCGGCAATGGTGATGGGGTAGTTGTCGTCCAAGCAGATGATGAACGACGACGCGAAAATGGTCTCGAGAGAGGCCTCATTCACGGGCGACTTCGTCAAGGTCTCGTAGGCGGCAAAATACTCGTCTCTGTTCAAAGAAGTAAGCGCGCCGACTCCCTCACCTCTGGGAACGTGGGGGTTCACTACATTGACCAAGTACTGCAACTGCTTGAAGATGGCCACCTTGGACAAAGGCTGGCCGTTCTTGTCGTGGTTGTGCACCTTGTAGAAATTGTTGTTGAGCGCCACTACAAAGAAGTGGTTTTCCGAGAGGTCGTACAACTTGGTGATGTCGCTGCCTGCAGCAGGCACACGGGAATTGTTGAACATATACTTGAAGGCGTTCATGCAGTAGGGGTTGCCCTTGATGATCTCGGGCTCCAACGTCTCGTTTTCCACCTCCTTGGCGAAAAGCGTGGTGTAGTACGCAAGCAACGTGGCCTTGTACAATTGGTTTCTGCCCACGGCGTTGGGGATGTCCTTGTGGTCGAAAAAGTACGACACAAACGGCGACACGGGGTCACGGTACGACATGTACGCGTAGTCGTCCCAGAACTCTGCCAACCAGTTGTCCTTGTTTTGGGCAAACTCCTCCAATCTTTTCTGCAAAGTCTCACCACTGCCTCCTGGTCTGATGAACTCGTCTACGGAGGCCTTGGTGGAGGCCAATTGCGGCTCGCTGAGGAACGGCTCCACTGTTTTCAAGTACTTGGAGGCAGTTTCCTGCAAAGTGGGTACCGGCAACTTGGGAAGTTGCGCCTGGTACTTGAACAAATCGCCTTTGGGCACAGACGTCGAGAATTTGCGGGTCATTCTGCCAATATTCTTGAGCATCTGGGGATGGGGGAAGAAAAGGGAAGCGTGTGTAAAACAAACAAGGAGGGATGGCCAAAAAGTTGATGGTGGGAAGAATTTTTAGCCGGGCCGGGTGTGGGCTGCTTATATACCTGTGCGTGAAAATAGTGTGGGGGTCCGGTCAACCGAGGTCCTTGCGGGTGCGTAATCCGGGGAAACTCCGGGGGCAGGGGCTCGGAGTTTGCGGGCAGCGGGTGCGCGCGGGTGCTGCGCCGGTGGGTGTCACGTGACCTTATCCTCGGATCTGCTGCCCCGTTCGGGCCGTTTCTGCTGTCGTCCTCTGACGGCTTGTGCCATGTGGCTTGTGGTGGTGCACGGGTCCAGCATGCGTGGCCGCGGGAGGGCACGGGCACGAGCCGGTATGGTGCACGGGTGTAGTAAGAGGCACGGGTGCGGGTCTGTCTCGGTGCACGGGTGGGATCAGACAATCGGTCACATACCAGAGACAAATAAAGTTAGTTGGGGTCATTGTGGTTTAAAAGAGAAGCGTTTTCCAAAATCCGCCAAATTTCGATCTGAGTCGCTCCACCTTGCCGCTCACAGCACTTCTGCCCCTCTCGTCGCGTCCGATCTCATCTCCATGCTAGCGTGGATCTTGCTAGCGTGGTATGTCGTCATTGTCGGCGTGTCGCTTCTGGGATTCGTATGCATTTTGCTTCGTTTTCATGCCCGCCCGGTCCAGGCCGGTTTGCCCAGCTACGAGGGCGTCACCATCATTCGCCCCATCAAAGGCATCGACCCTCAACTCACGGCTTGTCTCGAGCTGAGTTTCACTCAGAAGTACCCACGTGACAAACTCCAGATTCTCTTGTGTCTCTACGAAGAATCCGATCCGGCGCTTCCCACGCTTCAGATGTTGGTGAGCAAGTATCCCGACGTAGATGCATCGATTCTCATTGGAGCCGACTACTTCGGGCCAAATCCCAAGGTGAACAATCTCGCCAAGGGGTTTGCCGAGGCCAAGTTCGATTTGCTCTGGATCATGGACCTGAACGTGTACGCGCTGCCCAACATTTTGCTAAACTCAGTGGATGCATTCACCGCCAACAGCAACTGCGGATGGAGGCTTTCGGGGCAAAGGCGGGTCAAATTGGTGCATCACGTGCCACTTGCCATCTCTGTCAACGAGAAGGGCACCGGGCTGCTTTTGGACGAGATGTTCTTGTTCACTCTGCACTCCAAGTTCTACGTTGCTCTCAACAACTTGGCCATTGCGCCGTGTGTGAACGGCAAATCCAACTTATATCGCAAATCTGATCTCCACCACGCGGTGGCGTCCATTCCGGGCCACGACCTGAAGTTTTTCACGGAGGAACTGGTCAAGTCTGAAGCTGCCCGATTGGCCGATACAAGCGCCATTGGCTTTTTCTCCCGCTACATTGGTGAAGACAATATGATTGCCATAGCCATTTGGGATTTCTGCTGGGGGCGTCCCGCGTTGACTGGTGACATTGTCATTCAGCCTTTGGAATCCACCCACGATAACTCCATCAAAGAGTACGTGAATCGGCGCGTGCGGTGGTTGAGGGTTCGAAAATACATGGTCTTTGCCGCAACGCTCGTGGAGCCCACGACCGAATCCATCGTGTGTGGCGTCATCGGCACCTTGGGCGTTTCGGCGCTATTCATGGGTCGGTGGTTTCTGACATGGTTCTTTGCTCTTCACATGGCTGTCTGGTTTCTTATAGACTACACTCAGTACTACACGCTTGTTGGAAGCATCGATGGCTTAGGAAACACCCAGCCCTGGCTCTACGATATTGGAGCCAAACATCGGTCTGTTCTTGTGTGGGCACGGTACTGGGCTTTAAGAGAGTTATTGGCGCTCCCAATCTGGATCCAGGCTATGATCGGACACGAGATCGAGTGGCGGGGTCGTCCGTTGCGTATCAAGCGTGATTTGACTGCGGAGGAGATTTAGATGGGAGAAGATTCGACTCTGGTAGCACGGCAGACTAAGGAACTACGGGCCAGAAAAATAGCATTAGTTTGGGCTCAGGATGCAACAACAAAACAACGAAATGTTGAGTGTTTCGAGGCAACGACAGAATACGCTAGCATTTGGGCTAGCTACCAGACCAAGGTTTCTGAGGATACTGACGTCCATTGCAGAGCGGAGAAGATCGGTGTATATATAGATGAGGACTGGGTGCGATGCTAGAAAATCGTGGCAATGCACCTGCAGCGGCCTCCGACCATAAAAGTTGTCGATTTTTGCTTGCGACATGTAGACCGCTTATGACTTAAGGGTGGAGATAGGCGGTATGCGGTCTATCGTGAATAATTAGCGTTTCGCTCTCTGCCCGTCTCACCTAGGTGGTTGGCAAAATCCAACACTATGGCCGGGCCCCGGCTCCATCTGGAAACTTCTGGCACCCCTATGCCGTCTTGAACTTGTACTTTAGCAGCGAAAGGTGTCCCAACTCGGACTGAACGTTGAAGTGCCATTTCTTGATAAAAACGGCTGTGATGAAATTTCCAACCGGCACTACCACAAAGAGGCCCGTCCAACCTGCTCGGAGTCGAACGAACACTACATACATCAATTGCATCAATAGCACGGCATTGACGGCGGCGGCGAAGTTGAAGGAGAATGCGAAATCGAGAACCTTGTTCCTCGATCTGAACTTGCCGCTGAAAAGAAGTGCGTGCAATGTCAATAGCGACGAGAGTAGCTCAAATGCCACCACCTTCACCTTCGCCGTGGGAATCAACTTGCGGCCTAGCATTACAAGGACAGGAATTTCAACTAGAACCATTAACGCTAGCACTTTTCTGTAAAGAATGAGCAGGTCTTCGTTCTCGGTGTGGAGCTGCTCTATTAGAAGATCCTGGTCATCGGAGTCTAGACACTCGCTGTCGAGAAGGGCCTGGTCCACTTTTCGCCGACGGGTGGGCATGGAGATGATGTAGTTCTGAAGTTTCTTTTCTATCCACCTGGGCCAGTTTTGGAGCTGATGGTGAACTCGTGCAAGCTAGAGAAGCTAGATGTTGAAGTAGCGCACGTTTGGGATGTAGATGCGGCTCGGAATGTGAGACTTATTTCAAGACAAACCGAATTGAAGTAGTTGATTCCAGAATTGTACAAATCGAGATGGTGTTCACGTGCAAGTTGAGTGACGATGCTTCAGTTCAGGTGGCCAGAATGTGGGGTGCACCCGTGCCTCTCAACCATCGCAAAAACCTGGGCCGTAGAAGGCTAAGTTTCGTAAAGAGGTGGCAATTTCAAGTAGCTGCTTCCGTGAATTGTGCGTGTTTGCTGACGTCGAATGTCTGATGCTGTTGGCCCTTCAGATTTGTGTCTACGATTGGTAATAGAACATCGGTAGTGGTGCTGGAGTTACGGACCCCCAAATGGGAAGAGATTCTAAGCGCCATCAATGTCTACACTGTGCCATCTCTAGCGGCTCTGGCATACAATGCAGAATGCCCCAGTTCTCCGTATTCATCAACTTCACCTCTACCCCGGATAGACGAAATACCCTCGCGATTCCTGAGCATCTCCGCTAACTAAGAAAAGCCGCAGGCTTTGCTTGGTAGTCCAAGCACAGGTTCACAACGTCATTACCTTTTGCCAGTCTGCCCAATTCAGCCTCCTTTCATGGATACTTCTAAGCGAGTTGGCTGGACCCGACTATGCACGGCTATGTGAGACGAAAGGCCGGAATGCAACACCGGGCTAAAGTTCCGGCTCAACCCCCGGTCCGGCTGAGATTGCCACTTTTGCTCAGATCCATATTCACTATCAGATCAGGAGTAACCCGATTCGGTGCGGCGGTGGAATTCTTGCCGCCATCGAATCCTGCGTGCCGCAGTCTGGATCCACTCGTCGCAGTCAATTCTCATCTGGGCCCACGATGCTCTTGCGGAATGTGAGGTCAATTTTTTCCAACCGAGGGTATGCAACCGAAAGTCTATTGCGGTCAGTGCACGGAAATCCTAGTGATGCTATGGCGATCTCGGTAATCGCTGATTTGCACTGTTTTGCCTGCCCCTGTTAGGACAGTCGCGTCTTGGACATATTCCCGTTTGAGGCAGGGCACTTGCGCCAGCCTAGACTCTTGAATGCCTTGGTGAAACCAACATGCCAAACATTCGACCTGCATACTGCCCATCTCGGCTGGAATATGTTCACAGTGTAGTGCAGCCCGACGCCGCAGGCTTGCACATGGGGGTGTTTCCTGCATCCTGGTGTGTCTATTTGCAGATGGGCACGGTTCCCGCATGTGGTGCCTTAACCGTGGTCACGTGCAGGTCTAGACCCCGCTGAAGCTGGCCGTTTCTACGGCATCGACGCCAAGCTGCACTGTCTGTCCCCTGTCCACGCAACGGCGATCTTCCCCACGTGTAGCATCACGTCCCGCCGCGCGCTCCCACCCGTAACACAATGATCGAGTCCTGTATATAGTACATTTTTCGGCCGCATCAGGAGGATTCAACGCCAAGATCCTGCAGGTAATACCTACTAGTGTCATGGCAAGGGGCCTAGCCAGGTGGGAAACCCTGGTGAAAACCGGATTTGGAGATGAATTCAAGATCACGGGTTTGTGCACAATTACCCGGTAGACGAGACTTCGCAGCACGGACCTCGACACACGCGCATGCTGTTGCGAAACATTCTCCACTACCCGAGCAAAAAACACCAGAGGAAAAAGGTGCATGATACTGTGTGCAGTCCGCGCCTCATGGGTGGCTCGCGCTTTTTCTCCTCTTCCCACCCTAAAAACAACCAACCTCCTTCTATTTCAGTTCACCCCCCCCGTGACATTTAGCTTTCCGCTTTTGCACACAGATCCATTCCAGGTTGATAGCACTTTCCTTCTGAATTCTTAATACCGCTCAAATATTCAAAGCGGTGAGTTTTCTGGGTTTTGCTGTTTAATTTTTCTACCCTCCTTCGTCACCATTCCATCCTCGGGTGCTTTGTTGTGACTGGAGACGACCCCCTCATCACCAGGAGAATACTAAGGAAAATTCCCTGAGTGTCTAGTTTGCTTTTTTGGCTATCCTTCGCCCTCCATTTTATTCTGGTTTTCATCTCCAGCAATCCTTATAGTTGCCAAGTGTGCATCTCCCCACTCCAGTCTTTCGTTGAAATCGTTCGGTGATTATGAAAACCTCTTTGTTGATCTCGGTGGCAGTAGCCATATTGGGCGCCCTGGCGGCCCCTGTGTCCGGAAATGACAACTCAAGCTCCAGTGATGACACCAGCGTCGACAACTACTTTCAGGAAGCAATCGCTGCAGGAATCAGCTCGTTCCAGGCTGCACAGCGCACGACTGCGGATAGCAGCAGCCCTGCGACAGACACTACAAGCACAGAGAATCAGCAGCTGTCGCCCACTTCCGCCACCCCGGATGACGCAACAACCTCGGCCACCACATCCGAGGGCACCACCACCTCCCGAACTTCGTCGGCTAACACTTATACCCCCACAACGTCGCCTACCTTCACGGGAACGAGCTCCACTTCCAGAACGACGAACACTGTGACGCCGTCAACGGTAAGTCCGTCAAGTGATACCCCCACAACCTCCGCAACCTTCTCGTCGGCAAGTTCGTGGACAAGTTCGCCAAGGTCTTCGACCCCAACAACAACTTCGTCGACTTCATTCACGCTGCTGTCACCTACTTCTGACACTACAAAGTTGTCGTCCGCCTCCTCGGCCCCTGATCTGTCTGACCTGGCTCACGCCAAATCCTTCAGTGAAAATTACGACCCGGATTTGATTGCTGTTTCGCCCACACCCTCCACGTCGTCTGACAGCAAGTCGTCGTCAGCACCCGACTCGACTTCTCCATCTTCGCTGTCGGAATTGCCTTCGACTTCGTTCACAGCAGATCCCATGACGCCTACCGCGCCCGAGCTGCTGAGCAGTAGCACTCCCAGCACGTCAAGTACAAGTACGCAAACCCCAAGTACGGCGACTCCCAGCCTGGATAGCTCGAGCTCCAGCTCATCGTCGAGCGCAAGCTCTACTTCCAGCTCAAACACCGCAAGCTCGTCAAGTTCGTCCGCACTGACTGATCTGTCCTCCTCTGCACCCACTGCGCTGTCAAACACACCACTGGCCACACTGTCCTCGCTGCTGTCCTCGCTGTCAGATGACTTACTGCCTGAGGAAATCGTCTCCTCCGATCTCCCTTCCACATCCTATTCTCAGGATGCCTTCACCCCCACTGGTCTGGAATCTACCGGCACTCTGTCCACTTTGACTCCTTCAAGTGCGGATCCTTCGACTGTGAGTCCTACCCCGGTCACCTCATTGTCGCTGTCGTCGATTCCTCCAAGCAACACACCAAATCTGGATTCCTCATCTAGTACTCCGCCAAACCCGCCAGCGACGGACAGCAGCATTAGCTCTGTCACGCCCTTGACTTCGGATTCCACATCGCTGGCGACACCATTACCTTCTACCGACACGTCGTCGAGCGACGCTCCTGAGGGAGTCACCTCTTCCTCAAGCTCGGTGCCTCCTGCTACCTCAGCGGAGCCTAGCACGCTATTGTCGTCGTCGGTTCCAGAATCGACTTCTACGGCTGAGCCCGCTACCTCAAGCATCCCAACTTCTGAGACGCTTTCAAGCTCCGACTCGACGTCTGTCGTGACGCCCACAACATCGCTGGCGGCAATTTCCTCCGCTGATACCACGTCACTGGAGGTACCTTTGGAAGAAACTTCCTCTTCGATTTCCTCGGTCCTTACCGAGAGCCTGTCCACGCCTGCAGTTGTCAGCACCTCCGCCGCGGTCACACTGGCGTCTGAGGTCGCAACTTCGTCCGAGGTCGCTATTTCGTCCGAGGTCGCTACTTCGTCGGCTGTGGCCTCCTCAGAGCCAGCGGTCTCCAGTATCTTGAGCACGCCCTCGACCGCCTTGGCGGTGTCTTCGGTGTCCTCGGTGTCCTCTGCAGCCACAACATTGGCGACCGTGACGCCCTCGGAAATCACGCCGGCGCAGTCATCGACGCTGCCTGTAGTCGAGACGTCTGCCGTGCCCACATCGTCAATTGCCTCGCCAGTGTTGTCAGCCGTTCCTCCTACGACGATTTCTCCTACTCAAACCAATATTGCTACTCCTGCCACCAGCAAGACCACAACTAATTGGTTGCCCACGGATATTGTGGAACAATCGGCCGTGGCTTCGATTTCAGAGGCAACCGCCACTGCGCCATCCACCCAAACTTCAGGCTTACCCAAGGCCATCACTCCTGCTACTACAGCGTCTCCCGGAGATAACTACGAGCTTGTGACGATTGGCTTCAAGCAGAGCTTGAACTATCCATTTGTCGTGGAAAACTCCATCTCGTCTGCTCAGATCTTCGACTACTTGCCCCTTGTTCTTGTCTATCCCTTCACGAACTCAACGCTTTACGAGAACGTGACTGTGAGTAGGTTGGTTCCCTACACGGCTTCTGGTATCAACTACGTGATCACGGTCGCCGAGGTGTATTTCCCCAAAACTGCTGTGGACGCATTGGCCAATCTAGTGATGACGAGTGACTCTCGATTGTTCAGAAACCCCGACCCTACACAAAACAAGTTGGCTTCTTTGATCGATAGCCGTATCCCACTTACTGGGTTGGATACCGGTAGTTCGACATCAGGAACAACCTCGTCTCAGGACTACGGGTCTGTCGGTGGCAATGACAACCCCGTCAAAAACAAAGGTGCCGTAGCCGGTGTGGCTACTGGTGCTGCTGCGGGAACAATCCTTTACTTGTCGCTCATGGGCTTTTTGTTCCGTCGCTACAAGAAAAAGAAGAGCGTACAGCTTCCACCTTCAGACTCCGAAAGTAATTTTGCCACTAGCAGCACCGGTCTGCCAGTGTCAACTGGTACTGCTGGAAGCAGCGGCGGCAGACCCCAAATTTCTCAGCCAGTGAATGCTTTCAACTCACTTGGCTGGGCTCACTGATTCGCAGTGTCCGTTCATTACCCCCACCTCTACCTTCGTTTCCATTGCATAGCCTGTAAGGCTCTTCTAGACAAATGAATGATGTTTAGTATATCTTGTAGAGCCAAACATTTGAGGAAAAGAGAAACGAAATTCCTCTCTCAAAACACTCCACCATCTTCAGAGTCACTCATAACTTAGGGTTATTCTTGACAGAAGAGAGATACTACAGCCAATGCTGAAAATGGTTATTTCCTTCCCTATTATCTTTCTCTTTTCATTGATCAAGCCGAATCAATTCCCATTCTCCCGATGAATTCATACAATTCCTTGACCACGGCGTCGGCGTCGTCGTCCAATGTCTCCGCCAATTCGGAAACCAAACTCTCAGTATCTCCCATCCCATGCTCAATAATGAAGTCGTAAATAAATGAAATCAACAATGGTTCTTGTATACCCAAGTACTCTTCCACCAAACTGCCAATTTTGGATTTCACCAGTTCTAACTGAGTCAGGTTCAACTTGGAAACTTCCACAGCGGAAGGCTCGGGTTTCTCGTCAGGAACCTGGGCTTTGAGCAGAATCTTGATACCTGACAGTTCCTCCTCCTCTTCATCCTTCCTATCCTCCTCTTCCTCACGGAGTCGTTCACCGTTTCGGAGTCGGAGATATGCCAGATGGTCGTTGTAGTAAAGATGCATTTTGGAGCTTAAGTTAGGGTTCTCAAGAGCTTCAGTTTCGCGGAACGAGCGGAGTTCGTCAACGAGCGACGCCTTTATCGACGACAAGTTCTTTTCGTAATTCAAAACGGCCTCTAGGTCTTCCAAGAGCTGATATTTCATCGTCTTCTCCTTCGAGTGCATGGACTGGACTTTCGCTTCGTACAATTCATCTAAGCGTTTGCTTTCCTGTAACTGAAGATGCTTCTCGTACTCATCGTCATCCATGTCGCTGAACTCGTCCTCTTGTGGCTCTTCATCATCGGCCTCCATCTCAACATCTTCGTTCTCGGTCTTTGTCTGGCGCATATCTCGGAATATCTCATTGAGCCGAAGTCTTGCTTTTCTCCTCTCCGCTTCAAGTTCTCGCTTACGACGTTCTCGTTCTACGGCAAGCACGTGCGACCGGAACCGAATGATGTCCTTGACAATGACGTCTTTCATATCGGCCGGAACCTCGACCAAATCGGAGTTTTCTACCTTGTACGATTCGTAGTACTTTGCAACTTGGTCTAAGTCTTCAGTACCAGTTTTTCGGGCTGCGCTGTGGTTTCTCTTGTCGCCTAGAATCTTGGTGAATTCTGCCTTCATGGTCTCCTGCTCTGATTCCAGAATTTCCTCACCGGTAGCTTCAATTCCATGCGCAAACACCATTGAAATCCCAGGCAAGTGTTCTGTGATGATCTCCTGATTTCTGTGAAGCCATTCTGTTGCCTGAACACTTGCAAATCGAACATATACTCCGAGTGTATCGTGAGCAGCACCGGTGGTGGCCCATATATAGGAAAACTGGCGCTTCGGTCCCAAAAGAGCCTCGATTAAGCGATTGATGTATTTTTTCTTCAAATTTGGCATTTTCGTAAAGAGCACCGTAGCGAGCTGCTCTTGTCTGTTTCGAGGCTGGACAGCCGTGTGGTCCACCAAATTGGGAGGATCTATGTCTTCATCTGCTTCTTCTGCTATTTCTGTGACTTTTCCGTCCTTTGTTTGCGTCTTCACTGGCGCTGTCTCTTCAATCTGTTTGAGAATGGTCGAGACGTCAACCCCAGGGGGCACTGGGATTCTGATTCCGACATTGCGCTCAATTTTGGAATATTCCTCGTTGAAAGGCAAACCTAGTAGATCTAATAGGGCCTTGTGATTATCTGGCGACACATTGGCCGGTGAAATGAAAGTGGTCATGGTGTGCAGGAAAGATGGAGGAACTCGATGGAGTTATGGCTCTGATGGTCAAATTGCCGGAATGTGGAATATTGCTAGCGGCGCTTTTCTTGTAGGGTGCCGTTCGGTCCTTGCTTTCACTCTGTAGCTGGGCTGAACTGTTCGATGAGAAAGAGTTCGAGGCTTTAGGTTTTGCAGTCAAGTCAGAAACCACCCAAAAATAGGCTCAAAAGAGATGGAGCGAGTTTTATTAGAATTCCGGAATTGTTCATTGCTTGACTATTCTTCAATCAATTTCTTGTACTGTTCTGCGCTCTAGAGTTGATGGAAGGTCAGACGGGTATCCATGACATCGTCGGCGTCAACGGTGGCAACTTTAGATTTATGAAATTCAAGACCGTGCAACTACATTTTGTTCCACCTGAGACAACATTTATTACACTGCTCTTACCAATCATGATATTTTCAGCTTGCCTCATCGATGGAGCAGACGCTTGAAATGTGGTCGGAGGCCACATAGGCAGAAAGTCACAAATTACACACTATTTCTATTCTTCAATGCATCTTCTTTTGGAGCACAGCTATCATGTCCCGTACTCAGTCGAGTGCCCATGGCGCCTGCACCTAGTACCACTCATCAACACCACTAGGAACTCGAGTACACGATCCACGCGGGAGCTTTTGCATATCTCACTAATATACTACTACCTCAATGTCACTCGGGGATCTTGCGGCCGATGTCTCTGGTCCTGAAACGCTCCAGCTCGCTAAATCGAGATCACAACGCAAAGAGGACTGGGATTCTCTTGCCTCAGCAGTTCTAGACGATAGAAATGATATCTCCAAGTGGGACGCACTACTCACGGACCTTGAGCGTCGCTGGGATACGAGCTCGCTGGAACTCAGAACCCGTCTAGCAGATGTCATCGCACGATATTACTCTGCCCTTCTTGAGCGGTTTCCGTACCTCGAGGAACACTGGAAACGATACTCCATTTTCTCGTACAAATCTGACGGTTTGGATCTGTCCCTTGCTGTCCTTGAACGAGCTACTTCTGCATTTCCGCACAGTGTAAGCCTATGGGTAGATCACTTGGGTGCCTTGACAGCCAAACACGACAAATTGCCAGAGAGCTCCAAGGCTGAGAACTTGGCCACTCTCAGGGGAGTGTTCGGCTCTGCTGCTGTATTGGTGGGCCACCACTTCAACGCGGATCCTTTCTGGAACAAGTACATTGAATTCGCTCTCCAAAACCTTGGCAAAGACGATCTTTTGCAAATTTATCTTAAAATAATCCGGATTCCGCTATATCAGTACGCGCACTATCATGACCAGTTTGCCCAGATCGTCGTTAATTACACCGCCAGTCAAATCTTAGACGAAGCTGAGAAGGGTAGATTGCCCACGAAACTAGAACTGATGTCAAACTTGGAGCAGAAAGATGCAGTCGACTCCTTCATTCAACAAATTTACGAGAACGTACAAAGAAGAGTGACAGAAAACTGGGAGTTCGAGTCACAGATCACACAGCAGGCGTTTTCACTGAATCAGAATATCCCGGGCCAGAAAGAGATCTGGATCTCTTATTTGGATTCTTGCATTGCGAATCGGACGCAGGAGGAGGTCCTCATTGTTTTTGAACGAGCGCTAGCTGCACGCTGCTACGATGTTGAGCTTTGGGTGAAGTATGCAGAATACGCCAGAGCTATTCCCGAAAAGTCACGTTCCATTTTTGAGCGCTGTATCTTCAACATATTGCCACTATCTGAGGCTTCAGTCAGGCAAAACTACCTCGACTTTATTTCCAGTGATTTCGATGACGCGACTCAGTTTCTTCTCAAGACGTTGGAGCTCTATGTTGGTGCCAAGTCAGGTATTTATTTCAAAACTCCCTACATTGCTCAGATTAGGATGCTTTTGCGATACTGGGGAGAGAAAATTCCAGCGGATGGCCTCAAAGCTGCCCTTGAATCCATTGTCTTCGGCTACTTCGAGCATGTCGACCGATACAGAAAGAGTTCAGGCGACACTAAGCCTAAATCGAAAGACATTTCAGACTTCTCGCGGTTTCTTAACGACGACTCCATTGGTTTAGTCGTGGTTCAATACCTCAAACTCCTTGACGATGCAAAGGCTGTACGCATCTTCTACAACAAGTTTCATAAAGAACCTGCGCTCAGCCGATCTGTACAATTTTTCAAATTCTGTCTCGAATTGGAGAGCGAAAAGCGCAATTTGGAGAATGTCCACAGCATCATGATCTACATCAAAACGGAGTCTCAGCTCCCAAAACGAGCTGTGGATGCGTTCGTTGATATTCATTATGAAATTGTTTGCAATAACCTTCGCCAAGCACTTTCTAAGAATTTAGCAGATGTGCTTGTCACTCGTCATCAGGATAAGTCGGCAAGTTTGGGTGACAATGCTGCAGCACGTGAGCGGATTGCATTGAACAACTTCATGCTTCAAGATATGCATCCACGCGACAGGGGCGCAGAGTTAATGAAAATGCGGTCTCGTCACATTGCCCATCCCGGAATTTTCACAGAACCTGGACCTCGCATTCTCAATCCCATTAATGACGGTGAGTGGTTCTCACTTCTTGACAAAAACGTCAAAGTGACTGCGCCAGAATTTGCCAATTTGCATAATCAAGGGCCAATACAATATCCTGATGAGTGATATGCTTTACTAGGTGATGCTCTCCAGTGTTGGGCAAAAACGGAGTATATCTCCAAGGAGAGAGCCAGACTTTAAAACTGCTGTATTCTTCTAAGAGAATATGTGGGCATTCGTTGCCCTTGAATATTCCGACGCGCTTTTGCTCCCGACTTAAACACCAAGGTTCACTATAGTAGATAATGTATATTTAAGGCAATCTTCTAGGGTCGCCAAACCCGGTAGTAACGAATGATTGGCTCATATAAGAACTGCTTTATTTTATGTATCACTTTCGGGGCTCCAGCAGTCGTTCGTAACTGCGTGATGCAAGTAATCCTGTTCTCGCCCATTAATGCATTTTTCTCTGCTCCGAATCTATACAGCGTCGCCCTGCCGACCAATCACAAGCAAATTGGGGCGGACCTGCGCCTTCGAAGTGAACCTGTTGTTGCCGTAAACTTCTAGAATGTTGAGCTTTGAGTACTCCTCGCCGAAGTTGCGGGCAACCTCATCGTCGAAATTGCGCACAAAACCAATGTCAAGCCGTGTTAAAAGTGGAAGTGAAATTTTTGGATAAAACACCTTCTTCTGTGTCTCATCTTCGACATTGTCATTGACGCCATCTTCGATGGCTTGCTTGATTGCTCGCTTCGTCTTATCCTCGTCACTTACTGCTAGCTGCATCAAAAACAGCCTTGAAAGCTTATCGAGAGAGTTGAGAGAGAGTTCAACAAGTGTCAGGCCTGTGTAGTTCAACAAAGCATTAACGGCCTTATCACCTAGTCCGATACATTTCGTCAAGTCCACTTGTGTAAGCCCACCAGCGCCAAACTCACTCAACTCCTTTATAGCGGCCTCAAATCCTTCATCTGTCACGAGATCTAAGTTTTTCATGGAAAGCGTCTCCAATGAGGGGCAAAATTTCGCTACCCCTTCGATTAAAAACGTATCTGTGAGCGCTGAGCAGCCATCCACATTCAAGTGCCGAATAGACTCTCCGGCTACCGCGAGAATATGCACCATGAGACTGTCAGAGATCAACTCGTCTTTGTGTGGGTATGAGATTTCAAGAGAAGTAAGAGTTCCAGGCGTGACAGCCGACGCTATGAGCTCGTAATCTTCGGCCTGTGCGAGCCCGTCTAATCTCAGAAGCTTGAGACTAGTCAAGTTTTGGCCCCGATTCTCAAGAAACGAAGCCAACGCACTATGCTCAAACCGGTGGGTATTGCGGATCTCAAATTCCTCCAACTGACAGAGCGCATTGTCAAAGAAATCCTTCCACCGCGGTGGACTAATAAGAAATGGACCATTTAGGGAGAGCCTTTTCAACCCAGGAAGTTTATCCTTGTAGTATTCCAAGTTGTCGTTGTGGAACTGGCCGCACATGAAAAGTGTCAACGCTTCGAGATTCAGACAGTACGCTGCAACTTTATCAAACAGGTGTGAGCTCACGTTCGAGCAGTCCCAGAGCTCAAGCTCTTTTAGGTCCGCATTGAGAAACAACGACACCGTGTTGTCGTTTAACGAGCGGTTCTTCGACAAGATCCGCAGAATCTTGTTGATGTTGCTCTGACCTATATCACCCAAAATCTCGACGTCGTCGATGTTCTGAGTGATTTCTCTAATGCACACGTCCTGAAGAGACGGAATCCGCACCGTTTTCTTATCCAACAACGCTTGAGCCAACTTCTTTCTCTTCTTCCTTGCGTTGAGCTCGTTCCGTCTCTGTGCCTTTTCTTTTTGCTTCAACTGCTCATTGCAGTCATCACAAAGATACCCCGCTTGAATTTGAACGTACCGCAGATATACCGTCAACGTAAATGGATTGCCGCAGTCCACGCAAAGGTCTTCCTCGCCAAACTTCTTGAATCCATCGCCACCCAAATCATCGTCCGAGTCTGCATGCTCCAGAACATCAAAATCGCTGTCGCCGTCGCCTGAATCGGAAAATCCTGGGTCACCAGGTGCACTTCTGGCTCTTGCTGCCCTTCTTTTCCGCCGACCTGCTGCTCGAATCATGACCTCCTCGTCTTCATCATCATCGTCGTTTTCCCGATCTGGGATTTCTTCAACTGTTGGTGATGCAGGGGTCAGGTTACGCGGTGGACTCAGATTGGCGTCTGGAGTTTCCAGACGCTGTCTATTCTGACGCTCTCTGAAGGCGTCTGTAATACCTTCATTGCGGAGGAATTCTGTGAGAGCCAGATTTGGTCCTCTTACACCCGACTGCCGTGGTTTGCGTGGCATGCTAGGAGAACAGTGATGCGCAGACGATTGCCACCTTATCGCGCAATCTGGGGTATCGCGATGAGAAGCGATTGGATTGAAGAAAAGCTTTGAGAACAGAAGATGAATATTTGGGATTGTGGAACATACGACGATTTTCGACGGCGTATTTGAAGTCTGTTTTCTACTGCAAGTTGCTGTGTTTCTGGAACCGTGATGGAGCAGATCAGTCGTAGCCAACCAGGTCCCTTATATATAAGAATATAGGCATGGTTTCAAAAAGGACCGATCAAAAATGGTCTCCGAATTGAAGAAGCTCTATAGCTTCATTGATCTGCACTTTGCTTCAGTTTTCGCCGCTTTCGGGCAAGACATGGTGGACCGATCCAGGTAAGCGATAAGCAAAAAGCTCAAAAGATGCAAAAATACATGCAAGAGAATGCCACGGTTTTGTGAACGTCTGAATATACAAATTTGCCTCGATTATCGCCTTCTCTGATTTTTGGGGATACAAAACTTTTGCGTTTCGCAGGCGATTTGCAATGAGGCTTCGAAATACGAATTGCCAGCGGTAGATTGCGAAGAATTCTCACCGTCAAAAATGTGAAAAAGACGACAAAAGTGAAAATAAATGACAGAATGACTACTTGAGTACAATCACCGGAAGTGTGTGCATCATGCCTCAACCTGGTTCTTGGTGAAGCTGAGCGTTCGTTCTACTTCTGGCGTCCACCCTTGTAATCTCGCACTCTGTACTCGGAGATCTGCATTCTTTAAAATGTATTTTCTGTATTTCGCTGAATCCGCTTCTATACTACTTTATTCCGCACCGTGCTGAACCAAATGCAAATGCTGCTCAAACCAAAGTATCGAGTTCTACGCCTAGCTCGATATTGTCCTGTCACATGTAGAGCGCACACTCATCACCAAAATCTCAATCATTCTAACAACCACGGCCGTTGTAGCCAAAACTCGTCTTGTATGATATCCCGGTGATATACCTCGATGCGGGCTTTACGTCGGGCCTTTTCTTGTCGCTGTTGCTGGCGAGGTGTCGGCTCTTCAGAAGATTTGGTAATCGTGTCGTACTCGCGCACAATCACCGTTCCCTTCCTGTAGATCTCAGGCTCACTGTTGTAGTTGATTCCACACCGCTTGAAGAGAATTTCATTCTTGTCACTGGAAAGAGTTCCCAGAAGCTCGTTTTCTGCCTCTTTCGGACTAAGGCCCAACTTCACGAGGCCCCAGAATGTTGTGTTGAACAAGTTGTTGATGTGACAGTCGGCCTGGCGCCAGGAAAAGTAGTCTCTGACATTCTGAGCATTGGGGTATACGACAGCCCGTGCATCAAACGTAGGAAGCCGTTCTAATTTCAAAGGCTTTTCCGGAAACTGCAGATTCCATGCCATGATATAGTTGGCGGTCATGAACGAGGCAAACGTCAGCACAATCTTCATTTCTCGCCGTTCGAAAAGATCACACGTTCGACGTAGAAGAAACGAGTACTCGTCAGAATCTCCATATGCCATGAGGATGTCAGGAAACTGTGCCATGAGCGACCTGGCGGCAGTATTCATTACCTGGAGCGCTAGCTGGTCATTGGGCTTCTCAAACTTGTACTCTTCGCTGAATTTGTGGAAACCTTTACCGTCCACACGAACAAGAATGTGTGTTTCGGGAAGAAGAAAGTTTTCTCGTTCGAATTGCTTGACGTATTCGAACCTTGATTTGGCCATCTTAGGTACAGGCAGGAACGAACGATGAGGGAGAGTAGCAATGGCGTTTCTGCACCAATATGTCGAAGTCGAAGATGCCAAAAAAATGGGACAGTACGAGCGAGAGACTGAACGAATTCCAAGGAAACTTTCCCGATTCAGATTCAGAAAGTGCCCTTGGCGGTTAATAGAGTGAGCTTGGACAACACCCAACCGACCTAAGCTACTCAGTTTCACGAGCCAGATTACAAGAACACTTGAAACTGCAAATTCTAAATTCTCTCCAAATAGACGTTGAACCACTAAGATCGAGCGAACAGACCCCCACCTCCCGGCGCATCACGTGACCACCATCTCATCTCGAAAATCTCACTCACCTCACTTAACTCCAATCCACCTCCATGGCTGCCCTGTTCCGCACGCTAGAACGTGAGCAGCGGTTTCAAAATCCGCCAAAGGATAAATCTGCGTATCCGCTTCTTGAGGAGGCTGTAGCTCCTCATGTGGGCTCTTTCAACGCCCTCACAGCCGGCCCCGATGGAGGACTTTTGAATTTGGCAGTCAAGGACATCGGCACCAAGACAATCTTCGACTCCAAAGACACCACCAGATTGGGAAACAAGCTCCAGATTCGTGTCGAAGCTGTGCAAATTGCAAGACCTGCTGTGCCTGCCACAGACAAGATTTCCCTCAACAGAAAAACCATGCCGTACGAGGCCAGAGAGAGGATGATAACATACAAAGGAAAGCTCATGCTCAAGTTTGTATGGTCCGTGAATGGCGGAGAAGAGGTTTCAGAAATGAGAGAGGCCGGCCAGGTGCCCATTATGGTCAGCAGTAACAGGTGCCATTTGGAAAAGTTGCTGCCAGACCAATTGGTGCAGGCAAAGGAAGAGAGTGACGAGCTTGGTGGATACTTCATTGTTAACGGTATCGAAAAGTTGATCCGTATGTTGATTGTGCAGAGAAGAAACCACCCCATGGCGTTGGTGCGGCCATCGTTTGGTAACAGAGGAGCTGCCTACACCAAGTTTGGAGTACAGATCCGCTGTGTTAGACCCGACCAGACATCGCAGACCAACGTGTTGCACTACTTGAAGGACGGAAACGTCACTTTCCGTTTTTCGTGGAAAAAGAACGAGTACTTGGTGCCGGCGGTGATGGTGCTCAAGGCACTTGTCGATACCACAGACCGTGAGATTTTCGACGGCATTGTTGGATCTGACACGTCCAACTCGTTCTTGACCGATCGTTTGGAGCTTTTGCTTAGAACCTACAAGCAGTACAAAGTGCATTCGAAGCTCGATACGTTGGCATACTTGGGAGACAAGTTCCGTGTCGTATTTGGCGCCGCACCCGATGTCTCCGACATTGACGTGGGTAGAGAGGTTTTGCGCCGTATTGTGCTTGTTCACCTTCCCGACTTTGGCGACAAATTCCGCATGTTGTTGTTCATGATCCGCAAGCTTTACACGCTAGTGGCTGGCGACTGTTCTCCCGACAATCCAGATGCCACTCAGCACCAAGAGGTGTTGTTGGGCGGTTTCTTGTACGGTATGATTCTCAAGGAAAAAGTGGAGGAATATTTGCAGAACATCCAGTTGCAGATCAACCTGGACATTAGCCGGGGAACTCGGATCAACTTCACCGACCGCAAGTACATGACGCGGGTTTTCTCGCGGGTCAACGAGAACATCGGTGCCAAAATTCAGTATTTCCTCAGTACGGGTAATCTTGTGTCGCAATCTGGACTCGATCTCCAGCAGGTGTCGGGTTACACGGTGGTGGCCGAGAAAATCAACTTCTACCGGTTCATCTCACATTTCAGAATGGTGCACAGAGGTTCTTTCTTTGCAGAATTGAAGACCACGACCGTCAGAAAGTTGCTTCCGGAATCCTGGGGTTTCTTGTGTCCAGTACACACTCCTGATGGTTCGCCATGTGGTTTGCTTAATCACTTGGCCCACAAGTGCCAGATTTCGACGGTGGCCTCCGACGTTTCTCATGTGCCGCTGGCGCTTGCCAAATTGGGCGTTGCACCTGCCCACACCTTCGCAGCCGGACCCAAGTTGTGCTGTGTCCAGTTGGACGGTAAAATTGTCGGGTGGACTACACACGACCAGGGTAAGCTTGTCGCCGATGCGCTTCGGCTCTGGAAAATCGAAGGCAAGGAGGGGCTTCCCCGCGATTTGGAGGTCGGCTATGTGCCTCCATCGGCCAAGGGTCAGTATCCAGGTCTCTATCTTTTCGGAGGCCACTCACGGATGATGCGTCCCGTCAAGTACTTGCCACTTGATAAAGAGGACATCCTCGGACCCTTTGAACAAGTCTACATGAACGTTGCTGTTATTCCAGCCGAGATCCAGGCTGGAATCCACACACATGTTGAGTTTGCGCCCACCAACATCTTGTCTATCTTGGCCAACTTGACTCCCTTTTCTGACTTCAACCAGTCGCCCAGAAATATGTACCAGTGCCAGATGGGTAAGCAGACCATGGGAACTCCAGGTGTCGCGTTGGCGCACCGTTCCGATAACAAGTTGTACCGACTTCAGACTGGCCAGACGCCAATTGTCAAGGCCAATCTTTACGACAGCTACGGCATGGACAACTTCCCCAACGGTATGAATGCCGTGGTGGCGGTCATTTCCTACACAGGATACGATATGGATGATGCTATGATCATCAACAAATCGGCCGACGAAAGAGGCTTCGGCTACGGAACTGTCTACAAGGTGGAGAAGGTGGATCTTTCACAGGGCCGTCGCCGTGGTGACGCCATCACCCTGCACTTTGGTTTCGGTGCCGACGAATGGCCCGAGGCGTGGAAAGAGAAGTTGGACGACGACGGATTGCCAATAGTGGGAGTGAAAGTCGAGGAGGGCGACCCTATTGTAGCTTACTTTGACGAGACTCTCGGAAAAACCAAGGTGAAGACGTATCACTCCAGTGAGAGCGCCTACATCGAGGAGGTGAAACTCTTGGGCGAGGACCTGGGCGATGCTGAGTGCCAGCATCTTACCATCAAGTACAGAGTGCCTCGTGCGCCGCTCATTGGTGACAAATTCTCTTCCCGACACGGGCAGAAGGGTGTGTGTTCGAGAAAATGGCCCACCATTGACATGCCTTTCTCCGAAAGCGGAATGCAGCCTGACGTTATCATCAACCCGCATGCTTTCCCATCCAGAATGACTATCGGTATGTTTGTGGAATCGCTTGCTGGAAAAGCCGGTGCTTTGCATGGTATTGCCCAAGATTCTACTCCTTGGAAGTTCTCAGAAGACGACACTCCTGCCGACTTCTTCGGCGAACAATTGAAAAAAGCTGGCTACAATTACCACGGAAATGAGCCCATGTACTCGGGAGTCACCGGTGAAGAGTTGCGTGCCGACATCTACATCGGTGTGGTGTACTACCAGAGATTGAGACATATGGTCAACGATAAGTTCCAGGTGAGATCGACTGGCCCCGTCAACTCTCTCACTATGCAGCCCGTGAAGGGAAGAAAAAGACACGGAGGTATTCGTGTGGGAGAGATGGAGAGAGATGCGCTTATTGGCCATGGAACTGCCTTCTTGTTACAAGACCGGTTGCTCAATTCCTCCGATTACGCCCAGACTCCAATTTGTCGCTCGTGTGGTTCTTTGCTTCACACACAGATGTCCGTGCCTCGTATAGGAAGCTTGGCTTCCGTGCGTTGCAGAGGATGTTCGGAGAAGTTGGACACCTATATTAAGAGCGGTGTGAGAGTCAGCGAGGCTGAAATCTGGGAGGATGGTCAGGGTACCAAATTCGTGGGTGGTGACGATACTACTTCCGTGGCTATTCCCTTCGTTTTGAAATACTTGGACTCGGAGTTGGCAGCGATGGGTATCAAGTTGCGGTACAACGTGGACCCCAAGTAAAGGTGGAAATTGCATACATAGAATACATTTAAGAATTGAGAACAAGGTACTGTTGTTGGAAGAATTGGTTGCATAGATTCAATTGTGATGTAGAAGCTATATTGTGAAACCTTCAATGAAAACGAAATGTTGAGCCTCAATACCCACTATCACTAGATGGACCCGATGGCTGTGTTTTCTGAGCTTCTGTGGAACCGGAAACAATTGCATATGGGTGATGTGCGCACACCTACTATTCTACCATTTGTCTCATTTCAATAAAAGTTATTATTAAAGTAAAACTGTCCTATGTACTCGTCTTCTTAGCCTTTTTGTCCTTGCCCTTCTTCTCACGGTTACCCTTGGGCACTCTCGCCAACCAGTAAAAGAAAATCGTGAGTGAGACGTTGATGATAATGAAACAGATGAAAATACCGTAGTTTCTCCATCTCTCGCTGTAAAGCGCATTCACAGATTTCAAGAAAGTGTTGGTGGAACTGAGCGCACAGAACTGGCAGTTGGACGTGGCGTTCTCATCCAACAACGAACCTCCAGCAGCGCTGATGTAGTCTTTCATGTACTGACCACAAGTCTGCCCATCAGTAGGCTCGAAAGTGAGGAACTCACGGCTTGTGCATACGACTCTGTTGTTGGCCAACCCAGTGGACAACATTCCCTGAACAAGGTAAGTGAAGGGGTTGCATCTGTACATGAAAATCCAGAACCCAGGCAACGCTTGTTGGGTAGCCAAGATTCCACAGAAGTTCAAGCACATGATAAACAACAAGTTTGCCATGTTGGCAGCATTGTCAGCAAGCTCGTTAAAGGAAACACACAATTGACCCATGGTGGAAGTGTAGACGTAAAAACCGGTAATGTAAAGCCAAGTGAGTGCTCCACGCTCCGCGACAGTGTTGGTAGGTGAAGCATTCAGGTACAAGCCCAAGGGGTAGTACCAACAGAAGAAAGCGATCGTACCCATGATAAACTGAAATGGAACCTCAGATGTGATTTGAGCGGTAATGAATGCAGCCCAGCTGAAAGTTCTGGAAGGCGCCTCTCTGACTTCGTAGATTTCTCTCTGCTTGATGTAGAAAGGCAACATTTGCTGCACCATGGTGTTGAAAGGAATGAAGAACATGAAAATCGAGAACATCTGGTTCTGCAAGCCCTGGATAGATGTACCTGCCTTAAAGAAAGCAAAACCGTTGAATAAACTCGAGGATACCACCAAGAAGAACTTGGAGTAAATGTACCCAGGAGTTCTCCAATCTTGCTGAATGGTTCTCCAGGTCACAATTAAGTACTGTTTCCACAAAGGTGCAGCATAAGTCAAGTGCGAGTCTGGGGATTCATCTTTTGGAAGTTTCACTAATTCTCGCTCCATTCTATCCAACTCAGCCTGAACTTCTCCGTATTCGGAGGAGTTCCGCCAGACCTCAAAGTAGTCGTTGTTGGCCTTCAGACCGGGGGCAGCTCCCACAACCTCCAACATCCATTCGGCAGGGTTGGCCTCAGGAGGACACTTGTGGGCACCGTATTTCTCAAAGTAGTCAATAAGAGTCTGGCAATTCTTGCCCAAGTCTCCGAAGTAAACGGTTCTACCTCCCTTCTGCAAAAACAATAAGCGGTCAAACTCTTTCATCAAAATGGCAGAAGGCTGGTGAATAGTACACAAGATAGCCTGGCCGTGGTTGGCCAACTTTCTCATCAACTTACAAATAGACCATGCAGTCTGGGAGTCCAAACCAGAGGTAGGCTCATCGAGGAAAACCAACAATTTGGGCTTCGCGACCAACTCAACACCAATGGTCAATCTCTTTCTTTGTTCGACGTTCAAACCTTCACCAGCGACACCAACCAAGGCGTCTGAGTATGCGGTCATGTCCAACAAGTCAATGATATAGTCAACATAGGCATCCTTCTCAGCTTTGGAAACGTGGTTTGGCTGTCTCAAGTAGGCAGAGAAGGTCAAGGCTTCACGAACAGTAGAAGTAGGTAAGTGGATATCCTGCTGTTGAACGTATCCAATCGATCTCTGGAAAGAGGAGTCCAAAGAGTGACCATTAACCATACGAATACCGTCGGTAATCGTACCAGAAGTAACACGCTCGGACAAACAGTTCAAAAGCGTGGTCTTACCAGCACCGGACGCACCCATCAAGGCAGTCACCTGCCCAGGACGCACCCAACCGTCGACTTGGTTTAAAATCACTCTCTCCTCGGACTTGATAGGAACAGAGTACGTCAAATCTCGCCAATGGAAAATGTCGCCCTTAATAACTTCCCTCTCGACATCCGTAGAAGAGGAGTTCTCAGGGAACTCGTTGGCATCTTTGAAATCGATTTTCTCGTTGGAGAGATTGTTCTCAAGGTCATCGGAGGTGGCTTTCTGAGCGTTCGCGTTCTTTTTAGCCTTGTTAAGAGAACCTCTCAAGAACAAAACAAGCTCACCCTTTTGCATCGCACCCTTGTTATACTCGGTCAAAGCAATATAAACACCAAGGAAAACAACAATGTAAGCAATCACAATACCAACATTTCTCCACTTGTGCGAGTTGTAGTACTCAAAGTTGAGGTTGATGTAGTCATCCCCCAGTACAAAACCAAGTCCAGTCTTCGCACCGGCGACACTGCAAATTTTGTTCAAAACACCAACCGATGTATAGCCAGGGCCGGCAGGCACATAGGATGTACACGTGAAGTTTCTGTCATGAAACTCATTCACCATTAACGACTCGAACACGTACGATACCGGGTTGATATACTGAATCCATCGGGACCAACCCAACATACTTGGGATGGGGATAGCGAAACCAGTGAAGATAACCATGGCCAATAAAATCACTGTGGCTGGAGTCATAGCACCTGCAATCGAGGTCGACACCGCACCAAGCGATCTGAACATATGTGACATGGCCAATGTACAAAGGTTACAGAAAAACCAGTAGAAGAAAAAGCGGCCAGCATCTCTGCGGAAATGCACCATGAAGTAGAACGCGAAATTGAAACAGACAGATGTCAAGAACTTGATTGGCAAGTCAGACACAATGGACGCCAAAGCATCGGCCGACGGGCGGTATAAAGCGTATTTCTTGTGTTTCTCAACAATTGGTCTGGCCTCGAAAAGCGACATGATCTCCAACAACGATGAAAACGCATTGAACAACACTGCAAAGAACATGGCCGCGCCTCTATAATAGAATGAACCAGTGGTGTTTGAAAGGTTGAAGAAGACGGACGACAAAATTAATCCCATGACACCCTGACCCACCACCGTGAATATCGCAATCGACGGATCACCTCGAATTCTTAGGAAGTTTCTCCCGGTGATGTATTTCACTTGCATGTTGAAAGAGACGGTGTAGGGCGATCTGGGCGACAAGTTCTTGGACTGTCTGGCAGTGTGAGCCTCCTTGTAGGCATTGACAACCAGACCCTCCTCGAAATGCTGAAGACGTTCGTCGATCTTTGCCCTGAGCTCTGTGTATTCGGGCGAAGCTCTCCAGTAGTCAGAGAACTCCTTCGCTGTTCTGGGCACCTTGTTCTCATAGCCTGGAATAACGACTCTCTCCACGGGGTTGGTCAAAGAGGTCAAGAAATCGGCGGTCGTTTGACGCTGAGGACATTCGTAGCCCATGTTGATGAAGAATTCCTTGGCCTTAGTGGCGGGACCAAAGAAAATCTGGTAGCCCTCGTAAAGAACAACCACGTTGTCAAAGAGGTCGTAGGCGTCCTGCGAACACTGGTAGATGGCAATCAAGGGCGTGGCATCGAGAATGGTGGCAGAGGTCTTAAGTGCACGAATGAACTCCAACGCAGTCGCAGCATCCAAACCTCTGGTAGCATTATCCCAGCACTGAATGTTGGCACCGCAAAGCGACACCTCAGCAATGGAAACACGCTTTCTCTCACCTCCCGAAACACCACGAACAAAGTCGTTTCCGACCTTGGTGTTTCTGGTGTGCGACAAACCGTAGGTGGCCATGAAAACCGAGGCCATGTGCTTGGCCCAATCCTCACGTGAAACTGGGCCTCTGTTCTGGGGCGTTCTAAGGCGCGCAGCAAACTCCAAGGTGTCGCCGACACTGAGATGAGGGAAATGCACGTCGGTCTCGGCCGAATAGACGACATCTCCGCGATGGTGTTTGTGAATCTCCTCGGGGCTCAAGCCGTCGTACGTGATTATGGATTCCTTGCCGATGTGGAAACCGTAGGTATTACTGGCAATGGTCTTAAGCAAGGTAGAACATCCGGAACCAGGACGCCCAAGCACTACTGTCACTTCACCAGGAGTGAAAAGTCCGTCCATGGGTTTCAAAATATCGAAATATCTCGACTCGTCTTCCTTTCTCAAGGATCTAGCGCGGTCAACCACCATTTTCCACACGGCATTCGTGACTGTGGGCTGGTAGTCAGCATCGGCAGCGACACCGTAGGCCCGGAGGTCTTTGTATGCAATGCCCAACTTGGAAGGCTTGTAGTAGTCGGGGTCCAGGTCAAACAACTTACGCATGTTTTTCACCCAGTATTTGGCGTTGAAATCGTCGGACTCAGGATCCAAAGAGCCCTGAACATCGCCAAAGGGCGCCACGCCCGGCACATCGGACATGTTGGTCAAGTACTTGATCAAATTGGCCGACAGCTTGATGGACTCACCATTACGAGAGTCTCTGGAGATGGTTCTGGCCAAATCTCTGATTTCATTCTGGTGGTCACCGTCGAACCCACGGTACTCTGAAATCAGCACATCAGATCCAGCAATCAGAGCCTCGTCTGGCGGATTGTATGGATTATCTGACATTGTTTACTGATGTGAGCAATCCCGTCTAGTTTGAAGGTTGAGGGGGGAAGTGTGCTTAACGTCAGTGAATATGAGATATGGAAAAAAAAACACACCACACGGGCAAACGGGAGTGTTAAGTACGAATGGCAGTACGTAGCGGAGGTCGCATAACGGGACTTATGACGCTTCCGACTCGGGAAGCAGAGCTTCCGTTGCTGCGGAGTTAATGCATGAACGCACGGCGTGCACGGCTTAAAAGACTGGTTGTTCCATCCTGCAGTGCGCGACGGACAGAACTTGCGGTTTCAGCGACAAACACAGCGGGAGGATGCGGATAAATTAGGCGTTTCCACCTCTTTTTTGAGTTTCCAAGACTTTTGCATGTCTGGCGCACAAAAAATTGGAGTTCCAAAATTCGCCGCTTGGGCATATTTCGGCCACTGCTAGTTTTCTTGGTTTTCGTCTACTATACACCGTCGGCGCCCGTGCGCAGATTCATGTGTTTTCTTTTTTTTTTTTGTCGCGCGCCCAGTACGTTGTGGTCTCGCACGTTTTCGGGGGTGGCAAAACACGGCCGTAATAGCGCATTAATGCCGGCGGCGGATTGCGGGAGGCTGGTAAATTTAGATTCCTTCTCCGTCCAGGTTCCAGCGTGCGTCATGGCTGTGCAAGATCGTTATGACTACTTTGCAGGTCGGAAGCCGGCATGAGATGTTCCGAGGAGGCAAGTGCATCAAGCATGCTCTGAAATACCTGTGATGGCGGTGGGGTTTAGAAAAGTGGAAACAGCCTGCACATTTAGCCGTAGATAACTCGGGGTCCTCGTCAAATTTTCGCCACCTGACCGGTTTGAGTAACACTTCCGCGAAAATACCCCCCAAGAAACAGCAGCCCGGCCTGGACGCATGACCGACGGTCACGTGCCCCATCGCGCGCAGCGGAGGGGCTTGGACTTGCGTTATCTCCGAGGCTTGTCGGTTTGATGCGGAAGCTGAGATTCCGAGGTACCTGGAAGTCGCGCAAAACCCGTACCTCACCTCGGTGACTTCGCTTCTGCTCCTCGCTATACGATACGCGCTCGTGCCGTTGCGACCGTCGTTCCCAGCGTCCGGCATGGTGGCCTCTTCTGCAAGCCGCAATTATATACAGGAACACATACTGGGAACGAGCTCGATGGAGTGCACGCCGGGCGAGGCCGGATGTGAAATGGCCCCTGTCTGCGGCGGCCGGAAATAGCGACGTCTGGCGCCGTTGCGACGCTGTCACGTGACTACACCAATACACGTGAGCATATGCACGTGACACACACAAACAACTCGCGCGCCGCGTGCTTCACTGCCTAAACATGGAATCCGATCCAGGCGCCGCCCCCGTGCTCTCCGTCGCTCGGGCCGTGCATGCCGCCGTGCTGGCACTGTACCCTGCCGTGTCGGCCACACCAATTGAGTCGATTTTACACCCGTGCACCACCTTTTCCGCCTCATATCTGTCCGATGCCCTCTACGCCGTGGTGGGATCGGATAGCTACACACTCGTCCACGATATTTCCAAGGCTGAAAATGGCAACTCCATTATGGTATTTGTCAAGGGTCCGCGCCCACTTCGAGAAAATATCCCCATTGCTCGCCAGATCGAGACCCTACATCTCCCAGGAAAACCCCACCAGTCCTCGCTAGAAAGTGATGGCGCCCCAACTGGCGAACTCGAAAACGACAAAAATGTCTATTTCGACAAATTCGACCACCTCGGAAACTTGATCACCCTCGCCGTGATGCCATTCGTAGACCAGATCTCGTCCTCAGAATCTCCAGCCGGAGAAGCGGCACGTCGCAAGCTCGGCGATGCTGCCATGGCCGTCCGGCAGCTTGAGCAGCAAATTCTGGTGCCTGAGTTGCTAGCGTCGGTTCCGCCGGCCATTTTGGGCGTGCTCCAGGACTCGTCCTCGTCGGAAAAACCCGATCTACTTCTGGACACGGCATTTCTCAACGAGCTTACGCGAATAGTCTACTCGTGGGTGCGGCAGGCGCAGGCGCTAGCCAATATTTCTCCTCCGACTGAAGGGCGGCACGTGATTGACGAAATCCATTTCTGGCTGGCGTGGGAACTGGCGCTCGAAGAGCTACAGCGACAGATGGCGGCACCGGAGATAAAAACCGCAGTCGCCATTTTGTATGCCGCAAAAAGATTCCAGGTCACCACCGCGTTTCAGAACGACACTGGCACCCTAGAGAAACTCGAGGAAATTAGAGCCTACAACCTGCTTTTGAAGGAGCTACCGATTAGGGACGTGCTCCATACGCGAGAAAACCCCACAGATTGGTCGCGGCTTGCACGTGGCGTTGAGGCCGTGTTTAGCCATTTGCGGAGATGGAAAGCTTCTAGCACATTTCCGTTGCGGCGCATTATCGACTTGTGCGAGCTTTTGGTTCAGGATGTGTGCGGCAGCGTGATATCTCTACTTGCCGACTCTCGCGTTTTTGCTGCTCTCCTTTCCGAGCACCGCCTCATTAATTCTCAAGCCGCGTCTGTGTTAGAGACGTTGACTCGGAGCATCACCGCAGTGACGAATGTGGTTCGCGAGGCCATTCGTAAAAGGCTGTCGAAGTTCCAGGTTTTGAAAATTAGCGTCAAAACAGCAGAAGACTTGCATGCTCGTCTAGAGAGTGCCCTCAGTGTACGAACCACATACGAGAGTCTCCTTCAAACAATGTCGCGTCTTGAAGGTGCAGAGTCATTGTGCAAGGAGCTATCGCTGCGGTACGATGATTGTATTGCGTCGACCGACCCCTTTGATTTTTCCAAAAAGGGCGATGTGCTCTGGTTGAGAAACGAAAGATTGTTCGGGCAAGAAATGGCCACGGTGACCGCCAATGCGACGGCGTTAATGGACAAGGCATCGGGCTCCTTCGAGAGCTTCAACGAGTATTTGTCGTTTTTCATCTCGTACTCCAGTGACGGGTTGCTCTCTTCTCTCATGAGTGAGAGACGCAAGCTTTCGCTTTTGAATGTTGCGTTCACTGAAATCCAGGACTTGACCACTTTGGTGCTGAAATCTTTAAATTCAGTCGATGTATTCCGCACGGCGCTGCATTCATTAACTGACCGCATCGTTGCAGAGGTGGCCGTACTCGAGAAGGTCAAGTTTTACAGGTCGGGTCTCTCCAAAATTCTTGGACCCGCTTGGAACAAGTTTTCTACCGGTAACAAAATAGACCATGCTCTACAGACTCTCGCCGCGAGACTAGAGCCTTCTGGGTCGCTTCAAAAGTGGATTGATCAAACTGAAGTGATAGTTTCGAATTTTGATCACAACCAAGCCGTTTTCCGCATTCAATCCGATAACTCTCGCGAGTACCTCAGGGTTAACTACGACGTGGGACTCGAGCAAGTTGTTTTAGAAGCGGAGACTGTTCTCGCTCTCGAGATGACGATCCCCACGCAAATGATTATTCAGTTGGAGAAGTTGCAGCTAATTCACCCATTGGCATCCTCACTCTCGGAGCATCTTGAGTGCCTTGCGCTGATTCTTGAAGTAGCACCCGGGAGCTTCTTGGACAGTAATCCCTTCTCTTTCCTCCTCGATGAGCAGTTTGCAGAAGTTCAGATCACGTTGTCACACGCCAGCCATTTGAACTGGGCTCAAGTCTTGGAAGATGTAATCATGTCAAAAAGCGACGAGTTCCCCACTGCGCTTCGACCAGCTGCTACCGGACTTATCGTTCAACTTGAAGAACATATCGAGAAAATGGTTCAAAGAGTACACCTGATCGAAGCACTCTACGACAGGTTCGACAGGAGGTGTTTTAAGAGACTTCGAAATTCAACCTTTTCGGAATCAACCATAAATGAAATTCTTAAAGATACAGCGGCGGAGTTGACCGATGTTAACGATCTTGGAATCTCAGATTCGGATCGTTTCCACTCTCTTGTTGCAAAGAAGATGGACGAGATAATCGTTGATTTGTTCATTGGTCACTTGAACAAGCTTCGCGAGCAGTTTCTTGGAGATCTTGAATTCAGACCAGAGTTTGGGCTTGTACATACCTTCTCGTTGGAACTGATGAGATTTTACCCGGAGGTTTCGGTCCTGAAACATAAATTGACTGGATTCGTCAATGAGGCAATTGAATTGCTTCACTCCGTTTTGCATCCCACAGGGCACGTCAACTCAGAACGTGTGAACCACGTGATTGCAGAAGTGCTTAGTGATATCGGCAATTTGGTGGAGAGCGCACAAGACTACTGTGACAAATGGATGAGTCTTGTAGAATTTCTTCATGACCCCGTCAGATTACAGTTTTCGGATGTTTGCCTGATAAATTCAAATCTTCAAGTCATTTCCAAGTTCTTTGAACTTAGAGCGTTAGCGCTGACCAAGGGCACTTGGATCATTGGCGTATTGACATTCGAATTTCAGAGTTCCAGAGCGCTGGTTAGGAAAAAGGTTGATGAAACTTCGAAGTTGATTTCTGACAACTTCAAAGAGCACATTTCGCTACAAACCAGATCTCTTCGGAGACAAATAGAACAAGACATCCAAGGCTTGAGCCTGCGCATTGACTTCAATGCTACGAGTTCGATAGTTCTCAAACAAGTGGGGTTTTTTGCTCATTGTGAGGAACAACTACAGAGATATCAAGACACCCTGAATGAAATCAAAAACTGTCAGACTTTCTTCAAGGCTCAAGCCATCCAGCTTTCCCCTGATTGGATCTACACCGAGCAGATTGAAAGCTTGTATTCAGAGCTCCAATCATACTTGAACAAAAGACGGAGAGAAGTCTTCGATAATGCTGAGATTTTGAAATCCAAGATTAAATCGCGATGGTTAGGTTGCAATGACTTGTTGCGTGAACTTGAGGCAGATTGGGAGAAAAATAAACCACAATCCGGTGAGTTGCTTCCACAGAAGGCACTTCTCAAGATTGGTGAATATCAATCAAAGGTCGAGCAATTACATAGCGAGGCGACCATGCTCTTTGGAGTCTGCGCTGTGTTTGACATGGAGCTGGATCAAACAGTCGATTCAATAATTGCTCTTGAAGCCGATATGAAAGATCTCAAAAATGTGTGGTCGTCCCTACAGGTACTTTGGGACCAATTGGGTGCAATACAAGACAGAAACTGGGACAACACTAGCGTTGATGAGATAAAGACGAACCTCAAGGATGTACTTGCAAAGACACGAGAGACTCCGGCAATTGTTCGACAGTACCAAGGCTTCGAGGAATTGCAAGCCACAGTGAGGGATCATTTATATTATATGCCCTTGTGGTCGGAATTGAAGTCTGATTCTATTAAGGAACGTCACTGGGATATGCTTTTCAAGAAAATTCAAATGGGGCTGGCCAAATCTGGGTCGTTGAGGGTCCGTCATGTGCTTGACATAGACTTTCACATTCACGAGAAAGTCCTAAAAGAAATTCTTGATCAAGCAAAAAGTGAGCGCATCATTGAAGATACTTTGGATAAGATGGAAAGTGGGTGGGCTATCATCATCTTCGAGACGGTCAACTTTGAGGGCAAGTGCCGTTTGATAAAGAATTGGCCTGTTATACTTGACCAATGCGCGGTTGACTTGAACACCTTGAGGTCAATGAAAAAATCACCATATCAATTAGCATTTGAGAGAAGAATCAATGATTTCGAGAGCAAATTGGGGTTCTTGTCAGAATTGGCAGAAGTTTGGTCTGAAGTTCAAAGGCAGTGGGTGTATCTTGCTGCAATCTTTGGCAATAATGAGGAAGTGAAAAGCACTCTTCCAGTGGAGACACTGAGATTTAATAATGCTTCCAATGAGTTCATTTCTTTGAACAAGAAGCTTGGCGCCAACTCCATAGCCATTGAGGCTGCTTCTCATAGGAGCGCATTTGATCAGTTTCAGAAGATCCATAACGCTCTCACAAAAACACAGCGTGGGTTGAGCGAATATTTGGAAAAGCAGAGACAACGATTTGCCCGATTTTACTTCCTTGGCAATGATGACTTGCTCGAACTCATTGGCAACAAGAAGAACATAGTTCTAGTGAACAAGTATATCTCGCTGATGTTTCCTGGTGTCGCTTGGTGTGAATTTGATGAGGGTAAGTCCAGCGTCGTTGCAGTCGTGAGTCCGGAGGGAGAACGCCTCCTTCTTGATACCCCCGTGTCCACTCTTAAACTCGGTGAGCCCTCTACTTGGCTTGACTCCTTGGACTCGAATATCAAGTTGACCCTTTCAGGTCATATAAATAATTTGATGACTGGTGAATACGAGAGTTTTGAAGCTCTCAAATCTGCTGAGGTCGACAAATTCTTCCAATGGCTTGAAGCTGTGCCATGTCAGGCCTTGAGCGTTGCGTCTCATATTATATTTACAAGGCGAGTTCAAGCAGCTGTACTGAATAGCTTAATTGAGAAGGAAGTTAAGCGCTACGACGAAAGTGTGGCGTGGCTCTCTAGTTTCGCAGAGAGTGCCCATTCAAGCTTGCAACGTAAGAAGTTGCAAGTGGCATTGACGGAATTCATCCATTTCAAGCAAATTCTAGAACGCATGAAAGAGTCAAGTACTGCTTCGAGCGTTTGGAACGTTCAACAGCAGTACTATTTCTTTGTGGATCGGGAGCCATTAAGCCAAGTCACGATCAGCAACCATGGAAACAAATTAGGCTACGGATATGAGTACTATGGAGTTCCGGAAAAGATTGTGATGACGCCAATGGTGGAATTGTGCTTCTCTGCGATGTCTCAAGCTCTTGCACAAAACCTTGGTGGATCACCATTTGGACCTGCTGGAACGGGGAAAACAGAGAGTGTAAAAGCACTCGGGCAAAGCTTAGGACGCCTTGTCGTAGTGTTCTGTTGCGATGAGACTTTTGACAGTCAATCCATTGGCCAGATCATGAAGGGAGTCTCCGAGATTGGCGCGTGGGCTTGTTTTGATGAATTCAACAGGCTAGAGTCAAACATTCTTAGTGCGATCTCTACGCAGATTCGAGGTATCCAAAGCTCTTTGAAAGATCTCACAAATGGTGCACATCGCTCTCAACTCGAGGTAAATCCCTACACGGGCATATTTGTGACAATGAACCCTGGATACGCTGGGCGAAATACATTACCCGAAAACCTAAGAACCCTCTTTCGGGAATTTGCCATGGGGTATCCCGACGAAAAGCTTATTGCGGAGGTGTTATTATCTACGCAAGGCTTTCAAGCGCTGCGTAGTATGGCCCAGCTTGTGATTTCTTTCTTCGAGGATCTCAGAAGGGCGCTCTCCACGCAGCATCATTATGATTTTGGTTTGCGATCGTTGAAAAGCGTACTTCATCGCTGTGCAAAGGCCCATCGCAAAGCACCCGACCATTCTTCTGAGTCAGGCCCAATCATTCT
This sequence comes from Hermanozyma aechmeae, assembly GCA_030583085.1. NCBI lineage: Eukaryota > Fungi > Ascomycota > Pichiomycetes > Serinales > Metschnikowiaceae > Hermanozyma > Hermanozyma aechmeae. The sequence goes on along the minus strand of JAJMHA010000006.1, from coordinate 35,623 downwards.
CGCACGTGCTATTAATGAAAGCATTCTTCCGAAGTTAGTTCCACAAGATGAACAGGGCTTCCACGACTTAATACTGAGAAACTTCCCGCAGTACCTGGCTATTGCAGACTTGGATGCGGAATTCGTGAAGCACGTCCAGGACTACTGTAATGTGAATGGTCTCATCGCCACTCCTAATTTGCTTGCGAAGGCAAGTCAGGTTTTGCAGGCATCAGAAAATCATCACGGATTCATGCTAGTAGGACCAAGCGGGTCTGGGAAATCTACTGCCTGTCGAGCGGCTTTTTCCTATGCAATTGCCCAAAATCCTCACTCCTCGGAGTTGATATACGTGGACAGTAAAGTTATGGCCAAAGAAGATCTCTATGGAACTCTTGAAGTCACCACACGGGATTGGACCGATGGAGTGTTCACTCGCCAACTTCGCCAATATTCCGAAAACTCAGGCGGACAGGGAAAAATCGTGTGGATAGTTCTTGATGGCGATATTGATCCTAAATGGGCTGAGAATCTTAATAGTGTTTTGGACGACAACAAGCTATTGACCCTTTCCAATGGAGAGCGGATTACGCTTCCCTCTAATGTCAGGGTTATTTTCGAAACGGACAATCTTAAGCATGCGACAATGGCTACAATCAGTAGATGTGGCATGGTTTGGTTTGACGGGTCGAGAGTGACTTCATCCATTTTGTTGGAAAGATTTTTCAAAACAATTGAGGAAAATCTTGAATTCGACGACGACATAGCCGTGAAACAGCAGCAGCTTGAAGTTATCAACCAAATCACCGAAGTTGCCCTGGCTTCTGTTCACTCTGAATTGCTTAGCCGAATACTCAAGGTGGTATCTAAGTACAAGCATATCATGGAGTTTGATGAGCAGCGGGCAATTTCCGCCTTCAAAAGTTTCTTTCAACACTACTGTGCATGTTTGCTTGAATTGTTTTCCCACAAACTGACTCCCAAAATTGATGCCTTGGAGTTTGCGACAAAGGTCACAATACTCTCGCTTGCTTGGTCTTTCGCCGGAGATGTGTCAAACAAAGATCGGTCCCATTTCAGTGAATTTTTAGCCACCCAATTCCCTTCAGCGCATGTTCCGCACCCAGTGACAGAATATCGCATTGCCTTTCCATTAATGGATTGGGAGCAATGGAATTTGTCCGTAGAACTTGTCGAATTGGACCCACAACAGATCTTTGAGACCAACAACATCATCCCAACTATTGATACGGTTGTTCACGAAAATTTAATCTATGGAGCGATTCAAAGCCGCGTGCCGATGATCTTGTGTGGACCTCCAGGCTCGGGTAAAACTATGAGTTTGCTCAAAGCTTTGAGGAGAATGGCCGATGTTGATTTAGTGACCTTAAATTTCTCGAAAGACTCGTCCCCTCGCACGATCTTGGCAGCCCTTGAGCAACATTGTGAATACAAAAAGATTAATTCAAAATGGAAGCTCTGTTCAAGGGTTACCGGCAAGTGGACGGTTTTATTCTGCGATGAAATCAATCTTCCTGCTCCAGACGCATACGGAACTCAAACTGCAATTGCTTTTCTTAGGCAATTAATCGAGAAGAGAGGATTCTGGAGACCGAAAGATCACGTATGGGTGGAAACTGAAAGCATACAATTTGTTGGTGCCTGCAATGATCCTAAAGACCCTGGAAGACATCCTTTGCCTCTGAGGCTTATGCGACATGTGAATTTGGTCATGCTTGACTATCCAAGCCGGACTTCATTGCTTCAAATCTACTCCGCTTTTACTCATGCGATTCTCAAGTTCTCACCAGATCTAAAGGGCTTCGAGAATGCGTTGACAACTGCGATGATTGAAGTCTTCGAGGTTATCAAACATGCTTTCTTAAGTTCAAAGGCTCCGCATTATATCTTCTCTCCCCGTGAACTCACAAGATGGTGCAGAGGTATGCTCAATGGTTTACAGTCTGTCAGCTATACACGGATAGAAGATCTTGTACGCTTATGGTATCATGAAGGTCTTAGGTTGTTCAACGACCGACTCATCGATGCTTATGATCGAGATCTTTGTAAATCATTCTTCAAAGAAGTGGCACTGAAGGTCTTTGTTCACGTGAATCTAGAAGAAAGTATGAAAGAGCCCGTGCTTTATTCTGAGTGGCTCTCTTCCCAGTATGAGAGCGTAAATAAGAAGAGCTTACAACTGTTCGTTGAACAGAGGCTCCGTGTATTCTCCGAGGAAGAAAATGAAGTTGATTTAATCCTCTATGATGAATTTCTCGATTATGCGTTGAGAATTGATCGAGTTTTAAGACAGCACCAAGGCCATATGATTTTGGTTGGCTCGCACACGAGCGGAAAAACGACTTTGACAAAGTTCGTTGCTTGGATTAATGGTCTCAAGATACATCAGTTGAGAGTGAATTCTAAATACACTATTGCGGACTTCGAGGATTACTTGAGGGATATTCTTGTTCGATGTGCCAAAGGGGAAAAGGTCTGCTTTCTCATAGACCAGTCTGCAATCACAGAGACAGCCTTTCTTGAACGAATGAATACTCTTTTGGCGAACTCTGAAGTTCCAGGTTTGTTTGAAAAGGACGATTTTGAACAGTTGATGAAACTTTGCACAAGTGAGTCTGCTACCCAAGGCTTCTTATTGGACTCGGATGAGGAACTATACACCTGGTTCACAAACCAAGTCTCTGCCAACCTTCACGTTGTTTTCACTATTAGTGACTTTGATTCAGGCAATCAACCGCAAGTCCACTCCTCGCCAGCACTTTTTAACAGGTGTGTGGTCAGCTGGATGGGTGATTGGAGTGAGAAAACTCTAAAACAGGTGGCACAATCATTCGTTAGTACTGTTTCCATACCTCAACAATTGCACCAGAAGACTTCCGATAATTCCTTGCTCGGATTCCATGAGACTTTGCTTAAAGTCTTTATTCGCATTCACCGTGGATTCTCTTCCCATCCCCCTGGATACTTTCTTCGGCTACTTAAATACTTCCAGAGTATTCTCAACAAAAAGCAAAGTGAATTGGACGATAACCAGCGCCAGATCAATGTTGGACTTGATAAACTCAGAGAAACTGTGCTCGAAGTGGAGCGCTTAAAGCAATCTCTCTCCGAAAAGAAAGAGTCATTGAAGAAAAAGGACGAGGAAGCTCTGACCGTGCTCAATAAAATGATCACAGAGCAGAACGAAGCCGAAAGGAAGAAAGAATTTTCCGTGGTTGCACAAGGGGAGCTTTCCAAGCAGGAGCAAAGTATACGGTCCCGCAAGGACGTAGTGATGGCTGAATTGAAGGACGCCGAACCCGCGGTTATCGAAGCTCAAAAAGGAGTGGAAGATATCAAGAAGCAACATCTTACAGAGATGAGAAGCATGTCCAACCCTCCAGCCGCTATCAAATTATGCCTTGAATCGGTTTGCTCCCTTCTTGGGTACAACGTCTCCTCGTGGAGAGATGTGCAATTGGTTGTCAGAAAAGATGATTTCATAACTAGCATTGTCCGCTACAATAACGAGGTCCATTTGACGCACGAAATGAGGGAGTACATGCAAGGAACCTATTTATCGAGACCTGATTTCAATTTTGAAACCATAAACCGTGCTAGCACAGCTTGTGGTCCTCTACTTCTATGGGTGATCGCGCAGATTAAGTATTCTACAGTGCTTCAGAAAATAGGGCCCTTGAGGGAAGAAGTATTGGAATTAGAAGCGCAATTTGACACTTCTCGAGCACGTTTGATTGCAATAGCTGAAATGATTGAAGAACTCGAAGAGAGCATCGAACTGTACAAGTCAAAGTATAGCGAGGTGATCCGACAAACTGAGAACATAAAGTTGGAGATGCTGTCAATTGAGCAAAAGATGAACAGAAGCATCCAACTTCTATCAAGCTTGAAAAAAGAGCGAGACTCCTGGCAGGCAAGTGCCAAAACGTTCACTCTCGTCAACGAGAATCTTGTTGGTAATGCAATTTTGGGTGCCGCCTTCTTGACATATTCTGGTGATCTAGACCAAAAAACAAGAAATCTTCTATTGAGCGAGTGGAAGAATGAGCTTCGATCAAATTTCATAGCGTTCGATGATACGCTATCTGTAATTTCTACGGTTTCCACAGCAGTTGATATTGCCTCATGGACAAAGTCTGACATGGACGAATTCTTCATGGAAAATCTTGCGATTGGTGCTTGGTCTAGTGTACCTAAGTCTGTCCTTGACCCACTGGGCGAGGTGAAAGCATTTTTGACGTCCAAGGACAATACTGTTGTCTCCAGTTTTCACGAAAAGAACTTTGAGAGATCACTCGAAGATGCAATGCGCTTTGGAGGAAACTTGTTACTAGGAAATGCTGAGGATATTGACCCTTACATATATCCTCTTATCAGGCAAGAAGTGGTGAGAAACGGATCGAGAAAGCTTGTGCAACTTGGCAAAGGGTTGGTCGACATTCTAGATGGGTTTAATCTTACCCTCTATACTTCGCTGAAGGCTTTCAAATCGGATTTCATAACGGCTCGCACGACTCCGCTTAATTTTACGGTTACAATTGGCAACTTGGAGAACCGTGTCTTAAACATGGCGCTTCAAAGTGTCCTGCCTGAGCTAATCACAGAGCGCAATCACTTGATTTCACTTCAGAGCGATTATTTGGTTCGCATCTACAATCTCAGAAATCAACTTTTGACTTTGCTCAATTGCGCTGGAGGTTTACTTGATGACGACAATGTTGTTGGCTCGCTCGAGGACCTTGAGATCCAAACGAGTGAAATCGAAGAAAAATTGGCATCCTCGAAGGACGTGATGACGAAAGTAAATACTGCGAGAGATGAATTTGGGCTGATAGCCACGCATCTACTGGCGATTTACGGAATCCTCCTCAATTTCCTGAGGAGCAATGTCTTCTACAACTTCTCGTTGGGAGATGTTGTTGATGTTTTGGCAAGAACTCTAGAGACAGAGCACATTAGAGGAGGAAACTTCGTGGGAGCCTTGTACAAGAATTCTTTCGAGAGCCTCGGCGTCACGTTACGTGAAGTCGATCGTGAGGTTTTCGCTCTAGCGTTGGCACTGTCTGCCAACTCTGCACAACCAAATCACGACGATAAACAAAGTGCGCTGAACTCTCCACGTCCAGAGTGGCAGTCACGTATAAGCGTTGATCAGTGGTTTGCGGTCAGCTGTGACACTTGCAAGATGCCTATTCTTCTCTCCTTGTCCGAAAGATTGGACTTGACAAATGCAATCGAACAAGAAGCGGAACTGCGAGACAAGAAGTTGATTGTCATTCCCATGGGAAGCAAGGAATGTCTCGATTTTGCGAAGAGTCAACTAGCTGAATCTAACAGCGACTGCTGGCTCTTGATTCAAAACATCCATGTTTCACCTGAAAGTCTTATTGAGTTAGACCAAAGCCTAGCTCTAGCCTCGTACGCCCAGGGCTTCAGGGTCTTCTTAACGTGTGGATTGTCGTCTACGATAACCCTGAGTTTGATCGAGAAGTGCAGGGTGATTACTGTTGATGAGCAAAGAGACTTCAAAGCAACGTTCAAGGATATCTACAAGTCTTGCGCTTTGACCGAGTCCAACACACTCAGGCACGTTTTATTCTTGCTCAGCTGGTATCACGCGATCGTTATGGAGCGCCTTCGCTACATCCCACTTTGTTTTTCCGAGCAGCACGATATCAACAAGGGAGACGCTATTGCAGCTGCCAGTGCCATTCGCTCGTTGTTCACCGAGCACCCTCGGGCACTTTCACACCCAGATAAAGTGCCGTGGCTCGAAATTCGGTACCTCGTCGGAAAGATGGTATATGGAGGCAAGATTCTCGATGTCCACGACCTGAGAGGTGTAATCGAACTTTGCGACTCAATTTTTGTTCCGGCCTCATTTGAAGTCGATTTCCAGTTGGCGCCAGGAATAGTGATGCCGGAGGGCTCTAGCGTGACAAAGCAGGAGAGCTGGATAGAGAGTATACCACTACCTGTTCCTTCGTCTCTCCTTGGTGTGAGCGATGAAGAATTGGCAACATTGAAAGAAGAGAGGAGAAAAGAAGTTGAGCGCAGAGCACTCGCCATGAATTCCGCCATGGATGCTGGCAACTAAGGTGACTGGTGTGTTGGCGACGTCCGCCATCCACCCAAGATTATATAGAAACACGCCCGCCATAACGTCCCAATCGCCGCAGCAAGCAAAGGATTTGCAGCAACAACCATCAGCTTCTCCGTCTACTCTGCGCGTTCACCCACCCTTCCACTCCTACCTATTAATCCTCTTACTATGCTTTATTAGATACAAAGTTACTCGTCCTCCAAGGTCTGAGCAGCAATACGGTCCAAATCTCTCTGACCGTTCTCAGAAATCTTTCTACCACCCTTGGAAGAAATCTCAAGCACACCGATCTTCTCAAGAGCCTGCAAGACCTTTCTGTTGACAGAGCCGGAGGCGTCGGCGTGTCTGTGTGGTCTGAAACCTCTGTTGGCGGCACCGCCGTACAACTTGTTCAACTTACCAACACCAACGTGCTTACGCAAGTAGATGTGTCTGGCAGCAGAAGCAGCTCTCTTGTAGAACCAGGTCTCGGCCTCCTGTGGGGGCAATTCGTTACCGGCAGAGGTCTTGACGATCTCAACGTAGCCGGGAACCTCGAGCTTACCCTGACGCTGCAAGAACTGAGCGTAGGCGTTAATGAAATCTTGAGCAGGAACGTCCCTGGTTGTTAGTATTGGGTTTCGGTATCGAAAGCGGAGCGAAAAGTGTCATGGGAAGCAGCGTAGCATTGAAATGGATAGATGTTGGTTTGGGAATAACTTGAGCACGTTGTGGAAAGCTTTGCTTGGAGTTTTTGTGGAGTTGAAGAATTCTTCATTGGACGTCCGGATGGACACTTTCACGGCGGACGGGACCGCATGGACGGCTTGAGAATCTGAATATGCTGCTCCCGACTAAGAGCTTCGCTTGCTTGAGTCACAATCTTTACATACTTGACAGTAACACCAGGCATATTTGTGGGAGTGGTGAGAAGGGAAACAACAAAATTTTCTGGTGCGCGGGAGGAGGAATTTTCAGAACTGCAGAGAGGCGTGCCTGTATATAGGTCGGCGCGACAGCAGTCACTCGGTCACGTGCGCGATGACAAGACAGATGCCGGCTAGCGACGTTGCAAAGAAATCGGGAACTATAGGCTATTCGGATATCTGGATCTGTTTGATTTTCGGCGCATGCTGAATTCGAGCTCTTTGTGCTGCGGAGGCAATCGAGACCGAGCGCAGACAATCGTTTGAAGCTGCAAAAGATTTAGGCTCCCCGAGAAAAATATACAAGATTGGAAATTGGTGCAATTTTTTATGACTCTGCTCCTTATCTTCGAATTGCCGTGTTCTCCTGCCTGACCTAGGCTAGAGATCTTAACCGATCGAGAGATTGAGCATCGCTACTTCCCCACTACGCCTTATTTTCTTTTATCCCGTATTCTGCCTTACTATCTTTACTTCATTCATTTTCATTTGCGCCTTCTCTTTACTGCATTTTGTGCTAATACCAGATACTGGACAACTTCTTCTCACGAATCGAGTAGTGGCCCAAGTCCCGTAGTGAAGCTTCGCCGGACCAGAAATCTACATCGTACGGAATGTCCCCACAAACTGGAAGCATTATTGGCACAGGCTCCAGGCCAGCCAGAACATTTTCCTGTGTCAGAACTCCCAAAACCTCTTTTTTGCGATATCTCGGACTTGTGAACAGCGTACGATCTGTCACTGAAGCAGAAGCAATTGCTCTGAACGACGTGCGAGCTTCTCCGAAATCCCTATTGAGTGACTCGTATCGTCTTCTCTGATCTGTCTCTTCCGATATTGACCACGCCTTTTCCAAGGACACTTTGCAAATATCCATGTATGGACCCTGAGCAGTGCCGGTGGCTAATACCGAAACGAGGTTACTCAAAATACCAATCGCATGCAAGTGGGACTGTTCGATCACTTCGCCATAGACGAGGCCAAATTCGCTGATGTGTAGCGCTCGAATGAATTGTATCACAATTTGCCGTGGGTTGAAGAGAAGCTTAGGCACTGTAAGTGAGTACTCCACCAACACGAACCTCCTTTGTGGAGCCTCCTGGTCTGGATTTCGTGAATCATGATTCTGCGATGGCCGGTACTCCTGTGGGAACGTTAGCCGGGATAGAATGTCTGAGTCTATGATAAGCAGACTCAATCTGGAGTACTTTTGTAGCAAGCCAATCACGGCCGGGCCCGCCGGCAACGTCATTTCAAACTTGGGGCTCTGGAATAGTGTGCCTCGTCTGCATAGTCGTATTGCCAATTTCTCGAGATCAAGAGGTTCAAGGATGGCGAGGAAATGGGTGAAATTCAACACCTCGGCGCAGTTGGCAAAGAAATTGAGCTCTCTGAGCCGCTGGTTGTGAAACTTCAACGCTAGATCTTCAAGATTCAGCGGCTGTATCAGATTGAAATCCGCAATCATGTCTATTCTGAGAAGCTGAGGAACAGCTCGAAGCAACGCCGGGCTGGCTAGTAGAACCTCAACATTCACGGAAAGCGTTCGAAGATGTGGCACGACGGCCGCTGAATGAGTCTCGCTGCTTTCTGTGCCGTGGCCCAAGATCTTCAAAATGGCCAATCTAGGAAAATACTCAAGCGCCGAAAGCATGTCTGCCAGTATCTCCAACGACGTCACGAAATTGTTCATACTGAGGAGTCTCTGGTATCGGCTTTCAAGCCTCAGACTGCCACGAACTGATTTTCTGTGGCCCACTGTAGCCAACTCTGCTGCCCCGCAAGCATCGAAGTTATCCCCAAGAACGTCTCCAAAAAATTCTCTGGAATACGCCGTCGGATCGCTCCAATTGTTAAGCCGAGACGGTCCTGCTAACAAAGCGTCAATCTCGCTGACTCTCACGAGGCTCAAAAACGAAAACGAATGGGTTGCAGCTAGTTGGTGAAGTCGAGAACATGTCAAGCCAATGGCCATCAACGATCCGGTATCTTCATAGCGGGAAAGAGCTGGCGAAAAGGACTGCTTGGGTCGATTTGGGAAACTGCTGCCCACAAGGTCGATGATGTAGTCGAGAATGTCATCGGTTAGATCGAGGAGGGGCATGAGATGCGACTGCACATTTCGATGACGATGGATAGATGGTGAAATGTGGGGCAGGGCGAGAAAGATAAAACAATACAAAAGCCAAAGAATACGATAATGATGTTGGTAGTCACGACGCAAAAGCAAGCGCTTGCTACGCCATCAACTCGAGTCGTCCGCAGTCCACAACTTTTCAGTCAATCCTCAGTGACCGAACTTCTCGTGTCCACCCACACTAGCGCACTCTACACTGGCATCTCTACTCAAAGCACCCATTACATGATATTCACTATTAGACCTTGAAAGCTCTGGAGTGTCTTCTACCTCTGGCCTTCTCGAACTTTCTGCCCTTAGACTGGATTCTAGGAGCCTTACCCTTGTGAGGACCGAAACCAAAGTGACGGACAGCCTCTCTGGTGTTTCTGGGGCCTCTGAGAATAGTGGCGTTCTCACCGGTAGGAGCTCTCAATGCGAACTGGTCCAAGGTGATGGCCTCACCACCAGCCTTGAGAATTCTAGCCTTAGCACCGGCAGTGAATCTCAAAGCAGCAACAGTGACCTTGGGGGTGTCCAACAATCTAACGTCATCGGTAACGGTACCAACAACGACGATGGTCTTACCCTCAGCACCCTTCTGGACGGCTCTGTTGATCTTGGCAATAGACACTGGGGGCTTGTTGACCTTGGAGAGGAACAAAGACTTGAGAACGGTCTTGTTGAACTTGGAGTCGGTACGGTCTGGCGGTTAGTATAAAGGTTGTTTTTTCTGCTCCAGATCGCGCTGTAGGGTAGCACTCGCAGAAAGGCGCAGAGCATTCCGGGTATTACGGTCTTGGACAGGAACCACCCTTGTCTAAGAGGTACGGATGTCGCCAGTTTGCACTGGAAGCTCGTTGCAGAGACTCGAGACCAGCTCGAGCTCTTTTGTAGTGTAGTATACATAGTGCAGTTGCCGGCAACTGACTCTTGGCCAACTTTATAGGCGGATCTGGGGAACGGTGTACGTACGAGAAAGGTAGGTGTACAACTTGACCAAGACGTTCAAGTAGACGTTCTCCGACTTGGGAGCAGTTCTCTGTGATTTTCTGACGTGCTGCTTCTTGGTGTGGTCTCTACCCATGTTGTAGTTGTTGAAGATGGTGAAATTTTTTTGCGCGCACGGGAGAAGAGTGCGGGCCGCGGGGGGCGCGAGCCCTAACATGTGGTCACGTGATCTCGGCTGCCGCCAGCTCCAGCTCGGCGTGGCGGTTATACTGGGATATCCAGGGACAGAGGGAAAATTGCTTCTCTTTCCCTGCGTGTGTCTATTCATTTGGCTACTGTGTTGATACTGATGCTGTGTAGAGACAGCCAGCTACCACTCGGAAGTGGTAATGTGCTGACACAATCACATGGAGCCATATTCGTCTTGGTTTCCAAAAGAGTTTTCTCCTATTTGCAACAGGTTTCATAAAAATGCACAAATGCTGTGGCATTTCATGCTCGAACTACTTCTCGGCTACTCCGCTCACGTGACTGCATGCGTCAACTCCACACCCTAAGTAGACTATGCAAAAGTCAGACGCTTCCGAGACTCGAAAACAAGGCCCAGCTCAAACATTTGCTCTCTTCGCTGACATGGAAAATTGACAGCATCATTCCAAAAACCCTGGATGCAGACAGCTCCATTGATGCTCGGGTGGTCCGCAAGATGCTCCACATTTCAGGCTTGGAAACCGATATTTCCAAAGAAGCCGAGCAGAAATGGTTCGACGCTTTGCAGAGGCATGTTGCCTTCATCAACCACGTGCACGATCTAGACGACTCGGCTCTCAGCGACAAGAACGACACTGTGTTTCGACTCCTAGAGTCCGATCACCATCCTCCCAAGCCATTGACGTTGAGGGAGCTTCAAAAAGGGGCGGAAATTGCCGAGCACGAAAGAAGCGAGGAGAAGGGAGAGTTTGGGTTCGACTGGGAGGCTTACACACGGACCAAAGTCAAGCTATAAGGCGCATGTATGATTTCGTCCGCCCAACACTGAGGTTGGAGGTTTGTTGCATCTTCACTTCTCCGTACGATACATCACAGAATCGTCGGCCTAAATGAGTGGCTGATTCACCCACTCGTCTGCCTAGAATCTCCGAAAGCCGTGAAAAGCCAGATAAATTCTACAAATCCAGAGCTGTTCGGTACACGGTGTACTTCGACAGCACCCGTGAACATTCATTGCCATCGATTCATTGCCTACTCAATGTCAGCGGCTCACTCTCGTGGAACTCGAGAGTCCATATGCATCCGATCGGGAACAGACAAGTCGATCAAATTCTGAAGCGTGCCCTTCAACTTGACGAGATCCCTCGATCCTTGGCTAATGGCATCAACAGATGCGTTTCGTGGAAACGTCACGAAGCACTGCACCTGAAACGTGTTTGTGGAGTCAATAAGCTTCAACTTGAGTTTCCCGTTGGCATCTGCCGGAACCTCATCATCTCTGATGAACATTTTATAAAGCTCAATTACAACATCGCCGTGTATGAAGCGTGCGCCGCGAATCCAGTACTGATTCACCACGTCGTAGCCAAGCTCCTCGAGAAAGATGAGAAACGAGTCCTTTTTAGGGGTAGCTGGCGTGGGCTCTTGCTTGATCTCTTCCGTCTTGGGTTCGCCGTCGATTTCCATCAACTCTACCAACCCATCGTCCTCCAATTTTACGGCCTCCTTGCTTTCCTCCACTGGTTCCTCCACATATCGTAGACTACCCTCGGCGTGGTGGTGGACTAAGGTGGACTCGTAAAAATTGAACGCAGAAACCGCGCCGGCGCTGGCCTTCGGAATATCCAGCACATGTAAAGTCCAGTTTTTCACCTCCTTCCCAGAAAAGAGCCGGTCCACTAGTATCATCAGATCTTCCAACACCGGCAGCGCTAGGTCAAGGTCACGCGAAGCGTCATCGTCCCAAACTGTGGAGCATCGCATGTAGTATTGCTCTATCTGGTTGACTTTGCCAGGCTCAAACTTGGGTTTGAACACATTTCGAGGTCTAGTTACCAACGTGTACGTCGACACTTTCTGCGGGTGCGTAATCCCTGTGAGTGCCTGAAGAGTTGCCACGGTCTGGGCATAGTTTTTGTGGGGCACCGTCAGGGTTAGAAGAAGTTTGTGGCCCATAGGTCGAGATGGAGTTAGGTTCCTCAATTATAGTAACCAGTGCGATTCCACGGAGAGGGGGAGTGGAATGTAAATTTAGCTAGCGAGAAATCCGCTGGGTCTAGAATGACAACGAGCGTGGAGCGTTGCGTGAGGCGTAGCAGTGGAGCGTCTTCTACAACGAGTTGGAGTAGGTTGTCACGTGACTTCGGTTTCGGGGAACTGCTATCGGAGAAAATATCGACATTCGAGAAAAGTCGGAAAATAGGGGCCGAGACATGTCGCTGTCTTGCCAACAATTACGGGCCCAGACTCGGCTCGATGATGTGCATTGAATCGATGGTGAATGTACTGTCGTGCTCGTGATATGCCGTAGTGGACTCGTAACAGAAAAACCACGTCCTCATCCCCAGCCACTGCATTCGTCTGCTGTGTTATCGTCTTCACGCCTAATTCTCAATTTTGGCCGGGCAAACGCACAATGCTACAGCAGCGTCGGTAATTCAAGCACAGCCACTCAGTATAAGCTTCTGGCTTGTGAAAATCACGGGGAATCAGCATTCTCAGCATGGACACTTGGCCTGTGCTTTGCACTTTGCGACTTGTCGCCGTCATACAAGCAGCTGCCCACCAACTGCTCAATCCTCCCGCTTATTGGTTTTTCTTCGTTTCAGCAGCTTCCTGGGAGTCATCCTCTGAAAATGCCACGATGATGTAAGCAATGAGCACAAGATTGGCTGCAGCAGCAGCGGCGCCTCCGCATACAAGTGCACTGTCAAAGTAGTACTGGCAGGTGAAGAACACCGTCAATGGGAAAAACACCATGGCCACCGTAAAGGCCATAAGCTTGCGCACCACGGATCTGAAGTTAGTACTGGATTGAAAGCGAGAAATTCATGGTGTCGATACATACGCTGGAACGTCTGCCATGGAAGTGATGATAATGAGGTGTGTGTAGGACAAGGCGGAAAAGTCAGGGAGATCGACCAGCAAGAAATTGGAAGGACGGCACGGAAAAATAAGTTGAAATCTGGAAACACCTCGTCATTTTTACATCGGCGCTGTGCTTATCTTTTCTTCTTCGCCCTCGTCTTTACTGGCCATTCACTCCTCCGAGTCTGACGCTCAAGGGCACGTGCAGCATGTTATTCACCACACTCTGCTCTGCCAAAAGCCCTTTTAAATATCGTAAACCTCAAAAAGCCACCGAAACTATTTCGCTACTTCTCCCTCCATTCGGCACCCCAATACTACCCTCCTGCACCTAGCCTCCCTCGGCGTTCTCCTCTATCAATCACCAAACTCCCACCCAAATGAAGATCGCTGCCGGAATCGCTGCATGCGCGGGCGCTGCTGTAGCCTTTTCAAATACCGCTCCATTGTACTCTAGCTCCAAATTGGGCGTAAGCGGTTATATCTTGGGCTCGTCGGCAATCGCTCAAGAATTGCTTGCCTACTCCAAATCTGTGTGCGAGCAAGATGAAAAGCTTGTGATATACAGAGTAGCTGGCTTGGAAAAATCCGGTTCCAAGGCCAACTCCGGGCTGTACATTGACCACGTGAGGTACTCGTCGGGCGCCAGCATCGACTTGCCCGTTGACGAATCCTGTGCGGTTGAGTATGTGTCGTGGGGAGAGGAAAAACTGGCTCGCGGAGGCCGCGTTGTTATCGTCGATGTTGAGGATGGCCAGTCGCATTCTGTTGATGAATTTCTTGGCTCTGGCCACGTTATCGTGCAAGGAAAGCCTTCGTTCAAGGTGAAGGCTGAGAGCTTGAAGGATTGGGTTGAGTCTGCCGTCAGCGGGCTCTTGTCCAGAAGAGCCTCCTCTGCTGAAGACGAGGAGGTTGGCGAGTACTCAGAGCAGGATGTGGAGGCTGATTTCAGAGCCGCTGAGTCCTTGGTGGCCGAAGAAGAAGGAACTGTAACGGCGGTAAGTGAGGCCGCCGAAGCTGGAGATGCAGACAAGGTCGCCGTCCCAAAAAACTCCAACCTTTTCACAAAGTACCAATTTTTCACGCCTGGCTTGTGGTCGGCGTTGATTGTGGTCTTCTTCTTGGTGTATGTGACGGTCACGGCGGTGTCGTGGATCTCGTCCATACAAACGTCGTACGGAGCGTTTGAGAAGCAGATTGACTTTGAGAAGAAGGAGCAGTAGATATTTCCGGAGAGCTGAAGGCAGCAAAATACATCACAGGATCGACGCCGTAGGTTGGATGCTACTCAGTGGCTGCTGACTCGATACGTATTGTTTGTTGGCCTCACCTGTCGCCTAGTCGCCTGTTTGTCTGCGGAATTTTTATCTATTATTCTTTTTTCAATTAGAGCATACGCATTACCGGCACTAATACAAGTACGGGATGATCTTATAAGGCACTTCCTTCTCGTACTTTTCCCATGCATCGCCGTATTTCTCCCTGCATTTCGCCTCATCCCTAGTCTGGCGGTGCACTAGTAACGTGGCAAAGTACACCACGTAGAAGTACGTCAACACCGTCATCGAACCAGTAGGAAGACACCACGACCAGCCAATGATCCAGTCTCCAAAGTAGTTGATGTGCTGGCTGCGTGCCCACCACCCATCTGCCAACAATTTGGTGCCTCTGGCCGTGGAAATGCTCTTCATGTGGTCAAGCTTGCCGTTTTTGAAATCGCTCTTCTGCTGGTTCGCAGAGTGAAAGATATAGTAGCCCAAGAAACTCAACGAGAGGATTGCCACGGTTTTAACGGCTCCCAACTCGTAGTAGTTCTGGGGCAACGCAAGAAAGCGGGCCTGTAAGGAGTAAGACCAAGGAAGCCACGCCAAGTCGCCAAAGGCAAGCATGAAGCCGAAACCGTCGGTGGCAATATCCATCATCGTCAAACATCCTTCCTCGTTAAGCACACCGTCAAAAATGTAGAACGCCTGGAGAAAGTTGACCAAGATGATGGAATCCAGGACCTTGTCATGGACATGGTACTGGTTGTGAACACACGACAAGTTGATGAGGAGCAAAAGAAGCATACCTGGCCGAAGCTCGCAGTACAACTTCACATCCAAAGGCCCAAGTCTGGGGTTGAGCTCGCGGCCAATGAACCAGTCGTAGATGGGATTTCCCAGGTTTCCGTTGATGGACAAGATTCGCTCGCTGGTGCCTTTCCCGTTCTTTTTCTGGAGAGGAATAAACGAAGCAAAGTACACAGCAAACGACAACAAGAACGATGCAATGATAGTTACGAGCGTGAACTTGAGCTGGTTGTCGTAGAGAAACTGAAGTTCGGGCACGTAGTAGTTGGGCGAAACGAGCGCCCGGGCAACCACAAGACCCACCAAGGCCACCGACATGCTCAAGCCATTGATTCTGTAGTTGAGACGGGTGCCATCGCGCAATTCGACTCCGGGAATGTCCTTGCCAGGAAACGTGACATCACAGACGGCAAGCACCACGAACCACGCCAAATATGCGGCCCACACTTTAGCGTCGAAGCTGAGTTCGATTAATTCCAGCCAGCTTTTGGGTACCTGGGCCCAGATACGACCAAAATCTAGGGTAATGCCTCGCACCGCATACGATGGGCTGATCAAGAAGTGGAAAAAGATGATGATGACGGGCAAAAAGGTGGCAATTCCAAGTGCGCCGGGAACACCGAAAAACTCTCGATGTTTCGTGACGGGATTTAGCGGTTCAGACATGGTGGTGGATGATGGCCGCTGGGATGGAGAAACAAATGTTTAAGTAACCGCACCGAACGACTATACGACGAAGCAAACGAGAACTTTGCGGGGTGGGTCCCCGCTGGCGGCCAATGCTGGAATAAAAATGAGAGAAAGTTAAGGAGCACTAAAACCGGTGAAATATCGATTTTCGAAACGCGCCGTATGCTGTCTCAAGGTTGCGAGATGGGCTTTGGCGATGATATAGGGAGCAAAAATATTGAAGTCGCGAGGGCTTGGACAAGAATTTTGAACTCGAGACAGCTTCTAGTCCGGGGTATCCCAATTATTTCGTTTCTCTCAATCGGCTCAATGGGCCATCCTTAGCTTGAGATCAGTATTGAACAAAAGTAACATTCAGCGACAGAGATCACCTCACGGAGGAAACAGTCAGCACCACAGCGCCGCAGCGGCTCTAGAAAGAATGGCGCTCACGAGAGCGTGCCTTCTGCCAGCATCGTAGATCGCAGGGGAACCGTGAGTCGGCGTTTAGGCTCGGATCGACGGCACATTCTCGTGTCCCAACTTTGAGCCGCTGCTCCTACTCACGCCATGAATTGCATCTCGGTGGTCACCTCTCGCATCAATGCGCACTAAGAGGGTCTGACTCTACTCATATGACAGATGCTGACCCGTGGTAACCAACTGAGATCCTGAACACTTCGAGAGTGGAGTCGCAGATTGCGCAGTCTCCAATTCTCGACGCCGCGCCAGGGACCCAAGTCTAAAGCTTCGGGGCTTACGTGCCGGGTGAACTCTACGGGTGGCCAATCTAGGAATATACACAAATCCGGAGTCGGCCCCGCTCTCTCTTGCCCACTGGTAATTTCCCAGCACAACAGTCTGCCTCCAGGCTCTCGCATCAGTTGATGATGAGATTTCGATCCAAAGTACGTGGTCGAGTAGGTGAGATACCAAATGACCGGAAGCGGAACTAAACAGAAGGAAGGCCCGCAGGCGCCGCATTGACGTTTTTCCGCACAGAGTGGTCCGCCAGAAGAGCAGAAACAGAAAAACACAACGGGGGGGTGGCTCGCGCCTGATAAGAACAGATCAGGGGCCCAGACCCGCCAGGCAGCCGCCAGAATTCCTCCGTTCGCCGCCGGCGCAAAACGACAGGCTGAAATCAACTTATTTTCCTTTTTCGTCGTGGCCGCACCAGCTGCCCGCAGAATGCAATCACAGTTCCCAATCGGGAGTAATTGCTTGCATAACGTCCACGCGATGCGGCGCTAACCGCCAGGATGCCAGGTGGGCCCCAGAGCCAAAAGTCTAGACAAAGCCGAAAAAATATAATGGAACAGTCCGAAGTAAAAGTCTACAATAACTCTTAAACTCCTGTTTGTCCAAGGCGTGTGGCTGTTCTCTGGGCATGGCACGCCCACTTGGTCGGAATGTCCGCTTGCATAGTGGAAAATGAAATTCTGGCATTATATCTCTCCCCCTTCCACCTTCCCGCCAGCGACGCTCCTAGTTTTTAGGGTGGATCAAAAAATTCCCATTGCTCCCTGTCGTTCCACCTTGTGCAAACCTATTTTTCGTTGGTTTTTTTTTTTCCTTTCGCCGTTCAATTGCCTTCAGTGCTTTTGCTTTTTTTTTTCTTGTTGGTTTATCCTCAAGTTTTTCCGCTTGGTCCACTTTTTCGCTCTGTTGCCGCTCCATGTCCATCATGTACATGGGCTCGGGAAATGAAACGCCCGTGAAAAGAAAACGAGGCCGCCCGCCAAAAAATAACAAGGCCGAGGCTTTTCCAACATACACCCTCCAGTTCCAGTCACCTGGAGAGTTTTCGCTGCCGCTGGCTGAATCCAATCTGAATCAGATGGTGAGAATCGGCGAACCCGACGCCTACACGCCGTTCATGAAGGTGTCGCCCTCCACACAGGCCAAGCGCCGGCGCAAATCGTCCTCCACAGCACCACCCCGCCTGAATCTGGCCCCGCTGGCAGGCGCAAGCGCCTTGCCTACTCCAGTGAATCACACACAACCGACAACGACCCGCCCAGCGCACGTGCTGGCAAAAACCATGGAAAACATGGCCATGATCACTGGTATTGGCATGCGGACGCCTCCGGAAGGCGCTGCGCGCACAAGTGCCGCCATGGCGCCGTTGGCGGGTCCACAACTCCACACCGACGACAGTCCCGGGTCGCCACGCACACACGGCAGCCGCGCAGGGCCGCTCGGGGTGCCTTTCAGCCACGCGCCGCCGGACGGCGCCCGATTGTCGCCCGCACTCTTCTCGGACGGGCTTTTTTCATTCCGTTTGGTGGTGGACGAAAACGGCCATGCTGCGCTCTCGGCGAAAGAGGAACTGCTGCGCCATATCGACCGCCGCGGCGAACGGCCGCCCACCTTCGCCATCAACAGCTCGTCCGCTGTGTCGGTGGCGCCTTCCCGTGGCCACGCCCGCACCGCTTCCAGCTCGTCGCACAACCTGGAGCGCAGCGCCAGCTCCGTGGGGTCGTCGCTCGATCCGGTGCTCCCGACGCTTCCTTCGCAACATGGTGCATCTCCCGGACACCTTGCCTTGGTTCAGGGGCCCCTCCATGGCTCCGGGTCCGGGTCCGGGTCCGGGCCACGGTACTTTCTTCCGACCATCACGCCCACCAGCGCGCTGGCAGCGCCGCTGATCGTCGCCGACGACAAGTACATTGTTCCACAGACGCCGCACCGCGACGAGAACGCCACGCCGGATCTGTTGGCGTTCAATCTCACGCCGCAGTTCAACACGTTGATGTATCTGGCATTGAACATCAACCTGCCGCAACATCGCGGAGCCATGGTGCACGCGGTGCCGCCGTCGTTTATTGCAGAAACTGGGTCTTTGAGGCAGCCGGGCCATGCTGCTGTCAAGGGCATGTCGCCGGCGCCAGCAATAGACACCACCCGGTTGACGGCTGCGGGCAGCCTCGATGAGGGCGATGCGCGGCAGGCGTTGAAGCGGGTGTTTTCGTTGCGGCGGGGCAGAAGGTGAAGAATTGTCTGGCCACTGCGGCAATCGAGTGACGAGTAAGTTGCGACTAAGAATGGGATTGAGATGCGACTAGGCTTGCGACTAAGAATGCGACCGAGAATACGGCTGCGATTGCAATATGGTTGCATTTGTCGGCAAGATCTGTCATTTCCCTCGATTGTCGCCCACTCCAACGCTTTGCACTGGGTGCTGGGTGGAATGGTTGCGCGGTGCGTAGTTGGTCAAGAGACAAAAATGGCCGCAGAATAGAGAGGTGATAGAATTGCTGTCTGTAGGCAGCGGTCGACGACCATCCTGCCTTTCGTCTTTCTCCGTCTAGTCTACGGTCGTCTGATTTATTCACGCCTATCATACACACCTTTTATTCAGTAGTTACTCCGATCTCTATATCTCCCCATTCATCAGCAAGCGTCCAGCGCTCGTTCTGTTCGAAACGCCTCGTCCCTACGTGCTCTTCCCTTCACCAGCTCATCCCACACACCCTCTACAAAACTTATCTATGCATTTATTCGTCTCGTACATCTTCGACCTACTCAGTAGGTGCTCCACTTCCACAAAGACTCGCCAGGGTTCACAAGCTCGTTGTCGCTCTTGACAGCAGTAACACCTCCTCCAGGACCCAAAGAAGCAAGAACCTGCAAGTAGTAAAAGAACTTGGCAGGCTGGAAACCGTTGGTGGACCACTCAGACTTAGCAGCCTTCACAACCTCATCCTTTGGCACAGTGGTCTTGACCTCCAACTTGACGTTGTGAGAGTCCTCGTAAGTCTTGACAACCTCGGCTGGGGTAGTGTAGCCCGAGTTGACGTTGAGCTTGTCGGGAAGCTCAGACGCCTTGGGGTTGGTGACCACCGACGCAATTACCTTACCAATGTCCTCAAGAGAGGAGTGGCTGAATTTCAATTCTGGGTCCACAAAGTAAGTCACGCTCTTGTTCTGAGTGTCAGCACCAACCAGGCCAATGACCTCACGCAAGTATGCACCTGAAGAGAAAAATCCTGTGTAGATATCAATCACCTTGACACCAGAGATCTTTCTGATGTTGTCGGAATGCACCGCCTTGATGCCCAAGAAACCAGGGAACGTCTTGTCGGAGTCCTCGAGAATGCATCCGAACTGAGTGGGAATGTACACCTTGGGTTTGACGGCGGCTGCAACTTTCTCCAACACGGCATTGGTCTCAGGAGAAGGAGAGAATAACTCCACAATTGCATCCACACCCTTCAATTCCTCGATAATCTTTTCTCCTCCGTCGGTGTAGTCACCGGTGACGTACTTGACGTACTTATCAGAAGTCTGCTTGGAAGCGTCTCTCGTGACAGCGATGATAGGGAACTTCACCTTGGAAGCGAAGGTGTCGCTCTTGAGCGCCTCAAGGGTGGGCTTGCCGAGGGTACCGTTGAGTCCGAAAATTGCAATTGAGGCCATTGAGTTTGTTTGAAGTGTTGTGTAGTAGTAGGGTGCTTTTTACTGAAGTCGTAGGCATTGCGCGAGGTTCGGCCCGATTTATGCTCGGCTCGGATTACAAATGGTGTGGTTCGCACCCGTGCCTCCGAACCGAAGTGGTTCGCGAAATTACTAATGGTGTGGCTTATGTACAGACGATGTGGCTCGCGCTTATGTGATCTTGTTGTGGATTAGAAAGCGTGGGGAAAATGGCACCTTCGGTTTTGGCGTTGACAAGGCTCATCGCAACTGAGCACTGAGCACTGAGCACTGAGCACTATACACACGACCCACTACATGCACTGGCCACCAAATATACCAGCCAGTGAGCACCAACCACGAAACCACATCCGTACCTCCCAAACCCCCACTAACACACCGAACACCGGCCACAATCAAACGCAATTGTGGTTTGCTCATAACCTGCAAGCCGTAGTTTCTAGCTGCCTCTGAATGCAGCCATCTGCTTCTTTTTTAGTCCCAAAATTCTACATAATTGATGCTCCCAAGCCGACTGCTCCATCAGCCTAATACTCGCATCCGTCCACCATCTCGAATGAATCTGTCGTCTGCACGTAGCTGGCAAAAAGTCTCCAACCCCTTGCATGTCAGCACCTGACGTTCGCCAAATCTCAGTATTGCATCTCACTGGGCCGAATCTGCCAAGGTCTTTTTGCATCCAGAGTGCTTGTTTACGTGATTTGTAAAGAACTCATGGAAAGTCTTCCCACCTGCTGCTAACCATGGCACGCGTCTCGTAAAATTCCGCTGTAGAACTCATAAGGCGCAGTGGATACTCAAGTCGATTCCGGCAATACATTCCACATTCTCCATCTCTCTCAGAAAACATCCGTACCTCCTAGAGACCGCGGCTGCATCCGTGCACCAGGGCAGTCCGTGTGTCACGTGACCCGCGCTGCGCAGGCCCGCCTGCCTAAAATTTTTCACCGCGCCCACCTACGAAAAATTCTTCTTCATCTTCATCTTTCACCAACATGTCTCACAGAAAGTACGAACAGCCTAGACACGGTTCTTTGGGTTTCCTCCCCAAAAAGAGATCTGCCTCCCACAGAGGTCAGGTCAAGTCCTTCCCCAAGGACGTCAAGTCCAAGCCTGTCGCTTTGACTGCTTTCATGGGTTACAAGGCTGGTATGACCACCATTGTCAGAGACTTGGACAGACCCGGTTCCAAGATGCACAAGCGTGAGGTCGTCGAGGCCGCCACCGTTGTGGACACTCCTCCTATGGTTGTCGTCGGTGTTGTTGGTTACGTCGAGACCCCCAGAGGTTTGAGATCTTTGACCACCGTTTGGGCTGAGCACTTGTCCGAGGAGGTCAAGAGAAGATTCTACAAGAACTGGTACAAGTCCAAGAAGAAGGCTTTCACCAAGTACTCTGCCAAGTACGCCGAGACCGGCGCTCAGGTTGAGAAGGAGTTGGCCAGAATCGCCAAGTACTGTACTGTTGTGAGAGTTCTTGTCCACACCCAGATCAAGAAGACTCCTTTGTCTCAGAAGAAGGCTCACTTGGCCGAGATCCAGATCAACGGTGGTTCCACCGAGGACAAGGTCAACTGGGCTAAGGAGCACTTTGAGAAGACCGTCTCTGTTGACTCTGTTTTCGAGCAGAACGAGATGATCGACGTTGTTGCCGTCACCAAGGGTCACGGTTTCGAGGGTGTTACCCACAGATGGGGAACCAAGAAGTTGCCCAGAAAGACCCACCGTGGTTTGAGAAAGGTTGCTTGTATTGGTGCTTGGCACCCTGCCAACGTCACCTGGACTGTTGCCAGAGCTGGTCAGAACGGTTACCACCACAGAACCTCCATCAACCACAAGGTTTACAGAGTTGGTTCCGGTGCTGACGAGTCCAACGGTGCCACCGAGTTTGACAGAACCAAGAAGACCATCAACCCTATGGGTGGATTTGTCAGATACGGTTTGGTCAACAACGACTTTGTGTTGTTGAAGGGTTCCATCCCCGGTGTCAAGAAGAGAATTGTCACCTTGAGAAAGTCCTTGTACGTTGACACCTCTAGAAGAGCCTTGGAGAAGGTCAACTTGAAGTGGATCGACACCGCCTCCAAGTTCGGTAAGGGTAGATTCCAGACCCCTGCTGAGAAGAGAGCCTTCATGGGTACCTTGAAGAAGGACTTGGAGAACTAATTGTTTTCATCCTGAATCTACACTCCTATCACAACATGCTGTAGTATGTCAAGTCTGCTCCTCTATGTGTAATCACTATTTCTATTTCTAAAATTCGCTGCTGATTTTTAATCGAACTTTATTCACATCCATCACTGCATTCGGCTTCCTACTCGAGATGCTCGCGATGCTCCCTGCACATGTCTCACCGCCATAGTCCGAACCAAACATGAACGCCGAGGTCCGCAATCTGGGCTCCATATACAGCACATATATATCCACTGTTGACCACCTACCGTGTGATATCGTAAGATCTCTCTGGCTAGTCCAGGCGCTCAATTTCAAAGCCGAGCTGGCCTCGCAAGCCATTCACGAAAAGCTACGAGATCAAGACGCGGCACAAATACTCAAGGAGGCAAAAACTTCTTCGATATCCGACGATTTCGTCAACGCAAGAAACGTTGTCATCGGTAGTAATAGCGAGCTGGTGGCCGAAATGCAAGCCCTAGTCAATCAGCTTGAGTCTCACCATGCCATCTTGGAGGCGGAAGTGAAACAGTTACAAGTTGTGGCAGACACTCCACCGACGCAGGAACGGAGCTACCTCGAATCTCAGCGTGAGCTTCTTGAACAGCACTATAAGAAGCATCCACTAGAGTCGCAGCTTAATGTGGGGAGTGTTACCGAACGAATTGTTCCGGGAAACCGGCCCGTGGTCATCAAGAAGGTTCTGAAGAACTCCAAGTCCAAAATTATACTCAAATTCGGAAGCAGCAATAAATCACGATCACTGGCAGTGACCAAAATCGCCAAACCTCGTGTTGAGCACGTGTGGGACGAACCCAAACTTCCTGAGGAAGAGAAATACTGTTTTTGCGGGCAAAACTCATTTGGAGCGATGATTGGATGCGATAACAAAAAGTGTCCAAATGGCGAATGGTTCCACTACAAGTGTGTGGGGCTCATTAAAGCGGATGCTCCAAAGTATGCCAAGCAGAGGTGGTTCTGTCTGCCCGAGTGCCGCGAGGCAGGCAATCGCAAAAAGAAGACCAAGAGAAAGTGGTGAGGCTCGGGAGGGTAATATAGATCATCGTTTTCTAGCCGTTTTCTTCTATTCCTATTTTACACCGCAAGAAGCTCCAACATACCACTGATCTCGTTGGCCACCTTGCACTTGCGCAACTCGTAGTCAATACGCTTGGCGAGCTTGTTGAATGCCTCCTCAAGTGTAACAGACTGGTCTATTAACGATCCGTACATCTCGAGAATCACACCCAAGAAGTCGCACACAATGTTCACCGAGCGGGTGTCGTCTATCGTGGAAGTGAGCCACAGCAAAATGGGCATTAAAGAGATTTCATCACGCCCATGTAAGGAGACTCTAATTTTTCCTCTCTTTTTGAGTTCGCTCAACAACAGAAGTGTGTTCTCTTTAGGCAAACCCTGCCCCACGGCCGCGTCTAAGGCGTCTGACCAACGGAATGCGTTGAGGTGCTTTTCGAATTGCTTAAGTTTACGAGCGTTTGGTTTGCTCGAACGCACGATTTGGTTGTCATCTTCGCCTTTGTATTCTCTGGCGGCAGCATTCCGTATGGCTGTCACACTGGTGAGTTTCCGTTTCGCTTCGGCTTCAGGTGCAGATTTTCTGGTTCTGATGGAGATCAAGCCGTTTGTCAAACCTGTGGCGAAGTGCTTGAAATCTGGCGAGACAGCCGTGGTGAGAACACCTCCGCTCTCGAACTTCCAGCCGAATTTCACGTCCCAGTTAGTTGAGGCGTAGTCGAAGATCTTCACATGGCCATCGAGGGACCCCACAAGAAGACCCTTGTCGCCAGTGTTGTGCAACGTAGTCGCGGCTTTGGAGAAGTTGCTGAATTCACGAATTTGCAGACCTCGGGCCAAATCCCAAACCTTCACTACAGGGCCACCCGCACTGACAAGAGTAGTCGACGTCAAAGCCAAAACATCTTCCACGGGATTTTGGTGGTTAAATTTCACCACCACAGATTTCTGGCGGGTGTCGAATATCCTCACCACGCCGTCATAGCACCCAGATGCAACAAGATGAGGATTTCCAGGAATAAAGTTGCAGGAACGGATATAGTCACCATGTTCCTCATTGAATTCGACGACGGGTCCCAGCAGTATCTGCGAAATGTCGTACAATCTCAACGTCCTGTCATCGGAACCGGTAATGATATGGTTACCGATAGTGGGATGGAATTTGGCAACATGTGTGGGATATGACGATGGCGAGGTGCTGACAAGCAAACTTCTGGGTTGGTAGCTGTCGAATATAGACACCTTTCCTGAGGCATCGGCAGCAACAAGAAGCTTTCCATCATGCCTATACTCTCCAGAAAATACGGTGTCGTTGAATCTGGAAAATGTTCGAATGACCTGTCTAGTCTTGGAAGAGAAAACTTGGATTCTCGTAGACGAGGTGACTGCAAAATCATGAGGAGCCACTGGGTTGAAGTGGATATGTGTGACAGGGAAGTTTTCCTTTATGATCTGAGGATTGGCAAAACTTTTCCAGAACCGCTGCTCTGGAGACAGCTGCGCAGGTAAAGCGGGGTTTCTGACTCTCTGTAGAGTCGTCCGCTGTGAAGACATGCCGGTTTTTGGGGTGAGGCGATGGTCTCGAACTGTGATGAGCTTGAAAATGCGTGTCACGTGACATCCATCTCGGGTGCAGCCAGGAGTTTCAGATGTGCTGCCGACGTTCGGCGTGAGGTGGTAAATATCAGGACCAATAGATATTTTTGCTTCTGTACTTTACCAAATTGCTCTATGGCGCTGAGATACCGTGGGTGGTGGCGTTGTCGTGGGCTAGAACATCTTCACCTTGGCTTTCCAGCGTGAATTTGCAACAACTATTTTCTCTTTAATCGGGATTATCTGTGTTCTTTCCCAATTTATGTTCTGAGCTTTTCCTGATTTTTATGACCTTAGAGTACTTTTGAGATTCTAATGGGGGTGCGTTTTTCACCAAATATTGCAAACTATTCACAGAGTTTCAAGAATATTTGTAATGGCGGATAAGAAAATTTGGAATCAGGCTCCAACCAAAAGCAAATCACAGCCAGCTTAAACATTCTCGCTTGCCTAGCATTTCATTTAGGATGGGTTCGTGCTGACATCACCAACTGTAAGCCCAGATAAGGTACTTCGAATGACTACGCAAATAGAGAACACGCTGAAATGATGTAACACTTCAAATAGCTACGACTAGAGTTTTTGTAACTTTGAGGTGTCGGAGATTTCAGTGAGGTCATACATGTTACCCCAACCTGGCTAAACAGTTGAGACTGATATCACGTGCGCTCTCCGCTTCAAACCACTTCTCTTCTTTATGCTACGGCGAATCACACATCTATTTGTTCCCCTCGTGGCATTTGTGTACAACCACATCCCAAGTTTCGTGTGGGTTCTTTTGGATTTCGTCCTGGACATCTGGCTCTTTTGGATTCGCAAGTTGTATCATCTCCACACAAGAAAAGACTCGCTCAACGAGAGCGTCAAACAGCTCCAAAATGTAGAGAGCTACCAGGAGTTCAAGGCGATTGTCACCAAAATTGATTCCCTCACCAACATGGATCTCTGGCGCCAAAACTTTGTGTCCAAACACTATGACTACATTCTCATAAACGACCGTACCGAGGTGTTGCGCAAGGCACGCTTAATGGAGGACGCTCCTATGATTATGTCGCTCCTTCGATCTGGACTTATCCGTAATTTTGGCGGCATAGCTCAGAATCGGCTCCACACAAAACTGTACTTAGGTACGAAGTTCAAGATTCAGGAATATATACTTGAGGTGCTCGAGTGCCTCAACTACATCAACGAGCTGATCAACAAGGAGAATGGCAACGATTTCATTCTGAATAGCAAGCAGCTCAAAATTGACTTTTTCCACGACGCCCGCCAACTGTATGGATGCACTGTTCTCATCCTCCAAGGTGGGTCGTTGTTTGGCTTGTGTCACTTTGGAGTGGTTCGGGCTCTTTTTTTCAAGGGCCTTCTTCCAAGAGTGGTTGGTGGAAGTGCAGTTGGTGCCGCTGTTGCATCGTTGGTTTGCACTCTTACTGATCATGAACTTGTTCCCATTCTCTTGAATCTCACTGACATGCTTGGGGATGTCGATCAACTCAATCATGACGTGGACGAACGGTACGGCAATATCATTGAAAACGTGGTGAGGAAGGGATACTCTCAGGATATTTTGATTTTCCTTAAATTTGTGCGGGACACAATCGGTGATTTAACTTTCGAAGAGGCGTATCTCAAGACGCAACGTATTCTTAACATCGTGGTCCACCCAACACACCACGCAGTTCCCTCGTTGCTCAACTATATCACGGCTCCCAATGTGGTAATCTGGACAGCTATTTATGCTTCCATTGGAACCGGCGTGTTGTCCGATAACGTCCAGCTCTATGTAAAGGACTTCAACAACGACGTTATGCCGATCGAACCGGACCTTGATATTCTGTTTTTGAAGCCGCAAGATGTGAGCTACCTGCATCGCTACTTCAAAGGAGAAGGCAACAAGCCTTCCTTTGAAACATCGCCATACACACGACTCACGGAACTTTTTAATGTCAACCATTTTGTGACTAGTTTGGCTCGCCCCTATTTGGCGCCTGTTGTGAATAACAATCTTCTGAATCACCATGTTTATGGGCGGCTCACCAAGGACGAAACTCTCAGCGATGATCCCCGCCGAGCCAAAGCGCGATCAAAGTTGACATTCAACCTGGGCTACAACATCACAAAGCATCTTAAAAATATAATTGGGTTGGAGATCCAGCATCGTCTCGAGGTTATGAACAAGTTGGGTATTCTTCCAGATATCGTAAAGCGACTTTGCATTGACGAGAAACCGTCTGCCCCCAAGAATTCCTCGAGTCTTCGAGAAGTGGTGATTATTCCCGAGCTCCGCTACCTTGTTCGAGACTTTGGCCGCGTTTTTGATGTTCACAAAACGATGGAAAACATTCCGTATTGGATATTGGTGGGCGAGCGAGCGGTCTGGCCATTGTTTCCTCAGCTTTGGTCACGTTGCGCCATTGAGTTTGCCCTCGATGACCTTTACAGCCACCACAGAAAGAGAGGTTAGAGCTGAAGCTTCTGCCACCCAAAATAAATGTTCGCATTATCTAACGAATATCTTGATGAGGTTTTCCTTCACCACGAAGAATGTGTAGTCACCAGGAAGTACCTCTTTGTCAGGCACAGCACCGCCAGAAACAGTAATGCAGCCCGTGACATCCACGGCTCTTCCAGTTGGAAGAGGCAGAATATGAACGTTGAGAGAGGACATGTAATGGCATTTGGCGAAAAAGTCTGAGATTCGAAAAACCGGATCGCCAGCAGGCAAAGAGGGATTGGATTCATACCAGTGTGTGTTGAAGACTCCAAACAATAGGTTGCACTCTTGGCGGAGTTTCTTTACCCACGTCAAGAGAGCATTTGGAGAGAGGTCGGTTGCAGCTAGGAGGATCTCGGGATGCTCCAAAATGAGAACTTTCTTGGGCTCAGACGCCGCCCTCAATTTCGCCAAAATCCCTTCAAAGACGGAAGAGATGGATTTTTCGCTGTCCCCTGGTCTCGTGACCTTGTCAGTGAACAAGTCACTGAAGTAGTCCTGAACTTGGAAGTGCGATGAGCTTGAGGCTTCAAGGCCCGATCGCTGGAGTGCAGATCTGATCAGATTCTCGGTCCGACTGAAGGATATCACTACTACTGTGGATCTATCTGGTACAATGGGCGCTGAATCACGATTAATGGATGTCGCTCTTCCAGTGAGTCCGCTAGATATTATCGAAGACACCAACCATGTGGGTTCGGTACCTTGATCATGTGTGATAAGCGCTAACTCATGCCGATTTGCCCGAAAAACTGTATCGGATATTAGGGAGCCGTCCTTGTAGAATGAAAGGTCGTGGGTGGCCATGGTGGTGTATGTTGGGTGCAGGACCCGATGAGGATGGGCCTATGAGAGTGCCTGCCTTTATTGAAGAATGTCTCCTGGAGGTGAAAAATCCAAAGAAATGACCCAAAGCTTCAACGTAAATGTGAACGCAAGTCTTAGTTCGCTGTTGTGGCGGATGCCGAACATTACTACTTCGGTCCCGCTTCTCAATTGGGCTCGACCTGAGACAACTGCATTGGCGCAATCTTCGGTTATTTGTGGAGTGCTGTTGCCCTTTTACTTGGCCGAAGCACGTGCTGATTCTATGAGATAAGCGTTGGACCTAACACTAGAAATACAGGGCCTGGCCCATGCGGTCAATTTTCAACGAAGTTAGCCTGATTCGCCGCCTACTGAAGGACGGATGGAAAATGCGTTTCAACGATTCTAGACCAGTTTATGGAGAGGCGCTGTATCTGAAAACTGAAATTGTTGCCATAATGCATGTCGCAATAAGATAAGACTCGCGTTATCTCGGGTTTTTTCGCTACTTCGGGTAATCGCGTATTGCGCGCCAAGACCTCGCTGGCGGCAAGATATTCCCATTGACAGGTTTTAAAACCAAGGCTAGACGTCGTTATGAAATTACCGAATCTATGTCCTCACTAGTAACCAGATCAACTTTTGATGAGCAGACAGCGACGCTCAATCCCGTCGACATGGCGTACGTCATGTTCTGCGCCTTCGGAGTCTTTCTCATTACACCGGCCATTGGCTTGTTCTACGGAGGAACTCTCAAGCGTAGGAACATCGTCCAGGTTTTGTTTCAGAGTTACATGACCACTGCGGTGGTGGTGATTTTGTGGTACTTGTTTGGATATTCCTTGGCGGTGTCGCCTACGTCCTCCTCTAAAATCATGGGCGATTTCCATAATGCAGCGCTTCACGACGACCAGGCAGGTCCTGTTTACGAGGGCGGCTCAATTCCTTCGGTGATCAACTTCTGCTTCAATGTGTTTTTCCCCGTTGCCACTGCCCAGATTTTCGTGGGTGCTATTGGTGAGCGTGGCCGCTTTCTACCATCTATGGCAGTAGCGATCTTGTGGACAATTCTCTGCTACTGTCCCTTTGCCTACTGGGTATGGACCGCACAGGGCTGGCTCTACAACTTGGGAGCATTGGATTTTGCTGGCGGAGGACCGGTGCACATTGCCTCCGGCGTGGCTTCTTTCTGTTACTCGTGGTACATTGGACCCAGAGGCAGTCCTGGCAAGAGACGGGGCAAAATTATCGACAGCAAGGGCCACTCGCCAGTGACGACATTTATTGGCGTCACGTTCATTTGGGGTGCGTGGTTTTGCTTCAACTCAGGCACTTTGCTTTCTGTAAATGTCAGAACTGGATACATCTTCATCAACACGATTCTTGCCTCCAGTTTTGCATCGCTTTCGTATGCGTTGACTGACAAGCTCATTACAGGAAAATACTCTCTTCAGGCTGCCTGTGAAGGCTCCATTGTGGGCTTGGTCAACATCACGCCGTCGTGTGGTTATTACTGGCCATGGGCCGCAGCCGTTTCATCAATCATCAACGCAGTTATCTGCAGATTGGTCCAGCGTGCCAACCACTGGGTAGGGATCGACGACTACTCACTTTCTGCGGTAGTTCATGGCTTGGGAGGCATTATCGGTGCCACCTTGTTGGGATTGTTTGCCAGCAAGACCGTTGCCTCCTACGACGGAGTGACCGAGATCGAGGGCGGGTGGATCGACGGAAACTTCAAGCAGTTGGGTTACCAGATTGCGTCTTGGGCGGCCATTGTAGCTTGGACGACCGTGTTCACTCTCATTATTTTGTTCGTTGTGGACAAGATTCCCGGATTGCACTTGCGGGCCAGTGCAGAGGAGGAGGAAATGGGAATGGATTTGGCGGAGATGGCCGAAACGTGCGACGAGTTTGGCAACAACTACGAGGAATTCTTCCGCCAGAACGCGTCCAAGATCCGCGCGATTCTTGACCAGTACGATCTTGAGAACGGCCTTGTGGAGGTCATTGATGGCAGTTCTGCGTCCCGGTCGTCAACAGACGAGGTGGTGCGCTTAACTAATGGAGAGAAGAGATAATAAAATTTCCTCTGCACTTTAATACCCTATGTTCCTGACTTTAATTCTAATCTTATTTTTATTTGGTTTTTTATTTCTGCGCACTTTGGTGACCTCCGCGTGAACGATGTAACGTCAACCTGTCACGAGACGCCCGCGACAGGAACACAGCATCTCAAGACTGCACATATGCTATCAAAGAGCCGTGTGCGGCGTCGATGATTGGAAAAAGGCGATCTCTGCCCTCGCCTCGAAATTTCCCCAGTGCTTCTCTTCCTCGATTCTAATATGAGTTTCGAAAAGGTCGATCCCGAGTATGGCTACGACCATACTGTAGAGGAAGAAAATGAGCAAGAGCTCCGACTCGAGCGTGGAGACAACTTTATCAACCGCATAGGCCTCGCACTCAAGGCAGAGGTCAGAGGCATTGAGAGGGTACCCGAAAGCAAGCGTGAAGACAGATCGTGGCTCTCGCCGTTGACGATGTTCCTTTCCCCAAACTTGGCCATTTCGGCACTAAGCACGGGAATGCTTGGACCCACCTATTATGGGTTGGACTTCAAAACTTGTATCCTCTGCGTGGTTTTGGTGTGCATTCTTGCTGCCCTTCCGGTTGGATTCTTTGCCGTGTTTGGCGCCAAATTCGGTCTTCGTCAACAGATCTTGTCCCGGTACTTCACTGGCAACATCATGGGCCGTGTGTTTGCTCTATTCAATGTGATATCGTGCATTGGCTGGAACGCCATTAATGTCTTGCCTGCGGTGCAAATCCTCGTGTCTTTGGGACCCCTTCCGGCGTGGGCTGGATGTCTCATCTTCGTTATCATCACCTGCGTGTTGGCGTTTTTTGGATACAAGATCATCCACTTGTATGAGCGGTGGTGCTGGATTCCAAACCTTGCCGTGTACATTGTGATTGCAGTGCGTTTGGCCAAGTCGGGAAATTTCGAATGGGGACACATGGCTAGTGGCAAAACCGAGGCCGGCAATGTGCTCTCATTCATCACCACGATCTTCGGATTTGTTGCCGGCTGGTCTCCTTCAGCAGCTGACTATTTTGTCTATATGCCAAGCGACACCGCTCCATGGAAGATCTTCTCGGCCATGGTGGTTGGTCTCAGCGTTCCCTCCATTTTCACTCTTATTCTCGGAGCAGCATGTGCTATGGGCACTGAAACTGACGAGCAGTGGCTCAATGCATTCAATGAAGGTTCTGTTGGCGGTCTCGTAAAGCAGATTTTGGTGGTCAACAACTTGCACGGATTCGGAGAGTTCTGCATGGTGTTGTTATCCCTCTCCGCCATCGCCAACAACTTGCCCGGCTCGTACTCTTTGACACTTTCCATCCAAGCAATTTGGAGCCCATTGGCAAAATTTCCACGTTTGGGATGGTGCATCGTGGGCAACTTTGTTTCCCTCGCGTTGTCTATACCCGCCTATTACGTTTTTGAGGCGGCGATGACAAATTTCTTGAGCATCATCAGTTATAACGTCTCGATTTACCTTGGCATTTCTTTTGCTGAGCATTTCCTCTTCCGCAAAGGCTTCAAAGGTTACGACGTCTCCAACTTTGGGGACCGCACCACACTCCCAGTGGGAATTGCGGGAGTTTTCGGATTCGCATGCGGTGTGGCCTCTACCGTGCTTTCCATGAATCAGACCTGGTACCAAGGCGTGATTTCACGCAAATTTCCAGATGGAGGAGATATATCGTTTGAGTTGAACTTTGCCGTGTCTTTTATAGGCTACGTTATCGTCCGGCCGCTCGAGCTCAAGTATCTTGGACGCTGAGGCCCTTCTCAATATGGGATCTAATCTCACTTATGGGGAGTGGGAAATCCGGCATTAGTGTGGCCCCATCTAGAAATAGCGTTTCGCGTGCATACGCAAAACGTGTTGAACTGCAGGTGAGGACAAACCTGGGGCTAATTGGGGGGAGGACGTTACGTACCGGTTCGTGCGTGCACCCATGTGTGAATGTATGTATAATTTCTATTTTTGTGTGTAGGTGTGAATATGTGTGTTAGCGCTGACAAAGTGTTGAGGGGAGGAGCAAGTTGTTCAAGCCACCTACTAAATTCGGACAACGCCAGTGGCTCTGCGTCTTGAATGCAGGGTATCATGCAGAAGTGGATGTACTGCGTGACTGCGACCGGATCCCCAAATTCTGAGACTTTACACCAGACCGTGTTTTGAAATGAGTGCCACCGTATTGCATCGTGTGTATCCAAAGGTTTAGATGCGAGAAATCGTAAAATAAGCAAAATAAGGCTCGACCTAAGGCGTTTATCTAGCCGGTGTCTTCCGACTCCCCGGAGTTATCAATTTTTCTCTGCATTAGACGTGAGATCTTGTTACAAGCGCTGTACATGCAGCGGGAGGCAACTTACAACGCAGATACAACGACAGCCTCCAACCTTCTCTTGCACGTGGAATCACTCGTATTACGGTTATGAGGGGATCCACTTTAGTATGAGAGACCCTTCATTCGGTGATTTACGTTCACTGCACGCCAAGTTTGCAGGTATTTGCATGCCTCGGGCCGAATGGGGATCCTCAATGCTGCACTCCAGACGGGCTGCTGCAAAGTTCATGCGTGGAGACACTTAGACTGTCTTCGTCAGAGTGAAGCATTTGCTCACGGAAACCGAAGCATTCAATTACTTTTAGGCTGGCTATACTGGGGAGAAATGTGTCTTAAACGCTTCCCTTCGTATGCATAAGAACGGAAACGCGACCTTCTTGCAGCAATTTACGACGCAGAAGAAAGTGGCAATGCAAACCATATGCACAACAAGAAGGCAAATGAATAGGCTCTCTATCACCCTAAATACTATTCCTTAATATCTTGCCGTTCGAATCAAGAGAAACGGGCACATAAGCGATGGTCCCTTTTTAGTCGAGACATTTGATGTTCTTTGAGCGGGTAGTCTTCCAGAGTTTCAAGAATCGTCACTTTACGGAATTAAGTAGATTGGGCTGGCCTAAACGAAAAACATGTGCGAGTGGCGTCTCTATCTCCGTATGCAAGAGGGTTATGCAAGATCGAAGCGCGGTGTCGTATTTAGCTTTCTAGCGCTCCTCCTGATTAATTATTCAGTTGAGCTTTTCCACGAAAGGTTTTTTTATTCTTTAACTAGTTATTGGCTCTCAAACATTTTCTCTAAAGCTGTGCACCACTGAAGTTGAAGCCTAATCCCGTCTCAATTTGCAGAAACGCACATCTTCTCAGAAGTGTTCAAAAGTGCAGGGTGCGTATTTTATGGCACTTCAAATGCATGCGCGCCCAGAAAGAACTGCGGCTCAATTGCAGACGATTGCAAGCCAGTGAATATCATATTTAGTAGCCCCCCCCCTCCACATTCAAGAATTTACGGACCGTCCATGAGATTCTTACGGCTTCTTGCTCAAACCCTGGCTCTTTTGGGCACGGCCATTGGTCTCACAATTTCTGAAAATACAGTTAAATATGGCGCAGTCAATTTGTCCTTAGGCGATCTTACCATTGACGAAGGTGTCTACTACTCTCTTGTTAACAATTTGCTCACCACCCTTGGAGGCTCCTTATACAACAATGGTGAATTCTATGTCACTTCCACAAATCTGTTTGCTACCTCAGTCAGTTTGACTTCCGGAACAATCCAGAATCAGGGTTTGCTCTCCTTCAACGCCTTGGCCGCAAATGTTGTCAGTAACTTCAATTTGCAGTCTGTTGCCGCGTTTCTCAATACTGGTGAAATGTATTTCGGTATTAGTGGTTACTCTATCACTTCTCCGGTGACTTTGATTTCCGTCTCCACTTGGGAGAACTACGGTCTAATTGTCATGACCCAGCAAGCAGGCCAGCCTTCCCGAGCTACGATTACTGCTACTGGTGGCTTGAATTCGGTGAGAAACAATGGAACTATTTGTCTTACAAACTTTTATTGGGACCAATCTTCGTCCATTGTCGGTGACGGCTGTATCGTGCTTAATCACGGAGCTTATATTGACATTGCCCTTAGCCCTTGGACGATTGAGGAGGACCAGGTCATTTACCTTGCATCGAATAATGCGTCCATTGAAGTCACATTATCACCTTCGTTGACCGGATCGCGTACATTTACAGTTGTCGGTTTTGGAAACTCCAATAAGATCAACATTCCTCTTTCGTTCTCGGGTTATTCTTACTCATCTACCACGGGTATCTTGAGTTTAACAGCGCTTTTAGGATTGTTTTCCGTTCAATTCGACATTGGCCTTGGCTATACCAATAGCTTATTCCAATCCGATGCAGCATTCCTCTCTCCTGCTACGAACATATGGTACACTGGGCCATACCCCGGAACCGTGCCCGACAAG
This sequence comes from Hermanozyma aechmeae, assembly GCA_030583085.1. Lineage (NCBI taxonomy): Eukaryota > Fungi > Ascomycota > Pichiomycetes > Serinales > Metschnikowiaceae > Hermanozyma > Hermanozyma aechmeae. Next base: position 785 of record JAJMHA010000006.1, on the reverse strand, counting down.
TGTACCTGCGAGCCCTTCCCTGACCCACCACTTGAGAATATCACAAGCTCTAGCGTTTTATCGAGCTCTCTCTCTAGCTCCAGTTCAGTTTCAATCACCAGCTCCGCCGCCCTGAGTGAAAGCTCAAGCGCCGAGAGTTCCAGCTCGGAGCCACCAACGTCGTCGTCGAGTGAACTTAGCTCTCTGGAGTCTTCTGGAAGCTTCAGCTCATTTGCTAACTCGAGCAGTATCAGCCCCTCTCTGAGTCTTTCTAGCTCTCTGGAATTGAGCTCTTCATCACTGGTTGAGTCGAGCTCTTCCAGTTCCTCGCTGACTGAGTCAAACTCCTCGAGCTCTTCGCTGGAGGAATCAAGCTCTTCGAGTTCGTCACTGGCTGAACCAGGCTCCTCGAGTTTGTCACTGGCTGAATCAGGCTCCTCGAGTTCTTCACTGGCTGAATCAAGCACATCGAGTTCCAGTTCAGAGTCTAGTTCATCCCTGCTGCTTCCCTCTGCAAGTGCTTCTTCCTCCAGCTCTTCTGAGTCTAGTTCTCTGTCGCAGACATCTCAACCATTGGGATCCGAGCTCCAGAGTTACACCACCACCTGGACCACCACTAACAGTGATGGATCGGTTGAGACCGATTCCGGTGTAGTGTACGAAACTACAAACTCTGCAGGTGAGACTGTCACTACAACCTCGACTTTCCCACCAAGCGAGTACACCACCACCTGGACCACCACCAACAGTGATGGATCGGTTGAGACCGAGTCTGGTGTTGTGATTGAAACTACCAACTCTGCAGG